>WOXC01006900.1:0-320675 GCA_011680675.1 Gymnobelideus leadbeateri | reverse complement strand
CTTTATTTCCTCATGAAATTTCTAGGTCTCTCTCTATTGACCATTTTCTGTTTATTTTTGCTCTATTAAGTGTCACATAATATAAAAATGCACATTTATTAATTGATAATGTAGCTGATAGAAGGTAAAAAGTGAGTAACTCACTTTGTATCACAATTCAAGCGAAACAATGCAGTGGAAGTTTGTTTTTTTAAACAAATGCTTTATTAACTTCTGTTTTACATCATTCATTTTTGCCAAATTTTGAGTTACAATCATTCCCCCACCCCCGTTTTTCCCCTACCCACCCTGCCAGAATAGCAGTCCCGCAAGATATCGCTTCCTCCAATCTGCTCTCTCCCATACCTTCTCCCATACCCCCTTCAACTTTTCCATTAGAGGAAGGTGAATCTTTGTGTCCCAATGCCTACACATCTTATCTCCCAATTACAAGCAAAAGAATATTAATAATAGTATTTATATATATTTGAAACATTTAATCTTAAGACCTCTAATTTCAGATCCATTTCCTTCCTCCCTTGTCACCCATTCCCTCTGGGGAGATAAGTAATTCAGTATATGTTGTACATGTCTAGCTATGCAAAACATTATCATAGTAGATATATTGTACAAGGCTGCTTATAATTCCCTCCCACTCATCCCACCCCCCACCTGGTCCATTCCCTACATGATCCTGTCCCTCTTCTATAGTGGGTACTTCCAACCTCCCCTCCCCCAAGGATGCCCTCCCATTCATCATCCCTCCTTTCATCCCCCTTCCCCCTATTCTGCTGTATGTTGAGATATCCCATTTAGTATGTATGTCGTTCTCTCCCTGAACCAAATTCAATGAGAATGTGGTTTTGCCTTTTTGCCTTCCTATTCTCCCCCTCCCTTGCAACCATTTCCCCTTGCTTCTTCTACATGAGATAGTTTACCTTACCCTGTCTCTCCCCATCTCCTCTTGCCACTTTCCTCTCTCACCTCATAATTTCATCCCTTGAGTATTCTCCCTTCCCAACAAATTCAACCTATGCCCTCTATCCATATATAACTGTAACCATATACACACACATTCACATATGTATTCATATGACCACACCCCCTTCTTCCATTATTTTCATAGTGAGAAAGATTTCATCAGTCACAGTTATTGCTTTTCCATATAAGAATGTAAATAGTTCAACTTTGATAAGTTCCTTTTGATTTCTTTTCCCTGATTACCTTCTCAGGCATCTCTTCCTTCTTGTGTCTGGATGTCAAATTTTCTATTCAATTCTGGTTTTTTTCCTCAAGAATGCTTGAAAGTCCTCTATTCCACTGAATGACCATATTTTCCCCTGAAGCAAGATACTCAGTTTTGCTGGGTAGGTGACCCTTGGGTTCATTCCCAGTTCTTTTGCCCTCTGAAATATCATGTTCCATGCCCTTCTATCCATCAATGTAGAAGTTGGTGCTGGTGGTGATGTGGAAGGTGGGCCGTTGTCCACAGTGTTTTCTTTCCCAAATCAGTACTACAGGGGCTGCTCTGGAAGCAAGTCTTGTGATTTAGGAGGTATTGCTATTCCCATGGCTCCTGGGCTCAGTATCCTGGATTGTTTCCCTCAGTGCCTGAGGGAAGATGATGGTTAAAGTAGTGATAGTTTGATCAATACATGCCTCTCCTAATCTCTTTGTCTAGGTCCCTGTTTCTTTAATTAGTCTGGTTTGTCTCCCCTGCCTATTGTTAATTGGTGTTCCTTCATGTTTAGCAGTTACCAGTGAACAGATATTCTGTGTCGTTTTAGAAATTTAGAACAAAGGTAGGCAATGAGATATAATGGAAATAGTGTTCAATCTGTATTTAGAGAACCCAAGTTCAAATCATATCTCTGAGACTCCTTACATGACCTTGGACAAATCATTTCCTGAGCCTCGTTTTCCCTATGTGCACAATGAGGGGCTCGGACTAGATGGCCTCTGAAAACCCTTCAAGCTCTTCAAGATCACATGATCCTGTGATCACCAGGATGTCTAGGATTGTGAGTGGCATTCAAATATAAAAGCAGTTGGAACATTGCCTTTTTTGTAGTGTTATTTTCTGTGCATTTCTATGAAAATCTATTATAGGTAAGAAAAGATGGTAAAGCTAAAGCAGACGTAAGGAGGCAAATAGTTGCTCAAAGATTTGGAGTGTTGTACATCAGGGCTTCTTAACCTAAGAGGCTTATAGATGAGTTTTAGGAGTTCTGGGAACACCTGAATTTGAAAAAAAAATACACCTTTATTTATTTATTCATTTTTACAAATCTTTAACTGAAATTAAGCATTTCCTTTAGTTATTAATGTAGATCACATAGCACAGTAGTATCAACAGTATCTTGACCTTGTCACCAAAAGAAATTACAGATAATTCCATATTTCTTTCCAATTTCTGTAGATGTCTTGAAATATCATTTGTGCTCATCATTACTTCAAAAAATATTGTAGTTGTTAGATGGTACATGATTACAAGTTTTCTTCTCTATAGATCCATGTTTTATGAAGCTGGCATATTTTAGTAATTCAGCCAACAAATGATGAAGTTGTGTATTCTCACACTGGTGGACTCAAACATTGATTTTGCTTTCCATTACTCTTAACTAGTTGTTGATCAATATGGTGAAGGAGGTGAATTGTTTTCATCGTTAAATTTTGCAAAAGTGTGTAGTTCAAATGAGAATTCTTCAATTTTTGGTAAGCAGGGTGTGACCTTTTGTAACCCATGTATGCTCACTATAAACATAGACCAAACACATCTAATGGTTGAGATAATTGTGGGAGTGTTATTAATAGTAACTTATCATTGCTAAAAAAAAAAATCCTCAGTGATATGGGTCATACACAGTGTTGTAAGTTCTGTGAACAGAAAGGTTCTTTCTCATATTTATTTTTCTCTTTGTGTTCCTTTTTAAATACATTTTCTATGTTATGAAAGAAAGGTATACCCATACGGGATATTGTACAAGTAGGGTTTGTGTTATTATGAGTCTTTGAAAATGCCACACATTTAAACAAAATAACGTCACAAGAAAACTTCAATCTACATCAAAAATGAAAACTATTATAAGGTGTGAAGAGCCACAAGACTGTAACAATAGCTAAATTCCAAGAAGAACAAGCCTCCTATGCTGCTATTATAATCCACATGCCTTTATTGGAGAATTAAAAGCCATTTAAAAGTGTTAAAACTTTGGATAAATTGCTAAAATCTGCATTGTTTTACTTATTATACATATTTCTTGTGTCTTACACTTTGCTTAATTAACACATACATTACTTGTTTCTTTGAAACACTTTCAAACTTAAAAATATAAATATAATTAGTTTTACTCTGCCATCTTGGCTCCGCCCCCCAAATAATTAGTTCTAAAAGCAATTGTATCAGACATTTTATTTTAGCTTTATTTTTTACATACTTAAAGATGAAATGTCAAAGAAAGGTATGATGAAGGCTATGTATTATAAGGTTTCACTTGCATTAATGGAATGATGAGACACAAAAACTAGTGACTTTTGCACCAAAAAAAATCTTGCCAACAAATATCTAATTAGCAAAACTGGAAGACTACCTGATTCCTGTTCATTCTAAATAGCCTCTCAAGATGGTTCTTTTTTTCCCCAGAATTTATTTATTTTTTAGTTTTCATCTTTCATTTCCACAAGATTTTGAGTTCCAAATTTTCTCCCCATTTCTCCCCTACTCCCCACGCCAAGATGGCAAGCATACAGATTATTCCTTTCCCCAGTCTGCCCTCTCATATGCTGCCTTCCCTTCCTCCCTTACCCCAAATTTTCTTGTAGGGCAAGATGCATTTCTATACACCCATTGCCTATATATCTTATTTCCTGGTTGCATGAACCAACAACAATTTTTAAACATTTGTTTTTAAAATTTTGAGTTCTCTCCCTTCTTCCCTCCTCACCCACCCCCACTGGGATTATAAGCAATTCAATATAGGTTGATTCATTCCCTTTCATCTCTGCTCTTCCCCTCAAGATAGTTCTTTTTAAGTGAAGAAAGGTCAGTCTGAAAAAGCTGGGACACTTTGGATACTTGGATTTTCCATTTCACAAAACTTTTTCTTGAAGCCTCCTATAAAGTTGCTTACTGAATAGCTAAACAAAAGAAGTCCCATCCACTTTAGTAAAGCCATGTTCAATTGAAATTATTGAGATGCTTTAGGCATAGAAAAAAAGGAAGAAACTGGAAGTGGTTCTATTTTCAAATAACATGAAACATTCTGGAATAGGATTTCTTTTGAGATTTTAAAGCATGTCATTGGAGGAACTGACAGACTAGACATTCCACTTTCACATGAAACTGGATGAGACTGCTGACATCTTTTTTTCAATCACTGTATGAATATCGATGGTATCAAAGAAGAATGTTTATTTTGTGAGTTACTTTTGGAAACTACAAAGTCCACTGGTATTTTGGAAATGCTAAAAAAAAGTTTTTTGTTAAATAAAATTTTGTGAAGAAAAGCCTTATAATTTTTACACAGATGGAGCTCCTGTTATGCTTGGTAATTCTTCTGGTTTTGCCATTTTACTGAAAAAGTCAACTCTTCATGTTGTCACTTATTGCTTTTTGTGCAGATGTGTATCATCAACAAAGACTCTTCCAACAATCCTGAAAGAAATTTTGTCAAAATAACAGCTATATAGGTCATTTTATCAGCCACTTTATCAGAAGCTGGATTTTGAATCATGTTATTTATTTAATTATTATTATAATATCAAGAAGTGGGAGCAGAATAAGAAGTGCTTCCCCAGGATGCAAAGGTTTGCTGATTTTCAAGAAGTAAAGTCTTAGAAGTATTTATTCAAACTAAAGACAGAAGTTTCACTTTTCTGAAAGAAAAAAAACTTGGGAACAACTTCATAGAAAGTATTTTATCCATTTGTTGTCTTACCTAGCAGATATTTTAGTCATAGGAATGAGGTAAATCTTTAAATAAATGTTGAGGTGACAATTATGGATGCCACTGAAAAGTTATGTTTTCTTAGTTAAGTTGTCAATATGGAGAGAAGAATAGAAGCTGAAAGCCTTGCAAACTTTCAAAAGCTGGAGGAAATACTTTACCAACATGGAGTTAGAAATATAAAATTCTCTGTCAATTCCTATGAAAAGAGCAATCTACATTCCCTGGGATTACTTCAGATCTCTCAAAAATTATTTCTATCTTGATGGAATCTAAATTGTACCCTGGATTTGTAATCTTATCATTCTGATATAATCTATATCTAAGATGTTTATTCAACAAGAAATGAACTCATTGATTTCAGACAAGAAAACTATAATTAGAGTTTAACTCAAAAAGCCCCAGAGAATTCCAGCATTCCTTGAGAAAAGCCTATTTGCTTCTTGTAATGTGACCTTTGGAACTTCAGTTTCATTTGCAATAACATATCTTTGCAAATCAGGATTTTCAGAACTTGTAACCATCAAAACAAAAAAAATTGAAGTCAATTGGATGTGCATGTTGACTCAACAAAGACCACCCCACACTTCCTCTCTAGGCTAAGCAATAGCCTTCATACTTAAAGGTCATTAAAAAAGAAAATTTAACTTTAACTTGCTTTTATTTTAAATGTTTTATTGTTTAACACATTGATAAAATATATGTATTACTTTATCATACATTTTAGAATATTTTTATAACTTTCAATATAACTGGTTACCTATATATTTTGTTTGTGCATTTAAAAAATTTATTTTGAGAAGAGGTTCATAGGCTTTCACTTGACTGCCAAAGAGGTCCATGACACAAAAAATTCCAAGAATCCCTCTTTTAGACTATCAGTTCATTTATAAAAGTTCCATGAAGGAATATACGGAAGGGTTAACCCTTCCTGACCAATTTTTACTTATTTCTATTCTGTAAGGATGGAGTTGAAATCATCCTACCCCAACTTAACCTTAATTCATATATCAAGTGAGAACATATCTTGATTGTTCACCAAGTGTGGCAAAAGCTAGACAAGCTAGACACTTTCCTAAGTGTGACAGTCTGGTCTGGTTGAGAGACTTGGTTACACTATTTAAAGTCATAAAACCGTTGGATTCAAAAATTCAAGTGAGCAGTGAGCCAAGAGATTGCATTCCAGCTAACCTTCTGAAAAGGAACCACCTGGAGGGAGGTTCCTCCCTCACCTATCTTAGCCACAATCTACTCCACTTTCCCCAGCCTTGGTCAATGAAGGATCTTGTGAGCTTTGAAGGATCTGTAGAATTTTGGATTTCCCATCAGCATCCTAGTAACATGCCCAAAACAGCTTCAGATGATGGCAACACATGCTTTAGGAGCCAAGTATATGCTGGACAAGATGAAGATAGCAGATTCAAGATTTTACAAAGAGCCCAACAGAAAAGCTAACTGGGGTGGCTAGATGGTACAGTGAATAGAGTACCAGCCCTGGAGTCAGGAGGACCTGAGTTCAAATTTGGTCTCAGACATTTACTAGCCATGTGACCTTGGGCAAGTCACTTAACCCCAATTGCCCTGCCTCCCCCCTCCAAAAAGCAAGAAAAGAAAAGCTAACCAAACCATGGAGGACATCTTAAGAACACCAGCATATAGACTTCCAGTATCTGTGAGTTAGCCCTTTGCCATATGTACTGTCTAAGCTTGAGCCCTCCACGAACTGATAGAATGTATCATTGACTTGTTTTGGGGGGAGGACAGAGTGACTGGTTTTATACCAGTTGTTCTGATAATAGAACCTTAGTAAATACCTCTTTCTAAAAGCTAATCAAGTTCAACTGACCAATTAATATCAAATGATAAGCATACTGATGGTGTACATGAGTTATGGTATTAGAAAGACAGACTTTCTTTCCTCAAGGCTAAACCTATATTCCTGGGGGACATAGGAGCCATGCTTCAGAGATCTTACTAGTTAGTACAAGTTGGGGTTGGGATAGCAGAGCATATACTACATTTCGATTTCGTGAAGAAACCTATTGACTTAATATTTTTCTTATTCCTACAATGTATGAATTCCTAGCATTTGGAGACAGAATGGAACTTAGAGGTTTTCTAGTCCAACCCTCTTTTTTCAGATGAGCAAACTGGGTCCCAAAGTAATTAAGTGACTTGCCCATGTCAAGATTCTAACTGATTCCCATAACTCCCAAGGTCACCATACTTTCCACTGCACCTGCTTGTCAAATTTAGATTTCTTGGGATCTCAGGAGCTGGAACATTTGCAGGATGTGTATCTCAATTTGAATATCAGCACCTTAAATCTTCCAGGATTGCAAATGGGAAGCTTGCTTGTCAAACAACAAATAACTGACAGTTTCACTGAACTAGTCTCTGGATTGCTGTTTTGACTTCTCAAGTTCATCCTGACCCAATGGAAATCTCATCCAAATCCTCAGATCTTAAAATAAGCCTGAATGATTACACTGTTTTTAGCTGAATCAGGAAAACAGATTCTCTAGTTCAACATGTGAACATTCTGCAATATGAGACCAAAAATAGATATCAAATCTAGAGATGGCACCAGAAAGATAATTGTAAGAACAAAGGCCTTCAAATGCTGAAAGAAAGATGTGTCCTGGGGCATTTTGAGGATTTTTTTTCATTAAGTTGCTTAGTATGTTCAGCATTATAAGAATAATAACAATTATATATTTATATGTATACACATATATGTGTGTGTGTGTGTAGATTGATTGATTTATCTATCTATCTATCTATTTATCTACACATGTATTTTCAAATTATAGCCCATGGTCATTATGGCTATAACTTGAAAATTACAAATTGGCTAACACATTCACAGAGGCAGACAGGTAGTAAGTGGTAGAGGTAGGATTCAAATTCTGGTCTTCTAATACTAAAATCCAGTGCTCTTTACACTATACTACGTTTCTTGGTGTTGCTTTTCTGTACCATAGATCTGTGAAGGCTGAAGTTTAAGCGTGAACATAACCTCAGCCTTACAGCCCATTGCTTTGAGACCTCTTGTTCAGAGAGATTGATTACTCAAAGCCCATTTGTTTATTTTTTATTCATTTTTAACTTAAATACAAAAAGACCCCAAAAATTCCATTTATGCACAAAACAAAGAGAAGATTTAATATGAAACCATAAACCTCCATTTCACACTGCTTTCTTTTTTGAAAAACTGTGTCATAAATACTACACATCATTTTCAAAGCTACCCTGCTTTTCTGTGCTTCCTTCTGAGTTTTCTTTTGTTCTCTGCTGTGCACTTTTGATTTTTTTCTCCCTCCCTTCCCACCCTGCCCTAGAGAAGGCCACCATTAGAGACAGATATGTATATGTACATATATAGATATATACATGTAAAACCATACTGCACATACTTCTATTTTTCAGTTCTTTCTCTGGTGGTGGATAGCATTTTCCTTTACAGATCCTCTTTAGTTGATTTGATATTTATAATACTCAAAATAACTTAGTTGTTCACAATTATTCTTTGAACAAGCTTCTATTACTGTATATAACATTTTCTTGCTTCTGCTCATTTAACTGTTCATTATTTCCTGCAAGTCTTTCCATGTTTTCCTAAAAATCAAGTGCTATATACCACATATGCCACAACTTACTTAGCCATTCCCCAATTAATGAGTATCCCCTCATTTCCAATTCTTTCCCACCACAAAGAGAGCTGCTGTAAATATTTTAGAACATATACGTTTTTTTTCTTCTTTTACCTGACACCTTAGGAAAAAGACCTAATAGTGGTATTGCACAGTTTTATGACTTTTTGGGCATAGTACCAGATTGCTATCCAGAATGGTTGGATCAGTTTACAATTCCACCAACAGTATATTAATGTCTCAATTTTTCCACATCCCCTCCGATATTTGTCATTTTCCTCTTCTATCATTTTAGCCAACCTGATAGGCGCAAGATGCTACCTCCAAGTTGTTTTAATTTGCATTTCTCTAATCAATTATAATTTAGAGGGGCAGCTAGGTGGTACAGTGGCTAGAGCAACAGCCCTGGAGTCAGAAGAAACTGAGTGCAAATCCACCCTCAGACACTTTCTTTATATATTTGCGATATGAGGCTTTTATCTGAGAAACTATCTATAAAAATTTCCCCTAAATTTCCTTCTAATCTTAACTATATTGGTCTTATTTGTACAAAACCTTTTAAATTTAATGTAATCAAAATAATCCATTTTATACTTCACAAAGCTCTGTGTCTTTTGCTTATTCATAAATTCTTCTCCTATCCACAAGGCTGATAGGTTCCATGTTCTTCTCATTTTCTCTTTTTTTGTTTTTTGAGGGGGGAAGGCAAGGCAATTGGGATTAAGTGACTTGCCCAAAGTCACACAGCTAGTAAGCGTGTCAAGTGTCTGAGGCTGATTTGAACTCAGGTCCTCCTGACTCCAGGGCCGGTGCTCTATTCACTGCTCCACATAGCTGCTGCATCTTCTAATTTTCTTATATCTCCTTTTACATCTAGGTCATATAGCCATTTTGATCTTACCTTGGTAAATGGTGTAAGATATTGTTGCTTGGGGCAGCTAGGTGGCTCAGTGAGTAGAGCGCCAGCCCTGGAGTCCGAAGGACCTGAGTTCGGATCCAACCTCAGACACTTAATGCACACAAACAAAAACCTAGCCATGTGACCTTGGGCAAGTTACTTAACCCCAATTGCTTTAAAAACAAACAAACAAAAAACAATGAGCATATCTCTAGTTCTTTAAATCTGAATTTATTTGTATACAGAGTTTTATAATTATGTTCATGTAGTTCCTGGGCTTGTCTTGGTGGGTATACTCCTAGATATTTTATACCGTCTACAATTATTTTAAGTGAGGTATCTCTTACTATCTCTTGCAGGGTTTTATTGATGATATATAGAAATGCTGATGATCTATGTGGGTTTATTTTATATCCTGCTACTTTGCTAAAATTATTCATTGTTCCAACTGACTTTTTAGTTGAATCTCTAGGATTTTCCAAGTATATCGTCTGCAAAAAGCAATAGTTTCACTACTTCATTGCCCATTCTGATTCCTTCCATTTCTTTTTTTTCCTCTTATTGCTATTATTTGCATTTCTAATACAATGTTGAATAATATTGGTGATAATGGGCATCCTTGTTTAAAGTCCCACACTTGTGTGTGGGGCAGAGTTAATGAGAGCTAAAGAAAAGTGAGATCCAGTCTCTTCTGGCTTCCATCTTCAAGAGAGATAAGCCATTTCGAACTTTCTTCAAAGGGAGAGAATGACTCTGGGAAGAAGCAGTCAATATAGAAACTGGCCATCCTTAGCACCATCTCCACCTTGTTATATATTTCTGGAAATTTTCCCTTGCTGAGATTCTCTTGGTTGAGCTGTTACCTCATTCCCAATAAGAGAGTTCATTTACTCCATGTATGTCTGATATGTATGTATGTATATGTATACACACATGTGTTAACTGCCCTTTAGGGGGCAAGCAAAATAGATGTCTGGGTCCACCACTGTGAGTAAATGGAGAGAAAGAGAAAGAGAGGGAGAAGGAGGGGGAGAGAGCTTGCAGTTGAGAAGACCTGAGTTGAAATTGAATCTAATACACTTCCTAGCTGTGTGACTCTGGACAAGTCACTTATCCTCTGTTTGCCTCAATTTCCTCATCTATAAAATGGGGATAATAATAACACCTTCTTCGAAGGGGTGTCATGAGGAGTAAATGAGATAATAATTGTGGTGTGCTTATTAGCATATTGGCTGGTAATACATAATAATTACAGAGTAAGCACTATATAAATGTTCATACTACTACTCCTACTCTGGTCTCATATGTATATTTTCTCTGATATGGCTTATTATCACCTTAGATAAATATATTTATTTGTTATTTGCTATGTGTGTTACATGTAGAACTGGCTTTTGGTGGGAAGGGTTTCTTGTTAGGTAAAAGAAATTCATCAAAGTCTCCAGAAAGAGTATTTTCAGTTGTCTTTTTTAAGACAGTCTGGACCAGTGATTTTTAGCAATTTAGAGAACTTCTCAAGTGGAAACCCCATTCACCCGTATAGATAAGCAAGTCGTTGGTAATTTCACAGCCTTGGAAAGAATTCTGGGGGCCCTGAGAGGTTGTGACTTGCTTGTGGAGATCCTGGTCTTCCTGGATCCAAGACTAGTTCTCTTTCCACTACATCCCACTGCTTATCATGGAGTATCTTATACATACATTTTCAAAAATAACTTTTGGGGGTTTTTTTGACTTTGTTTTTTTCAACACTGGTTCCCCACCCCTGTAGTTAGAGCACTTGAATTGAAATGTGGGAGATTTTGAGCAATTGTTGCTCACCCTGGATCACTATCTCTTACACGTCATTTTCATTGACTCCCTGGCAGCATTGCCTGCTGAGTTGTAATATATGCACTGCCTTTTGTGCTTCTGATACTTTTTTGCATCTTTTTTTTTGCATAAAGCAGTTACTGTATTTTATTATTCTTATGGGTATGATCCCTCTACAGTTACTTTTATGAAACTGAAAGCAGATGAAATCACATCCTCAATGTGTACTCTGTAGGGATCCATTTCTGCCTTTATTGTTACTATTTATGTAAATAATACTTTTGATTCTTAATTACTCTTTTGTTCAGATGACTGCTTGCAGCCCTTGTCTCTTTAACTTGCTATCCACCTAATGATAGTGAAAATGATAATTATAATGAACAACTGATGTTTATATAGTGCTTCCTATTACAAACTGCTCTACACTGTGCTAGGCACTGGAGGTTAGTTTACAGTCTATTATTATTTTCTTCATTTTTACAGATGAAAAGGAAATTAAGAATTAGGCTATGATGTGCCTAACATCACAGCTAGCACCAGAATCCAAACCAAGATCTTCAGATTTCAAGTACAATGCTCTATATCAGGGGTGGGGAGCCTGCAGCCTCGAGGCCACATGTGGCCCTCTAGGTCCTCAAGTGTGGCCCTTTTACCGAATCCAAAATTCATGGAACAAATCACTGTCCTGTGTTACATCTTCCTAACTTAAGCTACATGGCAAGAACTGGGTCCAAATAAACTCTGACCTTTACTAGCTAAGTGAGGCCATAAGTAAATTACTTAATCTCTCTAAAACTCAAGAAAATCTCTAAGACTATAAATTATAGTTGAAATCTGCTCTGCCTTGTTGGAGAATTCACACCTTGGTCTTCCCACAAGGAAATCATATACTTTTGGTATATCTATAGGTAGCTGGTATAGGGATATCTTTCTCTCCCTCTTCTCCTTCCCTGTAGCCATGACTAGTGTAAAGAAGGTAACTGGTAGAGATTTGACCAAAAAGAAAGAGAAAAAAACAGAGAAAGACAAAAATAAGGGAGAAGGGAATGACTGGAGGTTTTTGTCCTCATCTTTCATATTGGAAATAACACAGAAAAATCAAGGAATTGTTCCTCCTTTGCCTGGCCTAAAAAAACTAGTTAGACCCAAGTGCTATTGAACTTGGAAGCAGAACCATAATGAGTGCAGGGCCAGTGGGGCACTTCCCTAGTAGGAGTGTGTATGTGTGTTCTTTTATATTTGTCCTCTTGTCAATATTTTCAACCTAATTTATTCTCATAAAATTTCATTTTATTAGGTTCATCCCATTGTTCTAGCCTTTTGTGTGTGTGTGTGTGTTTCCTTTCATCCCCGGGATCATAGGATCATAGAAATAGAGACTGTAACAGCAAGCACCTCAACATAGCCAGGGTGGCTGCCAACACAGGTTCTTAGATCTGCTTTTCTAAAGGAAAGCAACTTAAAATGGGTTAACAATCTTGCCTTAATCAATCAAACATATCATTTACCTAGTTCAGGGGAAAAGGTCAGCACCCCAAACTGCAGAGTATACAGACTGGTTACAAGCAGAAGTTACAAGACAGAAAAACATTTCAAGCAGACAGGCCTCCAACTGTCCAACCATTATATCTATACCTAGTCAGTTACCAGAGAGTGAAGCATCAACATCTGGGTTTTTCAAAGCCGGGGGCTCTCAATGGCTGCCCAGGGTCCCATTTGGTTAAATCACACAACACTTCTCAAAGTGAGCCCCAAAACAAAGCCTTACATCAAGGTTTATATAGCCTTCTCCTGAGTCAGGGAATGTAATAACCCTCTTAACCTACTGCCCAATCACAAAGTATCTCCTGAAAAACAAGCCTCCCCCCACAGGCTCCTGGTGCACTTAAGGCTATCAAAGGGCCTAGGGGCAGGGAAGATCTTACACAATACAATAAATGGCAACAACACACATTTACATTCCTATTACAAAGCTGAGTCCAACCCCCTCATTTTACAGAAGAAAAGAGGTCTAGAGAAGTTGTGTTAAACCACAAAAGTCAGATTTGAATGCAGGTCCTCTGATTTCAAACCTGGCACTCCTTACTGATAAGCAAATCCCCAGCTCAGAGTCTTCTGGAAATTTGATAAGGGTGCCATTTATTCCTTTACCAAAGACAGTTACCTCAACAGTAGGATAAACTGTGTGTTTGAGAGTGTATACTGGAGGATATCTTATATACATTTTTCCAGATATTCTAGGAAAGGAATATGAAATAATAGAGTGAGAAATGCCCCTAAATATTCCTAGGTCCTTCATGTCATAAGAGTCTCTGACACAATGATTATTTATATTTTCCTTCTAAAAAAGATTCTTTTTTAGGGACATGCCCTATATTCAGAGGTGTCCTATATTTAAATAAACTGTTAATAGGGCAACTAGAAATGGAAGCCATGGAAATCCCCTGAAACGAGAGAAGCAGAATCTCATGGAATTATTTGTGTTGTCCAGGTCAGCCTGTGTGAATGGTTGCTTGTTTTGCACTGTTAATCATTTGCATATTTAATACATTAAAGGCAGGGTCAGATTGATAAATATTAAACCTAGAATAGGGCAGACTGTTCAGTAGCTGCCTGAAACCATTCTAGGCTCTCACTAGTTTCCATGAAGGTCAAAAGCGGAGGGTTGAAATCTTTGTTTTCTTTCCTTCATAAGCATAAACCAAAGCAAACTTTTCAAAACCAATAGCATTGTTTTAAATGGCTACTAATAATTGCTTAAAATCATTGAGAGTGTTTCAGGACCTGGTGGCACCTGCCTATAATCCCTACTACAAAGAAGACTGAGGCTGCTAGATTGCTTAAAATTCAGGAGTTATGAGTTGCAGCAGGGCTAATGCCCACAAGCCTTTTCAAGGTAGTTGTTTCTGCTGAAAATCTTTTTACTGAGTCCTGATTTTTTAATTTACTCAATTCTTTGGTTGTTTCTGGTTTTTTTCACCCTAAAAACAGTTTTATTTCCAGAGTTTCTGGTTATTTATGCTTCTTTTTGTTATTTCCACAGTTCTTTTTGAGGACAACAGGAAAGGAGAAAAAGGCAGTGGGCAGATCACTGGGCTTGGAATCAGTAAGACCCAACTTCATGAGTTCAAATCTGACCTCAGACACTAACTAGCTATGTGACCCTGGGCAAGTCACTTAACCCTTTTTGCCTCAGTTCCTCACATGTAAAATGAGCTAGAGAAGGAAATGGCAAACCACTTAGTATCTTTACCAAGAAAACCCCAAATGGGATCACAAAGAGTTGGACACAAATGAAAAATGACAGCATCTTGTGACTTCTCAATCTTCCTACATTTAAGGAAGTGTATTTGTCTATCTTTATTTCTGAACTCTTTGAAATTTGCACCAAGGGGGCGGAGTCAAGATGGCGGAGTAGAAACAGCTCCTCCAAGCCACTCTGCCCCCAGATTCCCCCCAAACTATGTAAAAGGGGACTCTGAACAACTTCTGGAGCCCCAGCACCCACAGAATGACACAGAGAAGCCAACCTCCCGCTGAGGACAGCCCAGCAGCCCTGCAGGAAGGACCAGCGCAGCAGTCTGGGACCTGGCAGCGCGCAGAGCGCAGCGAGCTGAGCCCAGGTCCCAGTGAGCCAAGGTTTTAGCCCCAGGGCGGCAGGGCCAGCAGCCAGCTGGAGAGACCCCAGAACACCAGCAGCTGTGGAGATTCCAGAATTATCAACATAGACATGCCTAGGACAAAGTAAGAGGTTAGTGTCCTATGGACTTTGGGACCAGTATTTGGGGAATGTGTCGGCTCCCTCCCCTGGGGGCTAGAAGCGGCTGAGGAGACAGCCATTTTGTAGTTTTCAGAGGCAGCTCCAGCTCCCAGCCTGCAATTAATTGTAGGGAGATCCAGTGATTGGTCTTGGGGGGTAATCGCTCTTGCTTTAACCTCCATGGATCTGGATTGTGATCTAGGGTGGAAGTCGTGGGTGGGTTTACAGCTTGCCAGAAACGGAAGTTGCCCCCCACACGTTCAAGACAAAAATTCCTCTAGCTGGCCTTAAAGCCATAGTGTGGCAACAAGCCCAAAAGTCAAGTAATTAAGTGGCAACATGCCAAGGCAAAGGAAACAGAAAAATGCAACCCTAGACTCCTATTTTGGGGGCATAGAGCGGGAAAAGGACTGTGAGGTCAGAAGTCCTGCTCCAAAAGCCCCAGGGGAAAACATGAGCGGGTTGCAGGCCATAGAGGACCTTAAGAAGGACTTTAAAAATCAAATAAGAGAAGTGGAGGAAAAATTGGAAAGAGAAATGAGAAGGATGCAGGAAAAGTATGAAATGAGGGTCAACAGCCTGACTGAGGAAAACAACACCTTAAAAAATAGACTAACTCAAATGGCAAAGGAGGCCCAAAAGGGCAATGAGGAGAAGAATGCCTTAAAAAGTCGAATTTGCCAGATGGAAAAAGAATCTCAAAAGTTCACTGAGGAGATTCATTCCTTCAGAGTTAGACTGGAGCAAATGGAAGCTAGTGACTTTATGAGAAATCAAGATGCTGTTAAGCAGATCCAAACAAATGAAAGATTAGAAGGCAATGTGAAATATCTCATGGGAAAAACCACTGACCTGGAAAATAGATCCAGGAGAGACAATTTAAAAATTATTGGACTACCTGAAAGCCATGATCAAAGAAAGAACCTAGAAATCACCCTTCAAGAAATTCTCAAGGAAACTGCCCTGATGTTTTAGATCCAGAGGGCAAAATAGAGGTTGAAAGAATCCACAGATCACCTCCTGAAAAAGATCCCAAAAAGAAAACTCCCAGGAATATTATAGCCAGGTTCCAGAATCCCCAGATCAAGGAGAAAATACTACAAGCAGCCAGGAAGAAACAATTTCAATATTGTGGAAACACAATCAGAATAGCCCAGGACCTGGCAGCTTCTACACTGAGGGATCGAAGGGCATGGAATATGATATTCCAGAGGGCAAAAGAACTGGGAATGAACCCAAGGGTCACCTACCCAGCAAAACTGAGTATTTTGTTTCAGGGGAAAATATGGTCATTCAGTGGAATAGAGGACTTTCAAGCATTCTTGAGGAAAAAACCAGAATTGAATAGAAAATTTGACATCCAGACACAAGAAGCAAGAGATGCCTGAGAAGGTAATCAGGGAAAAGAAATCAAAAGGAACTTATCAAAGTTGAACTATTTACATTCCTATATGGAAAAGCAATAACTGTGACTGATGCTATCTTTCTCACTATGAAAATAATGGAAGAAGGGCGTGCGGTCATATGAATACATATGTGAATGTGTGTGTATATGGATACAGTTATATATGGATAGAGGGCATAGGTTGAATTTGTTGGGAAGGGAGAATACTCAAGGGATGAAAGTATGAGGTGAGAGAGGAAAGTGGCAAGAGGAGATGGGGAGAGACAGGGTAGGGTAAACTATCCCATGTAGAAGAAGCAAGGGGAAGTGGTTGCAAAGGAGGGGGAGAATAAGGAAGGCTAAACAGGCAAAACCTCATTCACATTGAATTTGGTTCAGGGAGAAAATGACATACATACTAAATGGGATATCTCAACCTGCAGCAGGATAGGGGGAAGGGGGATGAGAGGAGGGATGATGGATGGGAGGCCATCCTTGGGGGGAGGGGAAGCTGGAAGTACCCACTATAGAAGAGGGACAGGATCATGTAGGGAATGGACCAGGTTGGGGGTGAGATGAGTGGGAGGGAATTATAAGCAGCCTTGTACAATATATCTACTATGATAATGTTTTGCATAGCTAGACATGTACAACATATACCGAATTACTTATCTCCTAAGAGGGAATGGGTGACAAGGGAGGAAGGAAATGGATCTGAAATTCGAGGTCGTAACATTAAATGTTTGAAATAGATATAAATACTATTATTAATACTCTTTTGCTTGTAATAGGGAGATAAGATGTGCAGGCATTGGGACACAAAGATTCACCTTCCTCTAATGGAAAAGTCGATGGGGATATGGGAGAAGGTATGGGAGAGAGTAGATTGAAGGAAGCGATATCTTGTGGGACTACTATTCTGGGAGGTTGGGTAGGGGAATAATGGGGGGAAAATGATTGTAACTCAAAATCTGGCGGAAATGAATGATGTAAAACAGAAGTTAATAAAGCATTTAAAAAAAAAAAAGAAAGAAATTTGCACCAAGATGGCCCAGTTCATAGAATTCTGGGCATAGAGTCAGGAAGACCAGAATTTCCTCTACTCTAAAATGGGGATAATTATAATACCTACGTCACAGAGTTATTATGAAGATAAAATGAGATTTTTGTAAAAATTTTTGTAATTTTGTAAATTTAATTTTGTAAAAATTTTGTAAAAAAAAAAAACAAACTTAGTACAGTCCTTGGTGCATAGTAGGCTTTTTAGTAAATGCTTATTTCTTCCATGATCCCATTGATTGATTCAATCTAGTTGCCTGGGCCTTCTGAGGTTACATTAATTGGGGTGGGGTGGAAACTGCCACCCTCATATACATTACATGTCAGCCTTTGATGGATGTGCTTCTAAGATAGAAGGGCACTGTCTCCCAAAGTCTCTATCATTGTTACCTCACTGCTTAGTTCTTTCCTTTGGTTGGGATCAGGTCCCTACTATGTCTCCCAAGAATTCAGTCATTTCCACCTAGTTCTTTTTATTGGTTAGAATCAAGTTTAAAATATTCCAACTTTCTACTTCTGTTAAAAGTTGAAATTATCACAAGACAGGTCAGGAATTTATTAGCTCCTTTACTTTTAGCAAGGAAAGTTCCAACACATTTGTACTGTTGAAGGTCCCCTATCACAACTGAATTTACCAACTTTGTGATCTACCTCCAGAACTCATACATTTCCTCCATCTGACCCTAATAATGATACTAATAGTTAGCATTTATATAGTGCTTTAAGGTTTTCCAAATGTTTTACTAATATCATCTCATTTTTACCTCATGACTACTCTGGGAAGTAGGTGCTATTATTATATTCATTTTATAGATGAGGATACTGAGGTAGATGGGTTTAGTGACTTGCCCAGGATCATTGAAGTAGGAAGTATGGGAGATCACACTTTAACTCAAGTCTTTCTGACTCTCCGTCTAGTAGTTATCTACACTGTTACCTAGCAGCCCTGCAATTGATCCTGGCAACATCTAGTCTACTAATACCATGATTTTATTCTTTCAAAGATCATAGACTGTGGCTTAGCAATCACATTTGCAAATTATTTTAGTATCCTGCTACATCTGGTCCTGGTGGTCTAAACTAGTTAAGAGCAATTAAGTGCTCTGTTATTTTTTTCAATGACCATTGTCCTTTTTCGTTATTTCTGGTTTATCCTTTGCAGTCCAAGGATCATTCACCTTAGCATGAAAAAAACAAACCAAGAAAGGGAAACAATAGAAAAGTTAAAGTATTCTCTGTCAACCATTTTCATTAGCCCCTTTACCCCATCCTTTGGTACAGTGGCAAAAGCACAGTGGAGCCAGAGGATGTGGGTCTAAATTCATATTTTCCATTTTACTACCTGCATGGCCTTGGGCTACTCTCTTTGAGCCTCAGTTTCCTCATCTGTCAAATAAGTAGTTTGGATGAAATGACCTACCGAGGCAAAGGCAAGGTTTCTGAGCTTTACAGTTATAATCCGTTGTTCTTAGGCTTTGTGACTTTGTAACCAAAGCTTCCAATTTTAGTTACCTATTTCTTTTTCTTTCTTATGTTCTCTCTCTCCTTTCCCCCCTTGTCTTTCTCCTTCTCCCTTTCTATGTTTTGCTCAGGCTAGACATATAGTCTATTCATAGACTTGATCTCATTCTGAATGACATGGGAGCTTTGACGTGCTCTATTTCGAACGTAGGCTGGGTTGCCTCCTTTGGCAACCTCCAAAGATCTCACCATATTATTGACAAACTGTCTACCACCATCTTGCTTGGCTTAGCCCACTGCAGCTCAGGTCTCCTGAACTCAAGAGATCCACTATCCTCAGCTTCCCTGGTAGCAAGGACTACAGCATTGAGTCACCATAACAGACTCCTGTTTCTTTTTTTTTTTTAAGCAATTGGGGTTAAGTAACTTGCTCAAGGTTACACGGCTAGTCATTATTTATGCGTGGGTGCTCATTTTCTGAGGCCGGATCTGATCTCGGGTCATCCCAACTCCGAGGCCGGCGCTCTTACTCACTGCGCCACCTAGCCGCCCCTTTAGGGCAATTGGGGTTAAGTAACTTGCCCAAGGTTACACAGCTAGGTTTTTTTGTTTGTATGGATTAAGTGTCAGAGGGACTCCTGTTTCTTTTAATAATTATTTTCTATACTAACACAAGTCAAGGCTTGAAAATTAATTCTAGTAAATTGTGGATACCACATGTACACATTTTTGCCATATTTTCTGGGTGGAAGCTATGAAGCAAAAGACTGAAAAAATTTTCCAAACTGTACTCAGGCTCTTCATGTCATGAAAGTCCCTGACAAAAGGATTATATACACTTCTAAATTAATTTCTGATCCTAGACTAAGTATCTAGTGATATCCAGGAGAGGTAATCCAGGAGCATATTGAATAATTGGGGGAATCTATACTGGGATTAAAGATTTTTACTACAGGTAATACACAAACAAAAAAATCTAAGGCTGTTTGTGCTTACTAATTAAGTTTTTCAAATAATGCTATAAGGGTAGCTTGTCTAATGTTTCTCAGTCAGGATAGTGAAGAATCAAGGATGATGCCAGAGCTCATAGACCTGAGTGATTAGGAAGAGGCGTCTGTTCTAAGAGATGAGGATACTTCCCACTTCAGTGATCCTGAGCAAGTCACTAAACCCATCTACCTCAGCATCCTCATCTGTAAAATGGAGATAGTAATGGCGCCTACTTCCCAGAACAGTCATAAGGTTAAAATGAGATGATATGGGGCAGCTAGGTGGCTCAGTGCATAGAGAGTCAGCCCTGGAGTCAGAAGGACCTGAGTTCGGATCCAGCCTCTAACACTTAACGTACACACAAACAAAAACCTGGCCATGTGACCTTGGGCAAGTTACTTAACCCCAATTGCCCTCCAAAATGCAAAAAAAAAAAGAGATAATATTAGTAAAACATTTTGGAAACCTTAAAGCACTATATAAATGCTAATTTCATAGTTTTTAAAGCAACTCCTATTAGCTCAGAGACAGCTAGGTAGCTAGGTGGCATGATGGGGGTGGGGTGGAGTTGCATTGTGCAGAGTAGGGAGAAGATGCATGGATTTGGAGTTAGGAAGGCTTGAGTTCAAGTCCCACCTTAGGTAGTACTAGCTATAGGAGCATGGATGAGTCACTTAATTTCTCTTATCCTCTGTTTCCTAATCTATAAAATAGGGACAATAATAACCCCTGCAGGGTTGTTTGGGGTTCCAAATGATAACCTATGTGTAGTACTTTTATTGTTATTATTATTATAGTCTGCTTCAGAATATTAAAGACTCAATATAAATTTTAATAAAAACATCTGTTCTTGCTGCTCTCCCAGTCCCACCACCATACTTAGGTTGTCTCCCCTAGATTCATAATCACATTTTTTGGAGAGAAAGGTTATTCCTTTATGCATCTTTTGAAAATCACACAGGAAGGTTTTGAGGTACTAGTTATTAATAAAAGAACTCTTAGCACCACAAGGGATTTAAGAGTTAACTCGAATAACTCCTTTGCCTTTTTTGGCAGCACGCTGACTTTGGTCAAATGTGTGACATTAAGTAAGCCATTCTCTTGGCTCCAGTTTCCTCATCAGAAAAATGAAGATGTTGGGCTAAATGGCCCTTCTAACTCAAGAGCTATGATCCCCAGCTGCCTGGTACTGTTTGGTATGCAGTATTAATTTTCTTTCAAAACTTCAGCTGCTTTTTAACAATTCAAGAAGTAATTTTTGTAAGTGAGCTTTTAAAGTTTGCTCTGGGCTAATTCTTTGGACTTGGATTTCTAAAATCAGATTGACTCTAAAAGGGCAACGGGTTGGTAGGGAGCAGGTGTGAGCAGACAGTAATAAATTACAAAGAGGAAATGACATCATTCCTTCCAAGGTTCACATCAGGTGTAACCTCCCATAGGGACTTTTCCTGATTTCACCAGACGTACTCTACCCCTACCCAAAAATTTACCTCCTGTTTACCAGGTATATCCTTTTAAGTGTATATATTGTTCCTGCTCATTTCCCCCTTAGAATGTGAGCTCCTCTGTGAAATGAGATGGCTGATCTAGAACATCTTTAAGGTAATTTATATCTCCAAGATGTAAATCTGTAATTTGATGGTCCTAGAATCCAAGTCTCTAGATAACTAGGCCGCTGTTATTTTCTGCTTTTCCTAGTTCATACTTGTTACAGCATTAAAAGGGGTAAAATAAGGATTTTGTGCTTGTCTCCTTCAAACTACATTCTAGTGATGTGAATGGGACAATAATGTCAATACAGAGACAATGAAAAGTCTAAACTATTCTTTACCTCCTGAGTCAAAGTAAACAATTCAGTGATATTATAACTCTGACATATACTGACTGTGTTGTCTTGGATGAGTCATTTAATCCCTCAGTGCTCTTTAGGCAACTCTCTAAGACTACAAGTTACAGAGAATAGACAGTGCTACATTGGTGGAGGGACTTTCCTCATCTGGGACTTCCCTTTAATCTAATGAAACCTCAAATCGAGTCCGTTTTCCTACTCCTATGACACAATTCAAGCATAGCACAACCTAATATTTTTTTTCTGTCATTAACAAGAAAAAAGGAAAAAAAGAAACTACAATAAAGTTCTTATATCTTGGAACTAGAACATCCTATCAAGCAGCCCCTTGGTGTCAATCTGAGAATTTCTAGGTAAACCCTGTGTGTGTGTTGGGGGCAAGGGGACAGGGAGGTGCCAGAATGGAGGAAGGGAAGGAAGTTCTGGTGGCAGCAATGTCTCCAATGTACGCTTATGTGCTCTTTCCAGAAGAGCTATCTTTTTGCCCCCCACCAAGAAAAAATTATGAAGTGAATGAAACATCTCCAGGACCCCATAAACTTCTTTTCTTTGTCACCTATGTTCCTTTCTGTGTGGACTCTCCCAATGATTCCCACCCTGATGTAACCTACTCAAGTAGTACCTCAGAGATACCTTTCCTATTACCCTGTAAAGTCAATCATGAACAACTCTCCTGAGGACTGCTGCTATGAATAACTTTAAGGATCTAATCACATAGTATAGTGAATTCTCTAATTCAGCAATAAACTAATACAAAACACTTAAGAAACTAGAGCACAACATTCACAATACTATAACAACTTATTATTAAGGGGGCTGCATAGTCTTAAAGAAAATATATCATTCAGTAAGTCACAATCTCCTCAATCAATATAGAGTACCCAAGTAAAGTCTTCTTTCATCTTGACTTGAGGCTAGTTTCCAATCATCCTTAAGCCAATCATTCTTAAGGGGTAACAGAAAGTTCAAACACCGTTTACCCCTAGGTCACAGTAAGTTACAATATCATCAGTCAGTACTGAGTGCCCAAGCAAAGTCCCCTTTAATCTTAACTTAAGGCTGACTTCCAAACCTCATGGCTCCTCTTCCATGGCTAACCAATCCCAGCTCTTGCCTGGATTCACAGGTAGGCAGCTCTCTGTTCCTGTTCCATATTTCAACTTATAGGGACTGCTCCATCCCAAGCTCTTCACAGTTTCTGTTTCTAGGAAAACAAAGCTCAACAGGGCTATAACAATATCCACACACATTATCGGCACCATCATATTAATTCACTTTTTGTCTGACAAATCAACACAAATCAACAGAATGCTTCTGTCTGACAAAGTAACACTAATACTAATCAATAGAAAGAGTACTTCTGTCTGACAAAGTAACACCAACACAGAACAACAGAGTGCTGATATCACAAACATTCTCTCTCTTAGCTGCTTGGTCCCAGCTTGAGCTTTTATCTGCCCTACTCCTTCCTGTTCTACCCTTCCTGTTCCTATTCCTCCCTTCCTGTTCTGCTCTTCTGGCAAACTCCTTCCACTATGGGCTCCATGTAATGACATCAGGCCTATTAAGGGCAGGGAAGGTCTCCAAACTCCCTTAGCCTATTAAGGGCAATACAATGTGTACTGTTTCCAACAAAGACTTGATATAATCAAAGGCAGGCTCAAAAGCACTTGACTAGCTGAAACAAGGAGCAAAGTATTACTTTGCTTGCCATTACATACCCAGCCCTTTAAAATGACCTGTTCTATGTCTGGTGGCACAAGAGGTAGCTGGACTTGGAATCCCAAAGACCTGAATTCAAATCTCACCTCACATACTTACAAGGTGTGTGATCCTGGGCAAGTTACTTAACCTCTGTTTTCCTCAGTTTCCTACAATATAAAATGAGGATTTTACTGTGCACTGAGGTGGTACAGTGGATAGAGCCCTGTACTTGGAATTAGGAAAGCTCGTCTTCCTGAATTCAGTTCCAGTCTCAGATACTTCCTAGTTGTGTGACCCTACCTGTTTGCCTCATTTTACTTCATCTGTAAAATGAGCTGTAGAAAGAAATGCCAAACGACAAAATTCTCCTTCTTTAATTCCCTTAGGTCTGTTAATGAACTAATATTACTAAGGTGTTAAAGACTAAAGGTGGCATATGTTCTTTCTCACAGATAACCAACCAAATATTGGACTGTTCCTTTGCTTTTACTGGCAAAAAAGGAACTCCCAGTGTAGAAATTCCCTCTACCAGTGCATATATGCACCTGCTTTGCAATTTATAGTCTGACAGAATTGTCCAGGGCATTGAGATATTAAGAGATTTGCCCAGGGTTAGGCAGCAGAGCCAGAGATAGAACTTGAAACCAAATCTCCCTGATTCATCAGCTTGTCCATAGCCAGATAACCTATTTCTGTTTTAAAAACAGGCCTTCAAAGCAATGAGAAGTGTAAGCTTTTCAAGTCATGTATCGAGATGGTGGAAGAAATACTTCTGTAGAGGTGGTGGGTGACCTACAGAAAAAGTTGGTGACCTGCTTAACATATAAGAACAAAAAGGACCCCAGAATATAGAATTTTAGAACTGGAAGGGATATTTTAGGGGCTATCCCTACCCCAAAAGAAGATCCATTCTTCTACTGCATATAGAAATATTGTATACCTATATCCTGATAGAATTCTGTTTGAACACCTCTTGTGATGGGGAGTTTACAACCTCAGTAGACAGGGTTTTCCCTTGTCACCTAAATCTAAGCAACAAAATCTATCTAAGAGCTTCTTCCTGGTTTTAAACCTCCTTATCTCCACAGGGAGAACTAGGAAGATGCTCCTAGCTCTGTGACTCCAGGCAAGTCACTTAACCATGTTTATCTCAGTTTCTACATCTGTAAAATAAGCTGGAGAAGGAAATGGGAAACCACTCCAGTAAGCTATACCAAGAAAACTCCTAATGAGGTCATGAAGAGTCACACGCAACTACTAAACAATAAATCTCCCTGTAACTCCAAGGTCCTATGGGGCAAAATTACCCATAATAAGGAGCTCACATTCGAATGAGAGAAATAGCATGTGAGCAGCCATGTACATACAAGATATTTACAACATAAAAGAGAGGTAGTGTCAAAGGGAAGCTATTAAAAGTAGGTAGGAGACAGGAACCTGTAAAGACTTCTTGCAGAAACTAGGATTTAAACTGAGATTTGATAAAAGTCAACAAAACTAAGGGCCTATAGTGCTAAATTTAAATCCTGAAAGACCTCCTGCAAGTCCTCAATAAAAATTCTTACCATCTTTGCCTTAAGGGAAGTAACTATAACCAAAGGGAGGTCTCAGGCACTCATGGGTTTGTCTATTCAGTTTCTGCCTGAGGAATATACCAATCAATATAGGTCTGAGTTTCATTCAGTACTGTATGAGCCATGAAAGTCCCAAAGAGCACCTGAGTTACAGCCATTTCTCCCTGCTAGTAAGTAACTTGCCTAGGGTCACACAGCTAGTAATCATCTGAAGTCTGTTTGGAACTCAGGTCCCCGTGACTCCAGGGCCAGTGTTCTATCCACTGTGCCACTTAGCTTGCCAGTATCTTATTTAAAAATTTTACATCAATAATCATTAGTGAAATTGGTCCATAATTTTATTTCTGTTTTTGCTCTTCCTGGTTTAGGTATCAGCACCATATTTGCATCATTTGTCCCTAAGATCCTATTTGCTAGGATTCCTTCTTTGCCTATTTTCCCAAATAGTTTATATAGTTTAGGAACTAATTATTCTTTAAATGTTTGGTAGATTTCACTTGTGAATCCATCTGGCCCTGGGGATTATTTTCTTAGGGAGTTCATTGATGGTTTATTAAATTTTTTTTTCTAAGATGGGGTTGTTTAAATATTCTTTTCCCTCTTTCAGCTGTTTCTACTAGCCCCAGTTCCCCTGCCCCTTGTAAATCTTTGCTCATACATCACTAGCCTCATTTCTAGAACACAACCTTCTAATACTCTCTTGAGCAGAGTCCTATATCTAAGAGATTTTCTACTCTTGACTTGTATCCAAGAAATATAATTTACCTGAAGACGTTAAATAAATTTTATTTGGGACCTCCTCTCCCCAAGGGATTGGGAGAAGGTAAAGCCTCAAGCCATCTCAACGTAAAAAGTAATCACAGAAAGTTGGGACGTACTTCTCTTGTCATCTAGTCCAAACAAAACATAAAAGGAATTTCCAACTATAATCTTACATAAAGTAAATTTGCTTCTCTGCCAGTACCTTTTGAGGCCAAGTAGAATATATATACATCCTCTTTCACATGACATCCTTTCAAATACTTGAAGACAGCAGCCATATCTCCCTTACATCTTCTTTTCCAGGATAAAGATGCCCAGGTCCAACAATGGATTCTTATATGGCATGGTTTCTAAGTCTCCTCACCAGAGCCATAACTAGGGCAAGGTGATCAGAGCTTTGTCCCAGGCTGCCGATTTAGAGCACTTGTAGTACTTCAGCATGGTAGAAATAACAATTATCACCTTGTTAGCAAGATGAGCTAGTTAAAATAGGAAGTTCTGATAATGTCAAGGTTTTTAAAAAAATACATTTATTCGTTTTGTTGAACTATTTTTAAAAATTTAGTTATACAGGATGGCTCTCTGGGAGAGGGAGATGTGATACATTGGGAAATGTTAGTTGATATAAAAATATGATATATTTAGTTGATATAAAAACAAGTCATCAACAAATATTATTTTTAAAATTAATTTTTAAAATGGGAATTTCTGTAATGTTGTACATCTGCTCTAGGGCACCAATACCCAGGTGAACTCATAGCATCATAGAATCACATTCCTGTGGTATGGAAATTATCTCCTTAATTCTAGTCAGTTCTCTTTCCTGAGGCCTTAGCAGAAAGTTCTCAGCTGGTAAACTCTTGTTTATCTACCTTGTTGAGTCCAGTGGTCAGGAGAACCTTAGAGGAAACAGAAATGTTTCCTTCTTAAGATGGAATGTTGGTAGGACTGAGTATCTCACTAGTGTCTTATCAGAGATGCAGACTTAGATTGTTTCAGGAAGACCTATCATCCATTCTTCTGGACACTGATGACTATTGCTTCCAAGTAATGTAGACTGCTATTCATCTACTACCAGGGGTGGGGAACTGCAGTCTCAAGGCCACATATGACCCTCTAGATTCTCAAGTACATCCCTTTGACTGTTTTCAAAGTTTCAGTATTCAGTCAAACAGCTGCACTTGAGGACCTAGAGGGCCACATGTGACCTTGAGGTCATAGGTAACCCACCCCTGAGTTACCTCATCCAATGTGACTCATAAAACACAAAATCTCAGGGTTCAAAGGGACTCTAGAGACTTTCTAGTCTAGGAATTCTTAACCTGGGTTCCATGGGTAGATTTCAGGGGTTCTGTAAACTTGGATGAGAAAAAAAATACATCTTTATTTCAATATAATTGATTTCCTTTGTAATGCTATGTGTTTTATTTTGTGCACTTAAAACATTATTCCGAGAAAAGGCAGCTAGAAGGGCCCATTACACCTAAAAGACAAAGAACCCACTAGTCCAATGCAAAGAATCCACCTTATAATGTGCCTGACAAAGCATCTAGCTTCTGCTTAAAGACTTCACGTGAGAAGTCATTAGTTATGGAGGCAGCCCTCCTCCAATTTTTGACAACTCCATCATTAGGTTTTTCCTTATATCAAACCTAAACCTGATTTTTTTTTTCAATTTCTGCCCATTGTTCCTAGTTCTTCCCTCTGATGTCAAGAAGAATAAGTCCATTCCCTCTTCCATGTGACTGTCCCTCAAATATTTAAATTTAAGTCAGCTGCTTGTCATGCCCATGCTAAATCTTCTCTTCTCAAGACTAAGACACTTCCCCTTCCTTCAACCAGTCCTCATCTGGTATGATTTCCAGCTTATTAATGCCTTTCCTAGAATGCCCTGTATTTAGTGTCAGAGAACATCTGGTTGAAGGCCATAGCTGTCACTTACTGACAAAGTGAAATTGGACAAGCTGTTTAATCTCTCTTGACCTGTTTCCTTATTTACAAAGTGAAAGGGTTGGGCTAGATCATCAGTTCTCAATCTTCTTGGTCTTAGGACCCCTTAATACCCTTAAAAATTATTCAAGACCCCAAAGAGTTTTTTTATGTTTATTGTAATAGAAATTAAAATGTCTTAGGAGGGAGAGGTTTTTTTTGGGGGGGGGGTTTCAAATAAAACATTTTAGGTTAAGCAAATCCCATAATTTTGAATATGCCAATCATAAGTGGTCCAGCAAAAGCTTATCATCAAGGTTGACAGAATTCCTTCAGAATCAGGGGCTAACATGCTCAGACATCCAGCTATCACTCCAGCCATCTCATGTTCTCTCTTCTCTGAGTGAAAGAGTCTGGTCTAACCTGTCAGTTACACCAAACTTCCTGCTCCTACTCAGTGGTCCCATCTCCTCTCCTTCTTGTACCCTTTGTTTCCATGGTGCTCTTTCTGGTCACCATAGAGTGACATTAAAGCCCAATTCCTGCACAAAAATGAGACTTTCAGCCAATCAGGAGGCACTTGTCTGTCTATATGACCATTAAGATTAAGCTTCTGTAAATAGTCAAAAGAAGTCAACAGATGTAGGTGGCTTTTCTATTATCTGTTTAGACTTCTCACTGAAGACACTGATGCAAACTTATTACTTTAGTTCTACTCCAGTGCTGAACCCTGCTGTGTATCCAAGAGGTCACACTTCTTCTGGTTTAATAGTGTTAAATAGTGCTTAAAGCTCTTAGCTTCCTTACTGTCCCTGGGAAGGATGCTGATACTACCAAAAGACAGAGAACTTCCATTTCTGCAAGTCCAGTCTATCCTTCTTTTGTGCCCAGTCTCACACATACATATGCAGTTATATAAGAAACTTCCCTTCCCTCGCCCCCCCCCCCACTTTTGTATATCACAAGTTACTTTCTGGTAAATATAATAAAGGTAGAAATGTAATATAGAGGCTGAGCTGAATGGGTTTATTCCCCTCTACATAGTTCTTACCCCTTTCTTTTGCAAGCCAATCTAGAAGCCTTTGGGGAATGAGGGTATCTTTGTCTTCTCAGCCTCCTATGGTTAGGGTACGTTTTTAGGCTGAGTCCATAAAATGAGTTTTGATAGTTTAGACTAACAATTATTTATATAATGATAGTTAAATTACTTTCCTAATCCCAAATCATTTAGGTTTTTTTAAAGACTTTGAACGAGGACGTGGAGAAAGTAAAAAGAATAGGTTTAATATTAGCCTGAGGGCACTTTTAAAGCTTTTGTTGACTGCAAGATGGTGTTGTGGTTTTTAATCCCTGATTAGGAAATAAAAGTGCTGTAGGTCTCCCTTCTAAGGAGAGGCTTTCTAGCTACTGCACCCAAGTAGTTGGTAGTAGATGGAGCAACCCATGACTCCTAGAACCATAAAATCACAGATTTTGAAAGTAAAAAAAAAATCAGTGGCCATCTAATCCAATCCACGCTTTAATATAATCCTCATTATAATATACATAGCATCCAGCCTCTGTTTGAAGACCTGCGAGGAGGCATTCATATCCTCCCAAGGCAGCCTATTTACTTTTGCCTTCAAGTTTAAAACTGCAACTGAGCCTTTGCAAATTCCACCTATTGTTCTCAGTTCTAGCCTCTGGGGAACAAAGAAATTGAATCTAATTCCTCTACCTCTAAAAGCAAAGATTGCTATCATGTCCCTCAACTTCCTCAGCCTTTTCTTCAAGCTAAGCACCCTCAATTCCTGCAGTCAATCCTCATAGGGACCTAAGTCCCTTTACCATCCTAATTGCCCACCTCTGGATACTCTAGTTTAGCAATGTCCTTTTTTTTTTTTTTTGTGGTACCCAGAACTGAACTGAATACTTTAAATGAGATCTGCCAACACCAACAAAAATGTTAAATAACAAAAGACCAAGCAAAGATCTCTAAAGGCCTACTTCCGTGTTAATGATGAACTACTAATACCTATCCTTTGAATCCAACATCTAACCAATTCTGAATCAGATAGTATTGTTGTCTAATACAAATCTCTCCACCTTCTCCACAAAAATAATGAGATTCTTTATCAAAAAAAGCCTTGTCAATGTCTAGGGAAACTATATCCACAGTATTCTGCTCATTTATTAGCTTAGTAATCCCAACAAAAAAATGAAATGAGGTCAGTCTGATAATTGATTATTTGATTGGTTGGTTGTTGACCTTCATGCTTGAAGAAAACCAAAATGACATTACTATGCAGAGGTCAAGGTGCAGTGAGTCTGATTCTATTGAGTAGACCAATACAAACTTGAAAGGCTCTATCACAGGTCAGGCTTAAACAGTCCATATGAACATTTTGAATGGAGGTGTCTCTAAATTTGTGCAGCTCATGTTTGAATTACTGCAATTCTGCTTTGCTTATAGAGCACAGCCCCTTCTTTCTTGCCATCCTGGGCATTCCTGTGGTAGTGTCTCCCAAGTCTCACAATTGATTGCAAAGTTCTTCAGAGAGACCTTGAGAATGTCCTTGTATTGATTCTTTTGACCTCACTGAGCACTTGCCTTGTGTGAGTTCTCTGCAGAAATAATCTTTTAGGCAAATGTATGTTTGGCATCTGATCAGCCCCTCAGACTTGTGTTCTCTATAGTAGAGTTTAAATGCTTAGCAGTTCACCTAAAAAGAGATCTTATTGCACTGTACCTTATCTTGCTAGGTGATCTCCAGAATCTTCCTAAAACAATTCAAATGGGAGCAATATAATCTTTTCTTGAAGTCCTGCTGGCCCTTTAAAAATATCACCATTTCCCTTTCTAGATGTTAACCAGCCATCTCTTTAATGTTCTCTTCTGGAATTTTCCTAGGAATCAAAGTCAAACTCACTGGACTATAGTTATAAGTTCAGTTCTCTTTTGAAAATGAGGACATTTGCCCTTCTCTATTTTGGTGACACCTCTCCCATTTTCCGTGATCTTTCAAATATTAGTAGCAGTGGCTCAACATTTGCCTCTACAAGTTCTCTCAGTATCCAAGGATGTAGTTCATCTGGGCCAGGTGATGAATCATCAAAGACAATCATAGATTCTCTCTCCCTATTTATCTCAGATATCAACTTCCTGTTAGTCATTTTTGTTCTGTCATTTCTGGTGCAAAGGTCATTCTTCTTAGCAGAGAAAACAGAAGCAAAATAAAAATTGAGAAACTCTGCTTCTCTCTGTTGTTAGTTGTCATTGTTGCCTTCACTCCAAGCAAAGGTCCTGTCTCTTCTTTGATCCTCTCTTTTCTCCCAATATAGCTAAAAAAAAACCCTTTTGTACTTTTTGGGTTCTATCCCCAGGCTCATCTAATTCTGCGCTTTAGCACTCCTGATCCTATTTTCACAGTACCCAGTCACATTCATATCCATTCTGTTACTTGACCTAGCTTCAATCTTCTGTACATTCCTTTTAAACATTTGAAATTGGCTTGTGAATTCCATGGGTATTCACATGTCACTTCGGATAAATTCCATTTTTCCTCCCCAAAGGAATTATTTCCCTTTGTGTCTTCAGAATTTCATTCTTGAGTCTCTTGTCCCTGGGATCCTACCTGTTTTTCCTCTTATTCCTTTGAAATATACTTTGCAAAATATGGATCACACATCAGACTATGCTCAAATTTCCTCTCCTATATTTAAAAAAAAAAACCAACACAAAACTTAGGAAGGAATGATCACTATCCTCCACAGTGTCAATAATTTCTACTCCAGAAACCAGTTTGTCCCTATTTGTGAAAATCAAACTCAGAATAGAATGTTCACGTTTTTTTTTGTTGTTGTTGTTTTGTTTTGTTTTACCTTTTGAAAGATGAAACTATCACTAAATCAAATCAAGAAGTTATTTGCTGCTTTGCTCCAGTAGCAATCTGGATAATTTAAAGCCAGCCATCACTACTAAATCATAACCTCCGAGTCAGGCTTGTGAGCTGTTTCCCAATCTCTTCATTCATTTTCCCTTTTCATCCAGTAGTCTGTAGTATACTCCAATGACAAAATCACTTTTTCTTCCTCCATTGATCTCTACTCAAATACTCTCCATCGTGCTTCTTAAGTATGCTTCCTGGATTTCCTCACACAAGTATACCTTCTTAATGTACAATTCTATCTTCCTTTTCTCTTTACCTATTTTATTTCTCTTGAATAATGTATACCCACCCAGAGCAACAGGCCAGTGTGGGTTTCATCCCACCAAGTCTCACTGATACTTATGAGGTCAAATTTGTCTCCTTATGTTAGGACCTATAGTTCTTATTTGTTGTCTAAACTTTGGATATTTGTATGTAGACATTTGAGGAAATGGGTTTTACTGGATCCTTTCTCAGATTTTGTTTATTAACTTCTAGATGTGTACATTGCTATTATGCCTTCATTATGGCTACTGTCTTCATTAGCTTAGGAGGCCTATACATAGGCGGTCCTCTCCTTCCTCCAATGTTATGAGTTTAAAGACTTTGGTTAGATTTGCAAGATACCTGGAAAAATCATTCTATTTTTTTTAAATTTAAATTTATTTATTTACTTTTAGTTTACAACATTCAGTTCCACAATCCCTTGAGTTTCAAATTTTTCTCCCCTTCCTCTTCTCCTTCCCCGCCCCATGGTGACAAAATATAGGTTCTACAAATACCTTCACAATGAACATTAGTCAAGTTCTAAAGAAGATAACCAAAGGGGCCAACAATGAGAAAGAAGGGACAAAATCAAACCAAACCCAAATGAGAAAGAGCAAGTAGTTTGCTTCAATTTGCATTCAGACACTGTAGTTCTTTTCTCTGGATGGATATCCACTTCCATCGTGAGTCTTTTGGAGTTGTCTTATAACCTTGCAATGCTGAAAGGAGCCCAGTCTATCCAAGTTAACCATTCCAGATATGATGTGTCTGTAATTGTGTACAAAGTTCTCTCGGTACTGCTCTCCTCACTCAGCATCAGTTTATATAAGTCTCTCCAAGTTACTAGGAAGTAACTGCTCCTCATTCCCGAAAAATCATTCTTAACATATAGTCTGTAGGTCAGCACTCAGTCTTATCAAGAATCTGACATACTTATGATACAACTTTCTTAGGCTTTCCTTTCAAAATTAGCTTACCACTTCTATATCCCTTACTTTCAGTCATTAACCATAGGGTCAACATTGGGGCGGCTAAATGGTACAGTGAATAGAGCACAGGCCCTGGAGTTAGAAGGACCTGAGTTCAAATCTGATCTCAGACACTTGCCACACACTTAATAGTTGTGTGACCTTGTGCAAGTCACTAAATCCCTATTACCTTGCCTTTCCCCCTCCAAAAAACAAAAACAATAGGGACAACATAACCCGTGCCTCTTTGGCAAGGCTACATAATCATATTCAATACTCTTTTGGTCCCTTCTGACAGTAATATTTATGCCGATTATCACCTCTTAACAACATGACAACCCCATTCAATTTCTTTTCCTTAATCCCAACAGTTCCACATCCACACTCACCTCTTCTTTGACCTTGTATTAACCAGTTTCATCAATTAGCCCCACTCACCAATCCCCTCTACTAAATTGCTTTACTCACTAATTGTTTCACTTACTTTTCCTAACTCACATGGCCTTGTCTTGCCAACTACCTTCTTCTTCTACTTCTTTAGTCTTCTGCAAGTTCTACTTACTCCTCCTCCAAAATTTCCCCTAATTTTCCTTAAACCCAGAAGTAGAATCTAAACCTGAGAGTGTTCTCCTTTAAGCTTTCCTCAATTTCCCCCAAATTCCTTCAAATATTATGGATAGGCAAATAATTTATGAATAAACAAGAGACAGAGAATAGAATTAGGTATAAAATGAATAATTCTGATGATGTTAAATTAAAAAGGTTTTATACAAATAAAACAAATGTAGCCAAGATCAGAAGGAAGGCAGAAAATTGGGGAGGAATTTTATAGACAGTTTCTCAGATAAAGGTCTCACATCTCCAAAATTTTTCCTCCCAAATTCAATCTTTGGCTGACTTTATTAATTCACTTGCCTCTACGTCACCTATTTCTTTCTCCCCTTCTGCTCCTTCTCTGGCAGAATTATCCCATAGAAGCTTGAAGCTGAGTAAAATATAATACTTCTAGCTACCTTAAGACAGCCATCACTCTTCTCATTTACCTGTACTTCACTGAATTTCTTCACGTGGGCATTCAGAGCACAGGGTAGAAATTGTATCTTGCCAACAACTTGGTATTTTAAGAGGCTGTGTTTTAATTAAACAGTCAAAGTTCCCAGGACTTCTCTAGTTTTAAGTCAGCTTCTAGGTAGGATGTCCTGGGGTTTGGGGAGGGACTTTGTAGGAAGGCCACCAGAAATGGTCATAGACAGTGAATCATAGGTTAGGGCTATGCTCTTAGCAAGGGGTAAGGAGAGTAGGGAAGGCAAGGAAAAAGAGATAAACCTTTCCCATGGCCTCCCTGAGACTTCCCATGTCCCCACTGAAGCTAGCACAATCCACAGGAAGTGCCCAGTTCACATCCACAACCACATCTTGGCACTATTGCCAGGTCCTGAGTACCTAACTCTGGAAAGGTTAAATGGCATCAAAGAGGCCAAATGTTAGAAGCCTAGCACATGGTAGCCAAGAACAACGTAGTCACTATAAGACCAGTAAAGTCATCTGGCAGAACGAATGCAATGGAAACACCTTTCCCAGAAAAGATGATGAGCCCAGTAGAAGACAAAAGAGAGAAGAAGAATGACATCACCCAACAACACAAGTAGCTTTAAAGGTATCCAAGGTATGAGCTCCCTGGTCACATGTAGAGTGTTCTTCGTGGCCACACTGTGGGTTCCTTTCATGAGTGTCCCCCAATGATGGAGTGATAGCCTACGGGAGAGTATGCACCATGCCCGTGGGAGGAATCCTTTCTTATCATTTTATTTGCTATGATACTTTCAGTTTCCTCAACTGTAAAATGAGCTGGAGGAGGAAATGGCAAAGCATTCTAGGATTTTTGCCAAGAAAACTCTAAATGAGATCACAAAGAGTAGGACACAATTGAAATGACTGAACGATAAAAAGCTGTATTACATGCTTTTTTGTATTGAATGAAGGTGTCCTCTAGCTGTCTGGTAAAAATAAACCCAAAGATGGGGAGTCATGAGCTAGAGTAGGAGTGAGTGCTGACCTAGTACCTCCCCTCTAGGGGGCTTGTCTTGTGGCCCATACACGAGGGCAATCCTCAGTGCTATAGTTGAATGGACACCCAAACCACTTTTTTGTAGGGGAATTTTCTCACATTAAGTTAATTACTCAGAGCCATGGTCTTGGTGTATAAGAACTAGAAATGAAAGCATTGTAACTTACTGAGTTGGGCTTAGAGGTATTGGGGGTTGAAAGAAAATTTGAACTTTAAATTCTTTTATAGATGTTATCATAAATGTATTTTTATGGTCAATACCCAACTGACATTTGATGTTTTGTGAGTTGAGATTGAGGGCCACAAATTTGACTTGCTCAATGAACTTTTGTTTCTAAAGTAATTTCACAAGGAGTGAAGTTGTTTAAAGATAGAATTTGGATATTGGCAAATATCACCGCAAGTCATAATTCTCCTAAACCCCAACCTGCTCATTTGCTTTCTGAGCCGGGGTAACAGCCTTCTTAAGAGACCCATCTTCCCTGATATGGGTACTTTCACCCATTCTTCTTTTAAGTGGTGGTTCTGCCAGCCCAGCCTATTTCTTATACTCCAATTCACTGCTGAATTCCCACTGCCATCCAGAACAAATAAGCATGAGTTGCTCGATTTCCCAACAGAGACAGATGGTGGGTAACTGAGCCTAATGAGGGGAATAAGTTAGATCACAGTGGCTATGTCAAAGGGGAGATTAAAGGATGTCTGGTTCATGCATGCAGAGAGGGTTAGTTTCTGACAGCCCAAAGCTTTTCATCCTATGTCTTTAGTTCATCCTTCCCCACTGCTTCCCTTGACAATTTTTCTCTCTCTTCAGCTGGTCCAGACATGGGAAGGGTAAGGGAAGCACCATATGTACAACTTGGTGTATATGGTTACTGGTGCTCAGGACCAAGAGGTGATGAAAAATAAATATTTATGCCTGGGTTGGTCTGGGCATACTAATGAAATACCTCTCTGGAGACGTTTTTTTTTTTTAAAGACCATTTACTTCCTATAGTAGAGCCAAGGAATCATCTATTGCTTATTCCCATCTTTTATCCCTCCTCTTGCAAAACACAATGACCTTCCTGCCCACCTAATTTGTATCTTAATTTCATTGTCAAATATTTATTGATAAGCAGTGTGGCAAAATGGATAGAGAGCTGGCCTTGGAGTCAGAAGGTCCTGGGATCAAGTTCTACTTCTGACACATATTGGCTATGTGACTGTAGGCAAGTCAATAACTTCTCAGCCCTCTGAACAACTCTATAAGACTCTAAGTGAAAGAATGTGCCAACCTACATTGGTAAAGGAAATTTTCTTATCTGGGAGTATGTAGTGCCAATGAAATCATAGGTCACACAGAACAGTGAACTAGATTCTACTTTCACTTTACTGTTCTCTATTTTGGAAGGGAATTGGCCTGCTTATCAACAACCTGAAGTCCTAGCCTTGATGATCCACCACAAAGTGTCAGAAGCAGAATTCTCTTTATTTAACCTGTATAGAATTTGCTTCTGTAGACCCTCTTTCATACTCCTCAAAATAGCTCCTAACCACTATTCCTTTCAAAGAACAGATATTTATGTATTTGTATTTCTTTTTTTAAAAAAAGCAATTGGGGTTAAGTAACTTGTTCAAGGTTACACAGCTAGTCATTTTTATGTTTGGGTGCTAACTTTCTGAGGCCAGAACCAATCCTGGGTCCTCCCGACTCCGGGGCAGGCACTCTTACTGCGTCACCTAGCTGCCCCGTATTTGTATTTCTTAACATTATATGCCTGATCATGATTTTGATCATGTTTTAAGCAGTCTTTGGGGGCCCCAAAAGGAATGAGTGCTGAGACAAACACCCAAAGGAAAAATGGGCTAACAACATGTTATTTGAAGCCTTTGAGAATGGTGTGCCTCTATTCACTTAAACCATAGAAATCTGATATATTATCCAGATTACAAGCAAGTGTTAGTAGTTTGGGGTCTATGGTGAAAGAAGGGGTATGGATAGCTTTTTGGAACTAGATGGCAAAATAATACTTTATCACTCCAAAGGGTACATGAGATGGTGGAAAACACTGGATTTGGAGTCAGAGAACCTAGGTTCCAATACTGTCTCTGTCATTATGTGTGAACTTGTCAAGTCATTTACCTTCTCTGGGAATCATTTTTCTTTTATCTTCTCTGTAAAGTGAGAGCTAGAACTAGGTGTTCCTTCTGGTCCTCAATCTACTATCTGCAAACCTTTGTTCTTAGACAAAAATGTGGCATTCTAATGTGTGGATGTATGTGTAATGAAGTGAGGCTTTCCCTGGAAATAAAAACTGATGTTGAAACTGACATGGAAAAGGACTTTTTATGATGGTTCTACAGTCCCTGAGAAGACACTTGTGCTTCCTACTTCCTAAGTTTGTTATGAAGATCAAGTAAGATAATGTATAGGAGAGTGCTTTGTATACTACAAAGTACTATGTGATTGCAAGCTGTTGTTACCATTATTGAACCAAAGATCTGGGCTTACATATATAGACTCCACTCTTAGAGGCTCAGCACCGCTCTGGCTTATTTACCCTGCCCTAAAAGCATCAAAATTGAACTCATGTCTGGATTTTTATGGAAAAGATAAAGGTACCTTTGTTCCAATGTATGAACTCAGGATAATAAAATGCCCAAAAAGGGATGGACTTCATTTATATTGATCCTTGATCTACCCTCCCTCCATAAAATCAAACAAAGGATTTATATCTGAGGTTATAAATGGTTAAGATCACTCTGTCCCCCCTTACTTCCTAGAGATCAATGCAGTACTCAAGGCTTTCCCTAAGAGAGCTTTCTAGAGAGCAAAGAAATTCACCCACCCTAACTCCTAGGGACCAGTATCATTCTTCAGAAGAGTATTACTTTGAGAGTGGCCCTTTAAGAAGGAGAAAGAACTAATGATTGATAAAAAAAAAAAGTGAGCTCCTACTGTCTCAGTCCTTTACTATCTATAAAACTCACAGAGCCAGTGACAGACATGTTTAGGTTTGCTTCTCTTCATCATGGCTCTGTCCATTGCTTATCTTAGCTCTTGGACCTCCTGCTTGGTCAAGGAACTTATTTTCTGGGTTGAAGAATTCCTCAGTCATTCTGTCACTCCACTCCACTTATTGCTTTTTGTTGTTTAGCTGTTTTCAGTCACCTCTGACTATGACTCCATTTGGGGCTTTCTTGGTGTAATGTTAATGGAATAGGAAGGTCTTCCCTATCCATTAATAGACCTATGTGCCACATGTCAATCACAAATGTCTTGCTTCTTTCATAGTTGTGATACATCCTGAGTCACACAGAGCCCATTGGGGGAGGAACTTGCCTACGGAGGAGTTTGTTCAGGGGAGACTTGCTTATAGGAAGGCTTTCACTCCTTTTGGTAATAAGCTAATTAGGCACTAAATCACGAGGACTGTGGTGCCTTCTGGCTCTGAGCCTCTTAGTTGAAAACTATATATATATTCTGAGGCGAGATTTTGCTTTGGGGCTCACTCATGAGAAGAACCTTTTGATTCCCTGGACAGAACTCTGAGTAGCTGTTTGTTAAGAGTCCCCCAACTATTCAGATATTGGTGCACTCTCAGTCTGGTGGTGTAGGTAGGCAGTTGTATTACTTTGTTCAGACAGCTGGAGCCCTGTCTGTTGGATTCTTTCCTGGATACTAACTCCTTTCTACTTATGTGTAATTAAAGTAAGACTGTTGACCCCTTTAAAGTTGTCTTTCCTTTAGAAAAGCAGATCAAAGAACCTGTGCTAGCGGCCCACCCTGTGTGTTAGTGTGGTTGCTAATACACTTGGCAAAGATACTGGAATGGTTTGGCATTTTCTTCTCCAGTTCATTTTACAGATGAGGAAACTGAAGCACACAGGGTTAACTGACTTGCCCAGGGTCATATAGCTAGTGGGTGTCTAAGGCCAAATTTGAATTCAGGTCTTCCTGACTTCAGGCCCAGTGCTCTATCCACTGAGCCATTTAGCTGCCTCCACTTTTATGTTACACTTTTTGATATGAAAAGACAGCATATTTTAGTGGGAAAAGTCTTAGATTTGGAATCAGGAGAGACCTGGTTTCTAATGCCACCTTTCACATGTGCTAGCTGTATTTCAGTTTTTTTCTCCTCTAAACATATGAATAATCCCTTTAGTACATATTTTCTATGGTTATTGTGAAAGGCTATTATATAAAAAAACTTTTTATGAATATCAGTTATTCTTTTTATAAGTATCAATGTTGCCAATCGCCAAGTTCCCAGAAGGAATTGACTCAGTAAGTAGTATTACATCATGCATAATTGCACATTTACTGCAATTAAATTACAGGGAATGAAGGTAGAGCTGATACCTTCTGGGAATGAAACTTCAGCTACTATGTGTCTTAGTGATGGCAATTTGGGAGCATGAGCCCTATTTCCCTGAATACTAGCAAGAAGATTGTATGTGACATCATGAAGCTCTGTTACATACAACTTGTATTTTTAAAGTGCATATTAAGTTTAATACTGTAGTGCTAGGGGGAAGTTAGGTGGTGCAACGGATATGACCTCAATTTCTAATTCTTTGCCACCACAAAAAGGAGCTGCTATAAATACTTCCGTACATATAGGTCTCCCTACCCCCACCTTTTTTAATCTCTTAGGGATACAGACCAATAGTGGTATTACTGGATTCAAGGGTATGCACAGTTTGGTTACACTTTAGGCATAGTTCCAAATTGCTTTTCAGAACAGCTGGATCAATTCACAACTCCACCAACAGTATAATAGCTTCCCAATTTTCCCACATCCTTTCCAACATTTATCATTTTCCTTTTTTGTCATATTAGTCAGTCTCTTCAATGTATTTTTCAAATGTGCCATTAATGCTCTTTTATGTATTTTCTCATTTTTTATTTTGGTATTATCATCACTCTTCCTTCATATTTCTCCCTCCCTCAAAAATAAAATCAAAACAAAACAAGCACATAACTTCACAAAGCAGTCAAGAGAGATACATTTTTACATTGGTTGTGAATGAAAATATATCTCATTCTGTACCTCTAGGTCATCATTTCTCTGGGCAAGAGAGCATAGTTCATCACCAGTCTTCTGGAATTGTGGTTGTTCATTGCCTTGATTACAGTTCTTAAATATTTCACAATTGTTTTCCTTTAAAATATTAGTCATTTTATAAATAGTTCTTCCTTATTTTGTGCATTCTACTCTGCACTAGTTCACACAAGCCCTCCAAGATTTCTTTGAATCACTGTGTTTCAACTTTTCTTATGTTTTAATAACATTTCTTTTCATCCATATACCATAATTTGTTCAATCATTCCACAACCGATGGACATGTACTCTGTTTCCAATTTTATCCGATATCAATATTTTCCTGAATAAGAGTCCTTTTCTTTTTTCTTTAGGGTAAAGGCTAACAGTGGAATTGCTAAATCAAAGACTGGATGTGCAGATCAGTGGGTTTTTTTTTGATATATTAGTAAATTACTTTCCAGAATGATTGGCTCAATTCATAGCTATACCAGAAATTCATTAGTATGCCTTTCCTCCCACAGTCCCTGTAACAATATCATTTTCATAGAGTGATTTTATTGATGGTAACCACTCCCAACACTTGTGACCCTAAACAAACCATGTCATTTCCTCCCAATCCCACCCTAGGCATGGAAGTTTGTGATTCTAGCCTGGTCCCAGTCCCAGAGCATGGTCTCAGTTCTGTGGTCAGTTTCAGGGAGAAGAAAGTGGTAAGTTAAGAGCCTGAACTTCGGATACTCATGAAAAGTACTGAATTTTAACAGCCATGTTACAGTTATTCATCTTGATGATTGTTGAGAGAGTAGGAATTAGTTGCTATTGCTCCCAGCAGGAATAAGATGAGGTCTGTTCATGTTCTGGAAAAATGTGAATGTATCAAATCCCAAGCCAGGCATGGAGACAAAGCTTGTGTCTTAATAGTGCCAGCTACAATCATTATCAAAAATCTATATCATAAGAGGAAAACTTAGGCTCGCAGTATCTCAAATCTTCAACATAGCACAGGGATAAATCTCCAAGCATTTCATCACCACCACCACCCACTATTTCTTTTCTTCTTTTCAAAACCCCATCTCTTAAGGCATCTTGAGGCAGCTAAGTGGGGGCAGTGGAGTCAGGAACACCAGAATTCAAATTTGGCTGTGTAACTTTGGGCAGGTCACTTAATTTCTGTTTGCCTCAGTTTCTTTATCTGTAAAATGAGAATAATAATAGCACCTACCTCCAAGGAAGGTTGGGAAGATGAAATAACAATTGTAAAGCACTTAGCACAATGCCTGGAAAATGGTGAGTGCTATATAAATGTTAGTTTTTGTTGTTGCTATTGCTTTTATCTTTCTAAGTGATGCCATACCCTGCTGTGCCCATATAGAATTCTTGGGTATATAGCTTCTAAAAGAACATGTCATCTCTTAGGCTGGGTACATGCCTACCCTCCTTACATCTACTTTAGCCCTGAATTTGTGATGACCACATGAACTTTGTGTGTGTGTGTGTGTGTGTGTGTGTGTGTGTGACAGGTTTTAGATTCACCTTTGTTACCCTACTTATAATGGTTATCATTGCTATTAAGCATATGCCAAGAATTTGTAATAAATGTCATTATTGCTAGATAGTCCCCTCCCACTGTTGGTAAAGGTAAGAGGCTGAAGATTCTTTATGAGAAATATTTTTTTAGTTAGATATATTTCTGATAAAGTTGCTTTTTACTTCCTTCCCTCCCTATTTTGAAAGGATTTTGAGCTTCATAGATGATTTTCATAGAAAAATCATTCATTATGGATGAAACAAGAGTACTTCCCTCAAGGCAAAGATAACAACAGACAAGATTTATAAAGAAAATATATGACTTTTAAAAAAGCCTCTCTATGATGAGAATGATACAGGATGAGGAACCTGAATTTCATTCCCTTACCTCCACTTAGGACCTCACTCAAACCTTTCTGCTAAATCTGTTATGACAGGGCATCCCAAAAGGTCTTAGTACAGTTTTAAGCTATTAAAGCCTAAAACTACACTCAGACTTTTGGAACACTCTGGACACATGGAAGGGGCATCTATTGCTAAATAAGTTACTCCTTTTTTGACTATAATTTATCACAGCATTTCAGAGTAAGGGACACCCTCACAATCTATTTCATTAATTGTGCAACATATTACCAGAGTGTATACACCTGGGATTTCCACTGACCTTTTGCACATAGGAGGTTCTATGTCTAAAGCATGATGACTGATCTTTTTCATTTTGTTGGTTACTTGTCTTTGTTTCTGTCCATGGTGGGGAACTTTAATCAAATATGAGTTTATTCTATAGTGATATTTATTAAGCCCTTTGCCTTTCCCTATCCTATCTATTTAATACACATGCTGTATATGATCAGAGATTTAGAGTTGGGTAGGATCTCTCTAGTCCAAAATTCCCTCATTTATTTTATAGATGAAGAACCCGAGGCCCATAGAGATTTAGTAACTTTCTTAATGTCATACAGGTAATGAATGTAGTGACCAAGAAGGGATTTGAACCTAGGTACTCTGGATTCCAGAGCCAATACTCTTTTTATTCTCCCATGATACATTTATCATGTTTTTTCATGCCAGATATAACGTATCATCTCTTTGTAAACTTTTCCTAATTCTTGTGTCTTTCTAGAGAGAGACTTGCCACTGAGTTTGAGTTTGTTATGCAAGGTGAATCTCTCGCTGATTAGAGTTTATGGTACCAAATGAGATATTATTATTGTACTCACTTCTCTCCTTACTCACCTAAGTATTTTATTTGTTGGTTCCATAGAACCTCTTGCCAAGGAATAAGGTACTGTATCCCAATAAAAGCCTGAACACTTGATGAACTTAATGCTATTTTCTTAGCTCAGCAGTTCTCAAGCTAGAGTATGCATAGCTCCAGGGGGTAAGAGAAACTTGTCAAGGGGGAGTCTTTGGTAAATAACTATTTTTCTAGTTGAAATATTCCAAAAGTAGTAATGCTTATTAAAAATTGCAAATTAGAGAGAGAACTATGAGGAAGTGGGGGTAGAGTGGGGACATTATACTGTATCTGTCAAATTGGAGTCAGTTAAAGGAATAAATTCCTGTTGACTAAGACCAAATGGATGAGGTTTGGATGGGAAATCATTTTCATATTGAACTAGGAAAAAATTTAGTAAACAAGACTTAGTAAAAATTAAACTAATTGATCTCCACAATAATCAGAAACATTAAACTGATTTCCGGTTGAGAAAGTTTCAAAATTTTTGGTGTACACTTGGAGAAGTACATGCTAAATTTGTTCACAAGACTTTATTCTGTTTATATCCACTTCTCTGTGAATCAGAATTCTCTTTCCTATTTTCAAACAAATAAATCTAAGTGAATAAATTAATTGGTAGCTTTAACAATGATATATACATTTCTCTTTCAAGGACAACCCTGAGAATAAAACTACAGGTTTACAGCAGAACAGAATCAAGGGTCTCATTAACTTGATTGACTGTTCTGATAAATATTTAATATTTAAAATATTTTTACCTATAAAATAAAGCTTGTTAAATGAAAACCTAATTAATCTATTTAAAATATTTCTCATGTGCATATGTACATCAAATTATTCAATTTCATCTCATATCTGATAGGGGCTACAGGAAGATTTGCTGAAAACCAGGGGAAACAGAGACAACAAAAGATTAGGAACCTTTGCCTTAAATGAACATAACCTACTTTGAGATTAGCTTTCTGATTTTACCTAGTTTCTTTCTTTTTTCTTTTTTTTTCAGTGTTTTATAATTCTTCCTCATCTTGACTAATATATTTGGGGATGTCACATCCTTATGTTATCTTACCATTCTGGTTGTTGATACTTGGGACAGCTAGGTAGCATAGCTTTGGACCAGGAATGAGGAAAACTTGAGTTTTATTCTTGAATCAGACTCTTACTAGTTGTATGACTCTGGACAACTCACTTAACCTCTACTCTCCTTGGTCTTCTCTTCTGTAAAATGGGGATAATAATAACACTTACCTCTCAGGGTTATTGTGAAGATCAAGTGAGATAAAATAAAGCACTTTTCATACTATGAAGTACTATAGTATTGAAGTTTTATGTTATTATTGCTGTTATTGTTAGTACTGTTATTAAAGCGCTCTATTGTTATATCTATTATTGATTTATTAATATTATTAAATTACTATATTGTTAATATTTTTGAATTATTATTGTTGAAGTACTATATTATTATTAGGTATATGATAATTTGTTACTAAACTAACTCAGTTTTGAAACTGAATCTCAAGCCCTGTGCCTAGAGAATGGTGATAATAATACTGCTTATAAACCTCCCCACCTCCAGGGAACAATTTCTTGCTTACAATATTTTCTTAACTTGTTAGGTCTTTCTCTAGAGGGAAAAAGGGGTTCATTTAAAATTATACTCTACCCTTCCCCTTCCTTTTAATGGATGAAATGAGCAAGCATCTTAGTAGTGATTATGTTTGAAAATCTTGACTAGAGACCTATTCTGTATCACATAATACCTTCCCTGAGAGACAACATGACCTAATGGATAGCTAGCTTCAGATTCAGGAAAATCTGGGTTTGAGATTAGCTTTTTATATATATACTAGCTGTATGATCCCAGGCAAGTCATTTAACTTCTTAAAGTCCCTGGCAATTTTCTAAGACTCTAGGTTGTAGAGAAAGTACAATCTGCATTGGTAGAAGAAATTCCTCACTTGGAATTCTGTATGCTGATGAAATTCAGTCTGGTTTAGGACAAAAAAAATAATATTCCCCATTCTAAAAAAACTCACATTCGAAGAAATGTTTGGAGTTTTCTAACTTATTAGCAAAACGGCCATGACAAAGGCATAACTATGATGTAAATTGCCCCTTAAAAATAATCTCCAAATTGAGTTGTTTTAGTATATTTAGACATCCAAGCTAGGACTTAAAAAAAAAAAAAAACAGAGACAGAGCCCTTATGCTTAAAACTACATATACTAATATAACTTAATAATAAATAAAAAATTTTAAATATATATTAAATATATTATAGTTCTTTCATAATCCATAAACTGTTCTGATGGCAGAGGACACAATAGAAATGGATTTCCCATCTGTCTGTCATCACTCCACATTTCATGTGTTTGGTTCTAATCCTTTCATTCTAATCCTCAGTAGGATGACTGCTCATCTACGGATGAGACCAGTGCTGTCCAGAACCACAGGCTTGAATCAAGTAGCCTGGTGAGGTAGTGTTGTATACTGAGAGGCAGACAAAGAAAAGGTAGTATATTTCCAAAAGGCGCCAGGCTGGGGAAGGGCAATTCTTGCATATGCAGAGTAATATCCATTGCATGCAAGCCAGAAAAAAGGCACATGGTATCATATGGTACTATAGCTTTGGTGCTATTTGGCTGCTGTTGCTGTCAGATCTTCTTTCTCCCCCCTCTCCCTCCTTTTTCCACAGAGTGAAAGATTTCAGGGCCTGAATCATTATTCATATTAATAACCCAGATGGTAAGAGAGCAAAATACTGTGGTCATCTAAAGATTCACTGGTCAAGATGGCTGGCACACATATAAAAGGAATGTCAGGCATTAGGTTCCCTGAGTATTGCAAAGCTGTCAGAGTGTGAATGTGCTGTGCCAACTTGTCTGTTACCTGATAACTCCCCTCCAGTTGTCTCTTGATTTGGCTCAGTATGGCTCACATTGCTTGTATCTGGATCAATCCGTCTATTACCACATGAATGAGAAGGCAATACTCTTAACCACTCCTGACTGCTAATTACCTAGTTTGGCATTTACTTCTTGCGTGCTTTCTTAGTTCAACCCCCTCTCAGCTTCCCCTCAACGGTAGTAATAGCAACGCTCAAATCCTTCACCTATTGCTGGTAGTTTTCTGCTGTTCCTTTTCCCTTCTCCCCCTCCCACCATATACTATGCTAATACCATACACAGCAGGTATTAGTCATGATTTAATATTTCAACAAACATTATTTTAATTGTCTACAATGTGCAAGGATGAAAAAAGACAGTCCTTGCCTTCAAGGAGCTTACATTTTTTTTTTTTTTGCTTTTTGGAGGGCAATTGGGGTTAAGTAACTTGCCCAAGGTCACACAGCTAGGTTTTTGTTTGTGTGTGCGTTGTGTCTGAGGCCGGATCCTAACTCATGTCCTTCTGACTCCAGGGCCGACGCTCTACTCACTGCGCCACCTAGCTGCCCCAAGGAGCTTACATTTTGATGGTTGTTGGGATAAGTTTATATTAACATATAAGCAAGATACCTAATAGAATTTGACAGAGGCAAAGGAGAGATCCAGAAAAATAATATAAGAAAATTGAAAATGGGAACAGTGACTTTCATCTGGGGAGGGGGAGGCTTCATGGAGAAAGTGGTCTTTGAGTTCAGCTATGAAGAATAAAAAGGATTTCAACAGGTGGGTAGAAGGATGCATCCTAGGCTGGTGGAACAGCTTGTCTGGATACATAGAGGTAGAAAAGAACAGAATGAGCTTAGAGAACAGTCAGTAATTATGTTTGACTGGAACACAGAGTACACAAAAGGGAACAGTGAGGAACAAGTCTGGAAAAGGAGGTTGAAGCCAGATAGTTGAGGATCTTGAGTGACAGACCAAGACATTTATATTTTATCCTATCAATAAACCATTGAAAGTTTTTGTGCAAGGAAGTTTCATGGTCAGATTTGTCCCTTAGGAAAATAATTTAGGAGTTTTTGTGAATCATATATTAAGGAAAGGAGAGATCTAAGGTAGGGAGACCCATTAAGAAGCTATTACAATAGTCCAGGAGAGAGGTGATGAGCTCTGAATTAGATAGTGAAGCAAGTGGAGACAGCTGATAATAATGGTTTATACTAATAATAGTACTTTACAATTTACAAATTGTCTTCCTTTAAAAAAAATTCAAGAGTTAGGTAGCTCAAACATCATTTTTATCCCTCTTATAGAGAAAATCAAATCAAATCTGAGAGTTTAAATCTTTTGCCTAAAGTTATATATCTAGTAAATAGAAGCTGGAACCCAGATCTTCTAATTCTCTGCCCTTTATGCTGTCTTACTCTGGAGGGCTGAACACTGAACTCAATGTCCCTAAAATATAGATAAAGAATCTAAGTTAGATCCACTTTCATTGCTTTTCCCCAACCTTGGTGCTTTGTCCCCACTCCCAAAATATTCCCCACACACACACACATCATATAATAATTCTTTAGCTCAAACAAGCATGTTTGTTTGTATATAGTGGCTCCAGAGATTCTCCACTGAAGTGGGCTTCAAGGTCTGTATTCAAGAACACTCAGCATCTCAACAAGAGATTTATTGACTTGTTCAACTGAACAAATCATAAGCAGTTATTAAGTGCTTGTTATATAGTCAGGCACTGTGCTAAATTTCAGGGTTACAAAGAGAAGTAAAAAATAGTCCCTGCTCTCAAGGACCTCATGACCCCAGAGCCAAAAAAAAATAAAATAAAATGTCCAAGGTCCATCTGTCTGAGAAAATCATACTTAAAGTTCAAAGGGAATCAGGGCAGTTTCTAAGGAAGGAGATAAAATAGAAGTTAAATGACCTTTTGCTTCACTATATCTTTTTTTCTTATTCTGTATTATGAAGAAACCTCCTACATGTCAACCCAACTTTCTTCCATTCTTTTTTCCCTTTATCTAGTAAGGTTTGATGGGACCTATTGAGAGTCATTTAGTTTCTCTAGAACCCTGACTCTGAAGTTTTAATGGTCCTAGAAGTTATCTGCAGTTAAGTGGTATGTGAAAACACACATGATGATCATGTAGAATGCCCAGATAGAGGGCCAAAGATATCAGTGTTATAAATGTAATGCAATATTATTGCTCTGTAAGAAGTAATGAATGTAAAGTTGGAGAAGAATGAGAAGATTTGTATGAATCAATGCAGAGTGACTCATAACCAGAGCAGAATCAGCAAATAATAGATTCCATTTACAGAAATGTAAGTAGACACAACAACAACAACAAAATGTCCCAAACTGAATGCATTGTGATTATAATGACCAAGTTTATCCAGAAGAAGAGATAAAAATGCACAACCTTCCCATCTTTGTCCAGGTTAGGAGCTACTGGTGTAGAATATTTCATATACTGTGAGACTATTGCTATGTTGGTTAGATATACTGAATTAGGTTTTGTTTTGTCTCTTTTTTTTACATTTAGGGATTATTGTTTTGTAGCAGCAGCCCTGGATTTGTATGCCTAGGAGGCTCTAGTTGATAGGATACAACTTTGTATTGTAGTTTTAGAAACACCTGAATTTCACTTTCACTTACTGAAGGGATCAGAGCTAGCACTTAATTAAGAAATGGCAAAAACCTCCTAGGAAAGAATAAAATGTAAAAGTGCATTCTGGCTACTTTCATGATGGACTGTGTATTGCCCATCTGTTAATTCTAAGGTCAGCAATGCAAGGGCAGTTTGGTAGTGGAGAGAGCACTGGTTCTGAAGTTAGAGAGCCTGAGTTTAAATCCCACTTGTGATGCTTATTCTCTGTGTGACTGAGAGAAATCACTTAACTTCCCTGGGCCTCAGTTTTCTCATCCATAAAATGAAGGATTTGGACCAGACAGACAGCTTCTGAGGTCCCTAGCTCTGTGGTCCAATGTGGTGTAGTCCCACAAGGTATTGAGGCCTGGCAACAGAGAAGGTAAGCAGTGGCTTGAAATCCACTTTTATATATATTAGACGATCCAATAATCTTATTGGATTTAGAGTGTTAAGAGACCTTGCCAGTCATCTAGACTAACTCCTTCATGGTATTGATAAGAAAACCAAGACCCAGGAAAATTAAATGACTCGTCCAAGGACACATATAGGCAATCTCCCATGCATGGAGTGAGCCTCATCTCTGCCAGCTTAGATTTTCTAATTTCTTCTACTTATCTCAAATATCTTCCTAAGACCTTTCCTGAATATCCCAATACCCTCCCACCTATTACTGCCTTTCCCTGCCAATTATTTTGTATATATTTATATGAAGATATGTGGTATAATAGAAAATCAGCCTTGGAACCAGGAAAGATCTGAGTTCCCATAATGGTGAATAATGTGATTCTGAGTGATTCTATGTGATTCTGAGCAAGTCATTTGACATCCTAGGACTCTTGGCAGTTCTCTGAGACAGAGTTGCAGAGAAGGTGCTTTTGGACTTTGATAGAGAAAGTTTCCTCCTTTGGGAATTCCCTATAAAAATGAAACCACAGCTCTACCTTTTATATCTTAAATAGAGGTGATACTTGACTACCTTTTTCACTGGATGTTTGTGAGAATCAAATGAGATCATGTATAAATAAGAACATTATGCCTGGAAGGGACTTGTGCTCTGGAACTGTAAACATCTTTATAAATGTGAGTTATTATTATTTAAGGGGATAAGATGAAATGAGATCAACAGTGTGGAGGCAATGAAACAAGTTGGTAGGTTGTCCATGAATGTTGAACTTAGATTTGGATAAAAGAACCTCAAGGTCTCTTCTAACTTAAAAATGTTATGGCTTAGGGGCAGCTGGGTGGTGCAGTGAGTAAGAGCTCCGGCCCCAGAGTTGGGAGGACCCAGGATCGGTTCCAGCCTCAGAAAATGAGCATCCACGCATGAATAATGACTGGCCATGTAACCTTGAGCAAGTTACTTAACCCCAATTGCTTTAAAAAAATATTATGGCTTAATGACTTAAGGCAATGGAGAACTATAGTAGTTTGTTGAGTTAGAAAGTAGAGTTGGCCTTTGTGTTCATATTAGGCCAAGGTTCTAGCAGTTTGGATGGGAGAGTAGCTGGCACAACTAATTCAGGTGGTAGATGAAGTTGACCTAATTTAGCTTTGTAAATGGTGAGAGACTGTGGGAAAGAGTTAGAAGGGTTTGCTAATGGAATAGTGAAAGAGGGTGAGAATTGTAACAAGAGCAAGGTAAGCATACTTGCATAAACCTGAAGAATGTAGAAAAAATCTAAACTATGCATCTACTATCCCAAGCATGCCATACCACAAGAATCAGGGCAAGGAACACAATTTTATATTCTAGCATTGGGCAGAACAGGAGTTGGTTAAAGTGCTGGTCAAAGGCTAGTTATTGTGCTGGGTTGGCTAGGTGGCACAATGGATAGAATGCTGGACCTGGAGTCAGGAGGATCTGAATTCAGCCTAATTTCAAACACTTACTAGCTATGTGACCTTGGGCAAGTCACCTTACCCTGTTTGCCACACTTTCATCATCTATAAAACCACTTTAGTTTCTTTGCCAAGAAAACCCCAAATGGGGTCAGGGAGCGTCAGATGCTACTAAAATAACTGAACAAGAGCAAGAAGGCCTAAAGGGTTAGAAGAGCACCCAAAACCCTGTGCTTGGGCAGGAGAGGCCAAGGCTAGGGAAAGAGAGCTGAGAGTGACCTGTAGCCAAATGGCATTTGAAAATACTTACGAGGCTGAGCTTACCATAGGGAATACTCAAATAGAGGTAAGATTGCCAGTGCTATGGCCATAATGCAATACCACCTCTCCAGGAGAAACAATGGTTATGGATAATTCAAAGAAGCATGAGAGTTGGTGCAGGGAGAAATAAGTAGAGCTGGCAACATACAAAGTGACTACAAGAATGTAGATGGAAAGAACAGTGACATGCCCCAAACTGAAGGTATTGTAATCTTGTTCAGTCGTTTCATCGGTGTCCACCTCTTCGTGACCCCGTTTGGGGTTTTCTGGGCAAAGATACTGGAGTGGTTGGCCATTTCCTTCTTCATTTTACAGATGAGGAAAGTGAGGCAGACAGGGTGAAGTGACTGCCCATCAATTGTAATAATAATAATAAAACTTATCCTGAAAAAGGCAAAAGAAATCCACCACCTTTACTTCTTTGCAAAAGTGAAACAGAGGTGTGGAACATCAGATTGCAGATGTGTTGCTTACATTTCCTGAAATGTTTTTTCCTCTCTTTCTTTCTAATTTTCTTTCTTTCTCTCTCTCTTTCTTTTTTTTTCTTTCTTTCTTTCTTTCTTTCTTTCTTTCTTTCTTTCTTTCTTTCTTTCTTTCTTTCTTTGTTAAAAGGAATGGCTCACTGGGTTCTGGAGGGATCTGTTTGGAAATGAGGGAAATTATAAAACAAAAGATATCAATAAAATGAAAATTTTAAAAATCAGTACTGAGTTTGGAAGTTTTTTAATGGGTGGAGGAAGTGGGTAAGACTGAGGAAAGGAAGTGAAAGAAGATGAAAGAAGACAAAAGAACAGTTAGAGAAAGGAAAGAACCAGAAGAACAGTGTCATGGATTATAAAGAAAATGGGGGAGCTCTAACAGAGAGGCTTCACTTTTCTCTAGGGAAATATATGGATACAACTTTAAACCCCAACCTTCTGACTCCAAATCCAGTGTTCTTCCTTCCACCCCACCTTGACTTCTTCATCCTGTCCTTGTAACTTTTCCTCCAGGAAACTGTCTGCTCATTTCACTTGGGATTTATTTCACTCATATTCTTTTCAAATCTACCCTTCTTCCAAACTTTCAATTGTTTTCTGTTGGGTTGGGAGGGACCCACCATCCTTCCAGTCATATGGGCTGACAACCTTGGAGTTATCCTTGCTTGATTCCCACTCCCTTCATACCCCTTCTCCAATCAGCTGCCAAACCTTGTCCATCCTACCTTCATAATATCTCTCACATCCTTCCCCTTCTCTCTACTCACACAGATACCACACTAATTCAGGACCTCATTGCTTGTCTCCTGAGCAAATGCTATATTAATGCTATATATAAATGCTATATAAATGCTAGCTATCAGTATTATAAGAACCTACTAATTGAACTCCCTGGATTTAGTCTTTCTTATGTCCAAACTGATCTCCCCACAGTTGCCAAATTAATATTCTTAAAGCAAAGTTCTAACCATGGTCACTTTCCTGTTAAGGACAATTCAGTTGCTCCCCCTTGCATCTAGGATAAAATGCATCTGTTTGGCATTTAATGTCCTTCCTATTCTGGCTCTAATTTTTTTCCAGGTTGATTGCCCATTATATTTCCCTCAAGGACTTAATATTCTAGCCAAACTTTCTGTTCCCTTTCAATGACATTCCATTTTTTTTTTGCTTTTGCTCCCCACCCCATCCCATCCTTTGCCAAGTCTAGAATAGTCTCTTACCTTAGTTCCATCTTTTAGAACCCCTTACTCCCTCTAAGGCTCATCCCAGTTGCCACCTTCTAAACAGAGCCTTTCCTGATCCTATAAGTTACTTTACATCTATCTTACATAAACTTTATGCTTATTTCTCTGTGCACCTGTTATCTTCTGTACTTCCCCACTTTGCACAGCCCTCCCTCACTTAAATCCAATTCACTTACATGTCATGGCATCACCTTCCTGCTTTCATGGTCTTCTTTAAGAACAAAGGACAAACAACAAAAACACATCCAGTAGAGTATAAACTCCTTGCAGGTAGAAACCTTTTCATTCTTATTCTGCTATTCTTAGGGTTTAGCAGAGTGCATAGCACACAACGGGTCCTTAATAAATGCTTATTGAATCAAATTGATCCAATGAAGAACTATTTTGGAATGAGCACAACAAACCAAAGTGGCTTTCAGTCAGGTTTCTAACTTCCTCACTAATCCCATAAATTATCCAATTCTAGGGATCACAAATACTTCACATTCCTTTTTGTCATCCAGGCCTTAGTTAAATGCAAGAATATATGCCCAACAGCTACTGTATACAAGATCTAGCCTAAAGTGGTCTGAGTATTTTATTTGCAAGCATCTGGAACCCATCTATAGCTGACTTCAAGGGATTTAGCTAATAATTCGAAAGAAAAACCACTCTATCCACATAACAGCTACACTGGAAGTAGCCTACAGGGAAATTGACTTAACAACATTGAGAAGTGCGCTGAAGGCATTAAGGTCAAGAGATATTTTTAAAAGTTTTATCTTTTGGTCAACGCTCTAATGTGATGATTGGGGAAAATGTAGTTGATGGTTGATGCAGAAAATATTAATGGAAAGCAGCTCAGATTTCTTTGGCACTAGAAAGACCAACGGCTCATGTCTCTTCCCAGAGGCAAGGTTTGATAAGAAATGACCTTGATATACCACTGTTTAAACATTGTAGCTATGACATGGACTGTGCTTTTACCTCCTGAATAACACATTTTGCTTTGTTCACTGTCCTCTGGGTTGTCCTACTTTGGTTAGTAAAGGGGACCAACAAGAAGCTACATTGATAAAAAGCATCAGAATGTAAATCATGATTATTTAGAGAGAGTGTGCGTTATAAGTGGATATAAGTTATAAGTTAATTGTTACTGTGAGGTTAGTATATGCCATCAGAACTGGTTTAATGTGTTGATGGAATAGATTCAGTTTCAAAGGACCAGTAAGACCCCATTTGCCTGCCAAATATCTCTCCTATTGAGTGACTGATATATGATATTCCAACTTTTTTTGTTCCTTTGGCTGAAAGTTTTCACAGAATCACAGTTAGGAGGGACCATGGAAGCCATCTGGTCTAATTTATAGTTGGTACTGTAGATAAAGCATTACCCAGGGAATCTAACTAGTTGTGTGACTCTAGCAAGTCACTAAAACTCTGCTTGCCTCAGTTTCTTTTCCTGAAAATGGGAATAATGATAGCATATAGTACACAGGGTTGTTGTAAGAATAGATATGGATAGATAGATAGATAGATAGACAGTATAAGCTCCGGACTTGAAATCAGGAAGACCTGAGTTCATATTTAGCCTCTGATACTTACTTGCTGTGTGTATGACCTGGGCAAGTCACTTAATCTCTGTCAGCCTCAGTTTCCTCAATTGTAAAATGGGAATCATAATAGCACCTATATCCTAGGGTTATTGTGAGGACCAAATAAGATAATATTTGTAAAGTACTTTGCAAAGATTAAAGTACTGTGTAAATGCTAACTAACTATTATTAAGCATATAACTTAAGATCCTCTCTGACTGGAATGCAAATGAATTTAAGGCAAGAACCTGGGGAATATGTGTGTGTGTGTGTGTGTGTGTGTATAGACTGGTAGATAGATAGATAGATAGATAGATAGATAGATAGAAAGATAGATAGATAGATAGATATGCTTCAAGATAGGCAGAGAACATAATCCAGGGCCTTCTCTTTCCTAGTGGGAGGAAATGAAGCTTTGATTACAGGTTGAGTGAATAAATGAATTAGAAAAACCTCCCTCTCCCCCACCTTCCCACTCCCCCCCCCCAGCCACTGTGGCTTCAAATTTTTTTTAATATAACATATTTTGGTGATTTGTAGATGGCAAAAAATATTCTTCTTTTGTTTTATATGGGTGTTTTCTGTAGCCCAATCAATATTTAAGTTTCTTGGGGGTAAAAATAGGCCTTCCTTCTATAAAAAGAAGCATGGGATAGTGGGAGAGACCTGGGTTTGAAACCTGTTTCTGACACATTCTAGCTGTATGAGTCTAGGTAAGTGACAGCCTTTCTGAGATTTCATTTCCTCAGCTGTATGTAGAAAGGCAGTCTGGGCAAAGGGAAACAAAAGAGGACTAATTAGGCTTTCTTCTAAAAAAAAAATACACACACACACATATTTACACACAGATAACAACACATATATAGATAGGATTGTGCCCTTCACCAAGAGGGTAGAAGGCAGTGCCTTCAACTTCTCTTCACTTAGCTATGAATCTTGACTTAAATTATTTGCGTGCCAAACACAGAAGATATTGAGGGTGGAGCCCATTTCAACTCATCAACCTTCACCTGGCTTCTGTGGGAGTTTTAAGCAGGTTTTAAGGACATGGCTCAAAAAAAGTTAAAAAGAGTTACAAAGGATTGACTAATCTTAAGTCAAATAGTGATCTGGGACTGTGGACCTCAAATCAGCACCAGACACATGCTGTTAAAAGAATAGATTTAATCTTAGCCTGAGGAAATCTGCTAGGTTTTGCTGATTTCTGCTTTGCTGTTTGTGATGGTTCATAGTTTTTGGCTTTACATTAAGGAGCTGTAGCTCTGTGTATCAGAGAGAGAGAGAGAGAGAGAGAGAGAGTATATCTAGCTACTGTACCCAAGCTGAGAGGAGAGCTGGTAGCAGAGAACAGCAACTGGCCCTGAAAAGGCTAGATAGTTGAAGTCTAGCAAAGGGCAGTCCAACAATCATAAGCCCAATGGAAACACCCAGCAGAGACCCACACAAAGATGTAATACCCAGCAGAGATGACACATCCAACAGTGATGATCTAAAGGAAAGTAAGGTAAAGACTTCACTGAGAGAACAAGGCAACAGGGCTACAGCATTCAAGGTATGAGTTGCATGTGCCTTGGCTACATGGGCTCCTGGAGTATGCCTTTTGACCAAGTCCAAGTTTTACAGAATAAATCCATGTTCTCTGCCCATTCATGTATCCTGCCTGTGTTCTTCATATATGCTCCCCGAGCATGCCCCCCTCCCCTTACTGACTTCATTGGTAATCTGTGGGAGTGCGTGCACACAGAGGACTTTCCCCCCCACTTTATTTGCTATGTTGTTTGATTAAAATACCTTGTTTTGAATTAACGCATCTTCTGGTTATCTGATAAAAGAAAACATATCAATGGGGATTTGGAAGCTATGGTTTGGAATGTTTACTGATACACAGAGTGTCTGGAAGCTGGGATAGAATTTCTGGGGGCTCATGTTTGAAAGGATGCCATAGGTGCTCTGTGGGAAACAGGAATAGTAATACCTGTACTACCTTACCTCATAGGATTGTCATAAATTCTGAATGGTGTATGCAAATGAACCTGTGATCTCACCAGTTCTGCAGTTCCCTCTGACAAAGCCTTATCTCAAATGTGATAGTGTATGCAAATTGCTGTATAGGTCTAAAAGCACTCTATGCCTTTCAGCTATTCTTAGGTCATTTATACTCTTCTGGAGGCTAGGTCATTGCAGGTGCTCAAAAATATTAGTGAGCAAGCAGTCTACCATTAACTTCATTTTCTGTACAGTTCAAGAGTAAAGACTACTTAAAACTGCACATATGGAGGGAATGTCATCTACTTTCTTTCTAATTTTATAAGTACAAACACATGCCAGGGGTTCAGATGTTGAAAAATCTGCATGACCCAATCCATTGCCAGCAGAGACTAAATAAAGATCAGAGACCTAGCAAGAGGCATCAGAGGAAATCCAAATGAATCCTTTTCATTGCCTTTTTTTGGGTTCTTCTTCCCCCTCAGCCATCAAAAAATGTTTGAGCCTGACTGTGAAAACAGCTTTGCTCTTTTTAATCCCCACAGTTCTGGAGTCTAAGGACAGACTCACTACAGAGGCACCTCCTCCCACCTATCACCCCTCTTTGCTGCAAATACTTTTGCTTAAATGAAACACTAAAAATTCTGCTGTTACTTTTAGGTACGAACTTGGGTAAATCACTTCTCTGCGTCTCAGTTTTCCCAACTGTAATATGAAGGTGGATGAGTTAAGATGACCCCTATATTCCCTTCTAATTCTGAGGTTCTCTATTTCTATAAGAGTGACCTAGTCATTACAGCTGGTTAGCAGAAACCAGCCTCTCCTTAGCGATGACATTAATTTCTTAATTGATCCCTTCTCTGCTGTGCATAACTGTACTATATTTGGACATGGCAAGTCATGATATGTCAGGCTGCAGAAGGGGAGCATGTTTATTGATAGGAATGGAGCTATTGCATTGCTGAAACCTTTTAGTTTAAGATAAACATTCACTTAGGAGCCCAGGACCATAGATTTAGAGCTGGAAAGGATCTTGGAAGTCACCTTATCTGATCCACACATTTTCCAAATAAAAGGAAGGGGAAGGGGACTGGAATTAAATGAATTAAGTAAGCTCCTACTATGAGACAAACATAGTGCTAAACACTTTATAAATATTACCTTGTTTGATCCTCACAACAACCCTGAGAGATAAGTGCTCATATTATCCCCATTTTACCTTTGAGAAAATGAGGCAGACAAAGGGTAAGTGACTTGCCCAGGGTCATATACTTAGTAAGGTTGCATTTGAACTCAGGTCTTCCTGACTCCAGGTCCAGAGCTATATCCAATGAGCCACCTAGCTGAGACCCAGCAAGGTCAAACATCTTATTCAAGGTCACATAAAGTGACCTAACTCAGTTGTAAATTCAGGTCCTTGGACTCCAATTCTAGGCCTCTTTTCACTGTATCATGTTGCCTCTACTTTTTTTTTCCACTATGGTAGAATGGTAGAGGATAAGAGAGAAAAGCAAAAACAAAGGAACTGGAAAAGAGGATCTCTTGGTTTTCTGTCCAAAGCAGCAATTGCTTTGTGAAATGACCTTGAACCAGTTGAAACTTTATTTGAACCCTTATGAAGTATACGGTGAGTTCAGCCCCTGTGCCCTTCACTGAAATGTCCAAACCCTTCTTACTTTATGATCCAAGCCATACCCATGTTTCAAAACCAACCTCCAGCCCCATATCCTCCTAACAATTCCCACCAACACTGATCTCTTCCCTTCCTAAACTCCTCTAACACCCATTGTCTATGTCGCATATCTTAACACCTTAACTGCATTCTTCTTCATATTTCTTCATTAATTATATATTACAATCTGTTCCCACTTGTTATGTGCGTCTTCCATTTTCTGGACACAATTGTATTTCATGCCTTGTTATCACAGAACAATACCAGTAGAATGTTGGAACTAAAAAGACAAGGCTTTGCTGTCATAGGAAGCTTTGGATCAGCAAAGGAGATCTGACATTTCCTGAAGACAATGTAGTTCACCCTGTTCATCTTATTCAAATACAGGCCTAAGTCATTGTCCATCTATATTGTCTGTCCTAGATATGCATACCATCAGACAAGCTCTATGGGTTGTCTGTCAAATGCGTGCAGAAATCTGGGAAATAGACTTTCTCCATCCATTTAGTCTTTCTCATATGGATGGTCAGTCCAAATCTGAGTGATTTCAGATCTCTTCCAAGAGGATCTGCAATATTCTGGGGACTTGATGCATTTAGCTCAATAGCACTTGCAAATAGGAGAGCCTGTAGGACCTCACCACAGATAGATAATTCCTCTTTGACCTGAACTATGGGTTAGATCTCCTCCATGGCAGTGACAAATACCTTGGCCGAGTATATATGTCTTATTTACCAGAAGATCATTAAACTGGTGACCAAGCCCACTTGTATCTCTGAAATAGTAAGAAAACCAAACTCTAACATGTTGGATTGATCCTCTATGAATAATTAAAGAATGATATATAGGTCAGAGTCACAGTATGAAGTGAGGAAGGTTTTTCTAGGGGAAGGAATGACCATACCAGATCACAGATCCACCTAAATATCAATGTAAGGCTTGCCTCTGCCACCTAAAAGTTTGCTTTTTTCTTGATCCAAGGACCATAGAATATACCTCTGAATTTCCTGCACCTTGTGGCTCCATGCTCTGTATTCTGTTTATTCAGATCAGATTCAATCTTAGGAAGGGAGGAATGCCAAAAAAAAAATCTCTATTGAGCTTATACTCCTATTTAGAGTTTTCTCTGGGGATGTCAGAATATAGCTTTAGTCCAGGTTTCTATAGATGTGAATAAAAAGGCTCTCATTTTTTATGCAAGCTTTCAATTCAATCATGATATCAGGATTTGGGTAATATTTATTTCAATCAATCAACAAGCATTTATTAAATACTTACTAAGTGCCAAGTCTTTTTTGCAGTACTGTTGCTTCAGTCATGTCCTACTCTCCATGACCCCATATTGGGGTTTTGTTGGCAAAGATATTGAAGCAATTTGACATTACCTTCTCCAGCTCATTTTATAGATCAGGAAACTAAGGCAAACAAAAGTGACTAACCCAGGGTCACACAGGTAGTAAGTGTCTGAGGCTGGATTTGAACTCAGGAAGATGAGTCTTCCTGACTCCATGCCCTATAGCTCTATGTGCTACCTAGCTGCCCCATGTGCCAGGGCTACAAATACAAAAGTGAGACAGTCTCTGACACAAGAAGGGTATAGTCTACTTGGAGAAAACAAAATGTTTCCAGACAGGTTAATTTAGGATATAAATAAAGTTAACCTAAAGTGGTTGTGGCAGAGAGAGAACTAATAAGTGGGGAAATTGGGTAAAGCCTCTTATAGAATGTTGCACATGAGTTGAGCCTTGAAGGCAACAAAAGGTTCCAAGAGGTAGAGGTGAGGAAGGAAAGCATCCTTCATGGAGACCAGAGATGAAATACTGTGTATGGAGAACAATACTGGGTCAATTCATCTGGATCATAGGGTACATTAGGGGGAGAAATAGGTGATTAGTCCAGAAAGAATAACAAAGAGAAGACTTTTAACTTCATCTTATGGGCAATAGTGAGCTATTGAAGCTTCTTGAACAGGAAAGTGGCATAGTTAGCTAACAGTCTGCTGTGTGGAAGATGGAGAGAAGAGATGCAAAGCTAAATTTAAGGAGTCTGAGAAGGAGGCTGTTGTAATAATCCAAGTGAGAGATAATGAGAGCTTGAGTTTTCACTAGGATGGGACTGTGTGATTGGAGAGGAGGAGATGTATGTAAAAGTTGTTGTAATGATAAAATCATCAAGATTAGAAAATTGGTTAGATATCAGAGGTGAGGAAAAGTGAGGATCTGAGAATGACTCTAAGCCTGTGAATTTATGTTCTTACAACTATAGTGGTGCCCTCCCAGAACTGGGATACTACTAAATCAATCATCCTGAGTCAAAAATATAGTCTGAATCCAGGCCCAGGAAATGTGATCACTTCTCTCAGTAAGCCAACATAAAAACAGACGTCCACATTTACCACAGAGAGATACAATCAAATTTCCAAACAGTCTCACCTTCCTATAATCTCATCAAATTGATCGGTCCCCTTGATTAGCCCTCTATTCTGCCTAGCACAGAGGTGTCAAAGACATGGCCTTTCCCAAGGGTAGTCCAAACCAGATCAAAATATAATTGGAAAATATTTAACAAAATAAATAAAGATAAAATAGAACATAGTTAATGTTCAGTCAGTATATGACCTGTATGGGTCTGTCTCTCTCTCTCTCTCTCTCTTTCTCTCTCTCCCTCTCTGTCTCTCTGCATGTATGTATGCATATATGCATGTGTATATATACATATATGTATGTATGTGTGTATGTATGTATATGTATGTGTGTGTGTGTAGGTGTGCCTGTATTAATTTACTAGCCTGGCATAGTTCAGGATAGTTGTTGTCCTTCTTTCTTGAAGAGGACCAAAATGACTTCATCTACTATGCTGGGGTCAAGGTACAGTGTGTTGGACTGTGGCTGATCAGACCAATACAAGCTCAGAAGACTCTACTGCAGGTAGGGCACAAATAGTTCATGAGAACATTAAGAGTGGAGATGTTGTACATTATAGGTACTAGAAGAATTTTGTTTAATGAATGAATAAATAAAATGTATTGTCTAAATATAGTGGCATGCTCTTATATTCTTTGCTGTTGGGGAGGCTGAGGCTGCTGGATCACTAGGGAGTTCTGAGCTGCTATATGATTAAAGCCAATCTGGTGTCTGCTGTAATCTCCATACCAGTGCAGGGAACTTCCTCCAGGGGAGGACTTCTAGGCTGCCTAAGGAGGGTTTAACCAACATAAGTCAGAAACATGGAGTAGGTCAAATCTTCCATGACAAGAGTGCTGTGATTAGGCCCAATGGTTTCTACACTTCTCATCTAGGGAATTTAGGGAGACCCTGCCCTTCCCTACAAAAAGAATGTTCAATTTATAGGTATCCATAGATTATTAATTTATAAGTATCTGCAAATCTATCTATATCTATCTGCTAGAGAAGTTGCAAATTAAACATGGGAATTATATAGTAGAAAAATCTTGGACTTAAAGTCACAGACTCATATAAGATCAAAGTCTTAGAAATAGTCCAAAATTGAGGTTCCAAGAAATTAAGTGCCTTGTTCAATGTTATACAGATATTCAAGAGCATAATTGGGATTCAAACCCAGGCCCAGGGTTCTTTCTACTGGTTTATTACTTATTAGCTTGGCTTATTACTTATCATTACTACTTAGTAGCTATATTTCCTTTGCTACTGTAGTTTTTGGTTTCTTTTCTGTAAAATTAGGTTGAATTAGATCCAGACATTTTCAATTTGGGGCCTGTGACCTTAAAAAAATTTTTTTTGAGAACTATTTCAGTATAGTAAGTTCCTTTGTAATTCTATATATTTTATTGTATGACTTTAAAAACATTATTCTTAGAAGGGGTCCATATGCCTCATTAGACTAACAAAAGGATCCATGACACACAAAAAAGTTAAGAATCCTTGACTATGATCTCCAAAGTTCTTTAAGGCTCTAATTTTGATTCTATGAAGGTGGATGAATTAAAGAAGAAAATAAAGTATGATTGGTGTGCTTGAAAAAATAAGCAGTAAGAAGGGTAGAGGAGAGTTAGACAAGAAAGGATTAAGTGGGGGAAGGGAAGAGATAAGAAAAAAATGGGCATTTGTTGCCAGTTATTAAGCTACCTTGCTAGAACCTTGGCCAAATTTGGTTATTAAAAATACATTTAAGAGGAGTTGGAGGCATTTGCCCGTGTTAAATTCCAGTGCTAGTAATGGCATGTCACCTTGGTGCATATCTCTGATGATTGTGTAAGGCCCCATTTCTCTTGTCTTGTTCTTTAAAGAGCTGGTTTTTTGGCACTGCTAGGGTGGGGGACTGAACAGGAATGAATGAAGAAGACATAACCCAACATTAACCTGTAGTTTTTGTTGAACAATGAGTTCTTGCCTCAATAGCTGGGATCTTTGGGTTTATCAAATACTACTGTAACTCATTTGTTTCTGTATGTTATGCACCTAATCTGTTTCATTGATTAACCTCTCTATTTCTTACTCAGTGCCAAATTGTTTTGATGATTGTAACTCCATAGTATAGTCCAAGATCTGATCATGCTTGGATTCCCTCTTTCCAACTGTTTTTTCTTTAATTAACTTCATATCCTTGACCCTTTCTTCCTCTAGATGAATTTTGTTATGATTTTTCTAGGTCTATAAAGTAATCTTTTGGTTGGTATAGCACTGAATAAGCAAATTAATTTTGGCAGTTTTGTCATTTTTATTATATTGACTCAGCCTAACCATGAGCAATTAATCTCTATCCAATTATTTAGATCTGTCTTTATTTGTGTAAAAAGTGTTTTGTAATTGTGTTCACACAGACAGCCTGCTTTGGGCAGAAGAGCTAGGGACTCCAGTCTCAGGCCCATCTGTTCCACTTGAAAGACTGTGGGATGGTTCCATTCTGGGCAGGGGCAAGAACTCAGAGTAGAAAGAAGAGGATTAAAAATCTTTCTTTAATTCTTCTCTCCCTCCTTTCCCCAAAGTTTTAGTCATTGATTCACAACTGCTATGAAAAGGCAAAGGTCAAACTAGATCTGGATCTAATACAGTTTAAAACACACACACACACACACACACACACACACACACACACAGAGTTTCTATGTGTGTCATGGCAGGTAGACTCCTAAGTATTTTATACTATTTATAGTTATTTTAAATGAAATCTCTCTTTCTATCTCTTCCTACTGAATTTTGTTAGAAATATATAGAAATGCTGATGGTTTGTGTGGGTTTATTTTATATCCTGCTACTTGGCTGAAAATGTTAATTGTTTCCATTAGTTTTCAGTTGATTTTCTATGGTTCTCCAACATTGACTGTTCTCAGCCTTTGTCATCTTTAAGCACTGCCCCCTCTATTCTTAAAATACTTTCACTCATCTTAGCTAACCCCTGAAACTACTGGTCTCTACCCCTCCTCCTCTTCCCTGTCAAACTTCTAGAAGGAACTCTCCATAATTACCTCCTTCATAGCCTTACCACCCACTCACTTTTCAACCCCTTGCAATCTGGTTTCTGATCTAATCACTCCACTGAAATGCCTCTCTCCAAGGTTATCATCAATCTGTTAACTGCTAAATCAATGGGGTTTTTTTCCCTTAGACCTCATTGCCCATGATTGTTCTGCAGCTTTTGAAACTGTCACCCACCTCCTCTTCTTCCTTGGCCTCCAGCATGCTGTTTTTTCCCAGTTTCCCTGTCTAATTGCTTCTCAGGCTCCTTTGCTAGACCACTGTCCATCTCCCAACCCCCCTAGCACGAGTGCCTACAATCTTAGGCTCTTTGTTTCTCCCTACGCTCTCCCTTTATAATCTTCTCATCAGCACCCATGTGTTCAAATATCATCTTTATGCCAAAGTGATATTTTTAAAGTGTAGATCATTCTACTACTCAAAAATTTCTGTGAATCCCTATTTCCTCTAGAACAAAATACAGACTCCTCTGGTGGGCATTAAACCCTTCATGTGACTCCAGCCTACTTTCCACACTTATTACTCCCATTTAGGCCATTTACATTCCAGCTAAACTGGTCTATTTGATGTTCTTTAGAGAGAACATTCTTCCATCTCAGATGAGATAATATTCTTAGTAAATGACACATTCAGGAATTAAACCCAGGTCTTCTGACTTTAAATCCAGTTAACTATCAACTATACTAAGCTATAGCCTAATCCCCTCATTTCTCTGATGAAAGAAACTGCAGGGCCTGGAGAGGTGATATGATTCTCCTTAAGGTCTCAGTGCAGCTAGTGGTAGAGCTGGGAACAGAATCCAGATTTCTTAATTCTTTATTCACTCTTCTTTCCACTATATTATGCTTTCTTTCCTTCCAGATATGGATACAGGGGTGAACCTGTGGCCTCGAGGACACGTGTGGCCTTCTAGATCCTTGGGTGCGGCCTTTTGACCAAGTCCAAGTTTTACAGAATAAATCCTTTTATTAAGGGGATTTGTTCTGTGAAGTTTGGATTCAGTCAAAGGGTTGCACTTAAGGACCTAGAGGGCCACATGTGGCCTCGAGGTCTCAGTTTTTCCACTCTTGGATTAGACTCTAAATTGGATGACCACACACACACACACACACACACACACACACACACACACACACACACACTCACACACACACACTCACACATGCGCACACGAAGGTTAAATAACAAGACAGTAAACAATTAAATACTGAATGGGTGATACAGATAATTTCTAAAATAGTGCAGAAAGAGAGAAGGTAGTTGTGGACTGGATTAACTGGGGGGCCCATGGGAACATCTTGAGGACCCAGTTGGATCCTATAAGGCTAAACAGGGTTCAAGTGGTCTTGTGATCTCTCCATCAATTGCATATTATCTATTTCCCCTATAAGGGCACTAGGTGATACACTTAATAAAGTACCAGGCTGGAAGTCAGGAAGACTCAACTTTCTGAGTTTAAATCTGGCCTCAGATACTTGTGTGACCCTGGGCAAGTCACTTAACCCTGTTTGCCTCAGTTACCACATCTGTAAAATGAGTTGGAGAAGGAAATGCAAACCACTCTGGTCTCTTTGTCAAGAATACTCCCAAATGAGGTCACAAGAACTGACCACAAAAGCTCCTCTGTGGAGGACTGAAAAAAAAAAAAAGACACAGATGAGAGAGAATGCGAATGGTTTATGAGCTGCAATGGAGGAGAGAGCTTCTATGTCACTGAGATCACGAATTCCATTAAAGAATTAAAGTAGTAGGGGAAATAGGATGAATAAAAGTATGAGGATGGGACTTAACCATGGTAGACCCCTTGGTCTAATGTTAGTAAGGTGGGGTTTCTGTCAATTACATATAAATTGACATTCACATTCCTAAGGCACTTATCACTTTTCCTCTAAATAACCCTGTGAACCAGATAGTGCAAATATGATTTTCCCCATTTTACATAAGAGAAAGCCGACTTGGAAAGGTCAAGTAATTTTCCCAAGGTCACCCCATCTAGGAAGTGACAGAACACAGTCAGGTTTATCTGGCCCTAAGCTTAGTGGGTCTTACTTTGTACTATGATCAAGAGGAAGTCGGAGCCAAGAGAATATAATGTAATTAACAACAACAACAAATTATCCTGAAGTATAGGTTGTGGAGAACAAAACAACAGAAGGACACATCTCAATATGGATGGATTCTTAGAAGGAGGTTCCCAGGGAAACCAAGACAGCTTAGGAAACAACATACTGAATTTATTTGTTATGAACTTAGAAAGCCTCAAGCTGTATGTAATGGAGACTTCTGGTTTCATATACAATCTTGTTTTTCTTTCCTTGCAGATGTTGATGTTAAAAAAAATACACACATATACATATGAATATGGAGGCTTTATGAAAATAGAAGCTCTCTTGAAATATATACATGTACACATCTATCTATAAGGATATATTTATATTCATTAGCAGATGACTTTGCCCCATGTAACATATACTTCTCAAAAGAACAAAACAGGGATATTTCTAAAGTTTTGAATTGATCTAGCCTAGCTTCACCTTACTTGTGAATTGGTATGAGTCTCAAACTTTTTTCAGCTTCTTAAAGCTCTCTTTGACCTTTGTGATCAACCTTGTCTCTTCCTGCTTTCATTTTAATGTTAAACTCAGCACCATGCCTGGAACTCTAGGGCAAAGTGTCTCGTTATAAATCTGTGCCCAGATTATAGACAGGAGTTCTTATCTGATCCTTTCATCATAGTCTTTTGGCTCAGTTCTTAACAAAACCAGCTACTGGTCTCAGAGATATTGATAAACTCTTTCCCTGCCTCTCCCCTCAACTTCTAATTTCAAAGCTCTTTACAAGTCTGCCCTTATCTTTATCGGGAAAATTTGGTTTAGCCCAAAGTCAAGGGGGCAAACTCATGTTCAGAGTCCATCTAGAGGTCTGATGAGTTCAAACTGTGGGTCTAGTATGATACTTTCACTTTCAGCATTTGCAATTCTAGATAAAGCTTCTCCTTTCAGATTGAAATTTATTTGCTGTAATATATATTATTGTAGCTTCATTTCATTTTAAATGTACTCTCTTATTATTGTGAATTTGACAAACATCAATATTTTCTTATACAGAGGACAGAAAAATAGGATTAAACATGACATTGTGAGTCTATTATGTATAACTTGTTGTAATGGAAATGCAGATTTGAAGATCTTCCCTGCCCCTAGGCCCTTTGATTAGCTTAAGAGACTTTGATTGACTTAAGTGACTCTGAGAACCTTCCTTGATTTGAAAATATACTCTGCCTCCTAATAGGCTGAATGTGGTCACATGGAGCCTGTGGTAGGAGGCTTGGTTTTCAGGAATGACCACACCTTGATGCTGTGTGATTGGGCAGTGGGTCAAGAGGGTGGTTACATTCTCTGAGCCAGGAGAAGACTATATAATCCCTGATTTGAGGCTTTGCTTTGGGGCTCACTTTGAGAAGTGTTGTGTGATTTGACCAGATGAGACTCTGGGAAGCCGTTGTTGAGAGCCCCCCGGCTTTGAAAACCCAGATGTTGATGCTTCCCTCTCTGGTAACTGTGATTTGGTATTGATATAATGGTTGGACAGTTTGGAAGCCTGTCTGTTTGATCTGTCTGTATACTCTGAAGTTTGGGGTGCTGACCTTTTCCCTCTGAACTAAGTAATATATGTTTGTTTGATTAAAGTAAGCTTGTTAACCCATTTTGAGTTGCTTTCCTTTTGAAAAGCAGATCTAAGAACCTGTGTTGGCAGTCACCCTGGGGATATTGGGGTGCTTGCTGCTACACTTGTTTGTTTTTAAAACATGTATAAAGCTTAGCAAGTCAATTCCAACTGTCCCGCTCAGTTGTGTCCTTATGTGGATTTCCTTTTGCTCTTTTTTTTGTGTGTATTAAAAACAAAATTTCCACCGATTTTTTAAAAAGGATATCACTATCATTTTTCTCTCCTTTCCCCTCCATTAATAAAAACTTTTCCTGTAACAAATAATAATAAATAATGAGGTCAGTCAAAACAATTCTATATATTAGACATATTTGAAGACACATGCCCCATTCTTCACCTGTAGCCCATCACCTCTTTGCCAAGAAGTCAGCAGAATCATTTGTCTGGAGTCTTCAGTGGTCATTTCATTGATTCTATTTCTTAACTCAATGTTTCCTTTACAATGTTATAGTCATTGTATAAATCATTCTCCAGATTTTGCTCATTTCATTCTTCATCAGGTCATTATATAGGTTCCCTTAGTTTTCTCTGGATCTGTTTCTTTCCTATTTCACATATCACAAAATTATTCTACTATGTTTATATACAATTATTTGTCCAGATATTTTAGTCCTCATTTTGTCTTCAGTGTTTTGCTATAATAAAAAGTACTTCTAACAGTATTTTTGTACATATGAGTACTTTTTCTTTGATCTCTGAGCACAGGCCTCTTCATAGGTAGTGTATGTAGCTGGCTAAAAGGGTGATTTGGGGGGGTGTAATTCTAAATTGCTGTCTAGAACAGCTGGATCAATTCACAGTTCTGCCATAGCTCATTAATATGCCTATTTTCTCTCCAACAATGTAATTTTCCTTCTTTCTTTTTGGTCATCTTTCTCAATCTACTGGATGTAAAGTGGAACCTCAGAATTGTTTTAATTTACATTTCTCTTTATTGGTGATTTGGAGCATTTTTTCCCCATATGGTTGTAGATAGCCTTTATTTTGAGAATCGTCTCTTTATAGCCCTTTGTCATTTATTAAGAAAAGGCTCTTGTTCTCATATATTGGTATCAATTCCCTATATTTCCTGCATATCAGACCTCTGAATGACTAACCTTCAGCACAGATCCTTTTGTATGGAGATTGCTCTAGCTGTTTCTATCCCTGCCAGGCCTGGCCGCATTGAGCCAGAGCAGAGAGGTGGGGACAAGGTAGTGATCTCCACTCATTAACAGCTATTTAAGCTGCAGGGCTGGTGGGGTCCAGGTTGGGAGTGGGGAAAGCAGTAATCCCTGTGTTGGGGCTGAGGGAAGGTTGGACTTTGGGGAAAGGACTTCAGGTTGTGGGAAAGTCAAACTATCACACTCATTTGAAGGCAGATTCTATCTATTTTTAAGTGCACAATTTATACCCTTCAAATAAATCCAATTAGGAGACCCACCTCTGGCCTTTTTCCCAACCTGTGATAAAGTGAAAAGATCATTGAATTTGCAGTCATGGGCATTGACTCTAGTTCTACTCTTAAAAAGCCTAAATGACCTTAGGAGAGTCATTTAACCTCTCCTTGGCTCAGTTTCTTCCTCTGTAAAATGAGGGACTTAGACTAAATGACCTGTTAAGTTTCCTTCTAGCTCTAAATCTTTGATCCTATGACCTTGAGCTCTACAGGGGTGGGAGTGGAGCAGGAATAGAGCTGGGGAGTGGGGGGGATGCATAGAAGTCTGGACATGCAGTTCTGGAGGCAGTAAGCATTACCCATATGTCCCCAGGATTCACTGCCATCCTTCTTAATGTCTGATTCAGCACTTGTCTCGCTGGTCACAGGATTTCTTCCTGTGCAGATGAAACCAAAATGGAGGCAGATTCTTTTCTCTTGGGCCTGACACAGCAGAAATACACACTGAGCTAGGGCCATGCTTAATTCCTTCTGGGCTTCATCTGTGTGAAATGAGAAGGCTGGTCCAACTGACCTCAAAGGTCCGCCCCACTCTCCTCTTCGGACTGCAGTGGCTTTCTGGGCTGAGTTGCTTGGGAAGGCAGAGGAAGTATTTTCTTCTCATTAGCATTACGGAGCTGTTGCTCATTAGCATTTGTGAGGATTGCCCAAATCACACCAACAAAGGGTGCTAAACCCTAGTTTGTTTCTTCTTGGATTAACACCAGTGTGTTGTTCTCTGGGCAGACTGATTCTGCTCGTGGGAATGTTTGCTGCTTTTTTGCTGTGAGGTGAGAGGTGCTTTTTTGCAGCCTTTTCCCCTATAGATTTACCTTTTTTTTTTTTTTAAAGTAGGGAAGGGATTTTCTTTGGTCTAAAAGCCATTTAGTACATACTTGGCTTCAAAAACAGAAAAGGTCTTTTGATGTTTTAGAACAGGACTTTTAATTTTGGGGGGGTATCACCGCCCCCTTTGGCACTCTGGTGAAACTTATAGACCCCTTTCTCAGAACAATGTTTTTAAATGTATGAAATAAAACATACAGGACTACAAAGGGAAGCAATTCTATTGAAATACCATTACCTTGTATATTTTTAAGAAACCAAGTTCACCTGGACCCCAGATTAAGAACTCTTGTAGATGGCTTTTCCCTTTACTCCCACTCAATCAATCATTCAAACTGAGTTAACAAGCTGTGTGAAGTGGGGTTGGGGGAAAGGCGGTGGGGGGGGGGGAGACAGAGAGAGAAACAGAGTCAGAGACAGAGAGAGACAGACAGACAGACAGAGAAAGACAGAGAATTGAATTCCAGGGATATATAGCCCATGGTCCTCTGCCCTCAAAGACTTTACATTCTATGGGGCAAAAACAACACACAGAGAAAGTTGTCATGGAAAATGAGGGGACTATAAGGGTATGTACCACTCTGAAAATATGTATATCAGAAAAGCTGGGGACAAAAATCAAGCATTTCCCAGCTTTACTGCCTACATTTGATGGGGCTAATTCTTCCTGATGGTCTTTGTCATTTGATTGTCCAAACAGAATTTTCTACTCCTTGTGATTAAATTATTATGATTAGTAGATCTTGGGGGCAGCCTTCTTCCTAAAGTGTAATCAACCCTAGAGCAACTCCCCCCACCCCAAAAGTCTTTAGACTTCAATATCTGTTGCATTTAGGTTAATCTTTTTTGGGGTGTGGCGGGGTGTGGTTAAGGAGGTGAGATGGGAGTGGAATGTCTCTGGTCTAAGGCAGCAATGTTCCCTCGTGCAGTGTAGTGGGAGCAAAGAATCGAGAGTTCAAGAATTCCTATATAAATATACCAAAACACAACCCCACCTAGAACTATCTCTCAGTATCCAGGAGGCTGGTGAAATGTTGCAGGTTTGGCATTTCCTGTTTCTTAGTGTATTAACTTCCCTCTTCTACATGTCCCAACAATTCATCAGACAGAGTGGCAATAGCACCCTCTAGTGTGTAACGGTATGTCCTCATTATCAAAGTAACCCCCAAAGCATCGTGTTCCTCCCAGGTCCAGCACTGGAGACAGGCGGCCATTCTTTATTCTTTGCTAAAAATAATAGTCTTTTCTTAATAAAACGGGTAAGGGGCTCCTGGCTGTAAGAGCTGAGCAGGTGGGGGCAGGGTGAGGCAGCAGCAAGAGAAGTTTGGGGTTTAGCTTGAAAAAATAAGAAGGGTCCCTAGGGAAATTTGCAATTCTTCCAGAATTTTAAAAAAAAAAAAGTTGCTCATGGAACCAGGGTAGAAATGGGCCCTTATTTCCCAAATCCTGCTAATATATTTGCTGATACCTGAAATTCCTCATGTAGAAGATGAGGACTTTCCATAATTAAAGAGGATGTTTAAAATGCAAATATCCAGGGAGAGGTAAAGCAGGGATAGGAATCTTGCTAAACTTTTAATGATTATTAATTAGGTCTCACTGGAGGGTAAGTTTTGATGGGGGGAGCAGGAGGAAGAGGACTCAAGGTCTCTAACTCCCAGAGAAAGGGGTGGGGAGAGGAAAAAAAAAGGGTACACTTGAGGCTCAGAAAACAGAGCACCTGCATTATTCACTCTGTCTTTGCCCATTAGAGTGAAAGTTTCTTGAGGGCAGGCACATTTTTTTTTCTTTCTTTGTATTGACAGAGCTTAGTATGGTGCCTGACACAAAGAAAATAATAAATGCTTATTGATGATTCAATATTTTAGCCATTAATGCCTTCTGCAACTCCCATTTGCCATAATCCTCTGTTTGCTAGAGTTCCTCATCTGTAAAATGGACTGGAGAAAGGAATGGCAAACCACTCCAAGTATCTTTACCAAGAAAACCTTGTGGATAAATCCATGGGGTCATAAAGAGCTGGACACAACTGAACAACAACAATAACATTGTATGGTATTCTAGGATTCAACTTTCTTTCTTTCTTTTTTTTTTTCTTTTCGGAGGGCAATTGGAATTAAGTGACTTGCCCAAAGTCACATGGCTAGTAAATGTGTCAAGTGTCTAAGACCATATTTGAATTCAGGTCCTCCTGACTCCAGGGTTGGTGCTCTATTCACTGAGCCACCTAGCCACCCTAGGATTCAACTTTCTGTCAAATGTTAACATCTATTTGGATAACACTACAAGACTAGTGATTTACTTCACAACAGCTAGAATTAATTTCTCCCACCAATGAAAAATGATGAGCCACCTTTTTTGATCGTAGGATCATAGATGAAGAGCTGAAAGGTACCTTAGGGATCATTTAACCCAACTCCCTCATTTTACAGGGGAAGAGCAGGTGAATAACTTTTCAAGGTCACATAAGCAGTAAATTGCAATTCTAGGATTCAAATCTAGGTCCTCTGACTCACAAACAAGCACTATTTCCTTTATAAATGATCACCTATTGCTGATGCAGCTCTGAAGGTAGGATGTTCACCAGTCAATTAATCAGCAGCTAGTGAGCTACTAATGTGCCAGACACTATTGCATGGTCAGTTCTTTGAGTGCAGGAACCACCTTTTATCTCTTTCTGTATCCCCTGCACTTAGCACAGTGTTGGGCACATAGTAGGTGCTTATTAAATATTTATTGAATTGAACAAGTACTGAGGATACAAGTCAAAAGAACGAAACCATTTCTCCTTATAAATTTACATCCCTAATTCTAATTCCTCAGAGGACAGGGCAGTGGGAAGCATGCTTAGTTTGGCTTTAAAGAATCTGGATTTAGTCCAGGGTCTGCTACTGACTACCTGCATGACTTTGAATAAATGACAACCTCTCTGGGCCTCAGATTTCTCATCTATAAAATAAGGAGGTTTGACCAGATGACTTCTGAGGTCTCTTGTAACTCTACATCTATGGTTTTTTGATCCATAGGTTCAGTTTCCCACTCTCAAAGCATTTGTACTTTGGTAAAGAGTTAGAATTTGAGAAGTCTAGTTAGAATTTGAGGTAAGAAATTAGAATTTGAGGACTACCATTCCCTTCCAGAAGATAGAGCCCAGGGTGGGCTCTACAACCCAACAAGGTACCTGAGTAGGATTATGATAGAGTGATTATAAATTGTAAATTTATCATAAATTCATTGTAGGTCTTTGGAAAGCATGATTTATTACTAGAAGGTGGAACTGACTTGTGGAAGATTAGTGAGAACTTTGATTAATGAATGTATTTGAAGTTGGAAAATGTCATGGTTATTTGCTAGTATAACTCGATGACATAACGAATTGTGTAATCCCAGTCTTTGCTGACTAATGAGGGTAATCTCTTTATTGGTAATCTCTTTTTGATAATTGGTGTTGGTAAGTTATTGGTAACTTGTTTCTTTTTCTCCCTTCCTTCCTTCCTTCCTTCCTTCCTTCCTTCCTTCCTTCCTTCCTTCCTTCCTTCCTTCCTTCCTTCCTTCCTTCCTTCCTCTGTGTTCTTTTTAGTAAAGAATTCCTCTCCTTGTCAGAGAAAACAGAGTATTACATAAACAGAATGACAGAATGTAGTGTAGGTGAGGTCTTTGAAGAGTAAAGTTGCTTTTTAAAAACATTTTTGTTGTCATTTTAAAATCCAAGGACTTATTTAGAAGATGAAAACTTTCCATGGCTTTGGGTTTTTCTATGTGTGTGTTCTTTCTGCCACCTTGTGGAAAAGGATGACCACACTTGGTAAGCTAAGTGGCAAATCATGGGAGATGACATGGGTTTCAGCGGCTTCCCTTCCCCCTTTCAGGCTTAACTACTCAGACCACAGACACAAAACCCACCAAAGGGAAGACAATGATCATGACGAGTGTTTACTTTCTTGGCTCGTTCTCTCTAACCTTTGGACCTCAATCACCCCAGGTGAATTTTTCAGTCCAGGTGCCTACCTGGATTTGTTAACTCATTTTCTATCAACACACTCCTCCTCTTTCAGGTCAATTTGGCTGATTAGTATGCTGCCACTGTCCATTCCTTGTTCTCATTCCTTTCAACCACTATTTATTTAGCACCAAATGTAATGAAAACACTGTGAGGAGTGAAAAGATGGTAGAGTGTGGACCTGGGGTATGATCAGTGTGGGGAAGTCCTGATAGGGAAACCCTACACGGAGGGAGAATCAACCGCTCTGTAACTTATGACAGTGGATTTGTAAAAAGAAAGTTTTATAGTAGTGGTTCCTAAACTTTTTTTGGGTCATGGCAGTCTGAAGTCTACGTAACCTTTTTCAGAACAGTGGCTTCAAATGTATAAGTCAATCAGTAACCATTTATTGGGTACAAGGTACTGGTGCTAGGTACTAGGGATACAAAAAGAGAGCAAAGATAGTCCCTGCCCTCCAGGAATTTACCTTTTCTGAGAGACTTAATGATTTTAGAAGAAGGCAGTTTGGCCATCAGCTTGATTTCTTTCTGAATTTCTATTATTTTGCTTGTATTCGTTTTGACTCTGGCCTGGTGGTTGAGTGTAATTATACATAATAACAGGAAAAAATTGATACTAACAGACTTCAACAACTGCTTTCCTACTTTCCCTTGCAAATTCCTAGTTAATCCTCAGTTCTGACCCATATAAGATCATGAAAATGAGTCCTGTGGAAAGAAAATAATTTCACTAACTGGGTCATCCTTTAGAGATAAATTTTTGTATCTAGCACAAGCTTCACCCAGCATCCAAACGTACTTCAGTAATTTTCTCTGTCTTGTGTGAAGCATGGAATGTTAACTTCCTGGTTGGACAGGGGATGTTATTACACCTGCCTGTGTGAACCATACCCTTCTGTATATATTTGAAAAATATACAGTGTAACTAAAGCATTTGAAGGCCCAGAATTTCCTCTTTCATTTGGTAGTTTTACTAAAGCAAAGAAAACTTAGAGCTTTGTATAGTGGGTAGAGAGCTAGCCTTCAAGTCAGGAAAACTTGGGCTCAAAGCCTACTTCAGTACTTAACCCATTTGTTCTCCAGGCAGTTTTATAAATTGCATATGAGTGGAAGGAGTTTCTACTCTGGGAGTTCCTTAGATGAATTATCACATCAAAATTTTTGTGGTAGTGTTTAAAAATTTTTTTATGGACAATTCAAAGCTGAAACATGTTCTAGCAGTTTGAGCTAATGGAGTGTATGTATTCTCTTTGTTAATAGTTATTAATCAGAGTAGGAAACCTGAACTGATAACAGTTTTTTTCAAAGGATTTTTAATTTGGGATGCTTTTCTTTGCATTTAACTTCATAGCCATCTAGTCCCACAAAATATTTAAGAGGGCAGGGTCCTTGAAAGGTGGGTATTGGATAAAAAAGATTTCCTTGTAGTATAAAGAATCAGGTTGAAATGATAGACAAGGAAATTAATTCAGCAAATATCTGCATTCAGGTCCTATCTCTGACACATACTAGTTATTTGGCCCTGTGCAAATCACTTAACCTCTCAGTGGCCCAGGCAACTCTCTAAGACTACAAATGGCAGAACAGTTTATGATCTGCATTGATAGAGGGAATTTCCTCCCAGGGAGTTCACTATATAGGGAAATCACAGGCATGAATAGTGTGTTAATAGCTAATAATAGCTAACATTTATATAACACCTTAAAGTTTGCAAAGCATTTTACAAATATTTTCCTAGTTGTTCCTCAAAACCATCCTGGGATGTAGGTGTTATTATTTTGCATGCCCTGCCCCACCCCCCCACTTTACAGATGAGAAAACTGAGGCAAGACAGGTTAAGTGGTTTATCCAGAGTCCCATAGTTAGTATCTGAAGCTGGATATGAACTCAGGTCTTTTTTTGTTTGTTTGTTTGTTTGCTTTTGTTTTGTTTTGTTTGTTTTTTGCTTTTTTGGAGGGTAATTGGGGCTAAGTGACTTGCCCAGGGTCTCATGGCTAGTTTTTGTGTTAAGTGTCTGTGATTGGAATTGAACTCAGTTCCTCCTGACTCCAGGGCCAGTGCTGTACTGAACTCAGGTCTTTGTGACACCAGATTCAGCATTCTATCCAGTGTGCCACCTACTTGCCTCAATAATATTTCCATTGGAAATAAATGTTCATAAAGCAAAAAAGTGTACATGGTAAAGATTGTTTCTGATCTAGGAAGAACAATAGGGGTCATGGGGCATCTGCCAAGATCCAACCACACACGAAGTTTCACAAATGGTCATAGAGAGAAGGTGGGAAAATCCTCCAGAACTAAATTTCAGCAGGGCCAAATTATTGTTGACTTCGTCACTGTTGATATAGCCTGGGAGTGACTTTTATAAAACTTTGAAAACTTGGCTTAAAACCGCTGGCAGCTCTGTGTAATCTGGGACCTCTTTAGGACTTGATGCTTATTCATTTCAAGGAAAGAAAATAAACTGTAGAATTTTTTCTTCCCTCAAGGAAAGAAAAAATAAATAATTTTGTGTAGTTCTATGGATTTCTTCCTTAGTAAGAAAAGTTTCTGCCAAAAGATTTTTTTTAAGCTTCCAATTCTTAAAGAATTAGACCTCAACACATTTTTATGTTTTAACACAGAACTTTCTGCTACTTAGCTGTCATTGTGGGTGACAGAAGAAAAGTTTGCTGGGATTTATCCTTTCATTCATTCATATATTATCAAATGTTAAATTGATCTTGTATGACAGGTTTTTTTTTTTTAAACCTTCAGTATTACATCTTGCCTCTCAAGAGAATGGAAAAACATTTATTGTTTGTCGTTGTTCCATTGTGTCTGACTCTTTGTGACCCCATTTTGGGGTTTTCTTGGCAACGATATTGGAATGGTTTGCTGTTCCCTTCTCCAGCTCATTTTACAGATGAGGAAACTGAGGCAAACAGGGTTAAGTGACTTGCCCAAGGTCACACAGCTAGTAAGTGTCTGAGGCCATATTTGAACTCACAAAGATGAGTCTTCCTCACTCTAGGTCTAGCACTCTAATCACTTCACCATCTAGCTGCCCCTATTATGTACTTAATATATGCCAAGAATTGTGTTAAGCACTGAGGATATGAATAGAGAAGCAAAATAGCCTCTGCTCTCAAAGAACTCATTTTGTAATTAAGAGTGGCAAAGATACATAGGATTCCCTGAAGGACTGTTGGAAAGACTAAGTAGCCTTTAGGGTAGAGCTGAAGATCTGGATATACTTTGTTAGTATTTATATCATTACAAGACATAGTAACATGGAATGAAGCAAAATGAGGTCAGTAGAACCAGGAAAATAATGTATATATTGCAACAATGTAAAGAGAAATAACGAAAACCACCAATGAATTTTGTGTAAATATGGTCATCAAACTTATTCTTGTTTGTTTTGTTTGTTTGTTTGTTTTTTTACACAGCTAGTCATTATTTATGTGTGGGTGCTCATTTTCTGAGGCCAGATCTGATCACTCTTACTCACTGCGCCACCTAGCCGCCCCTTTAGGGCAATTGGGGTTAAGTAACTTGCCCAAGGTTACACGGCTAGGTTTTTGTTTGTGCGGATTAAGTGTCAGAGGCCGGCTCCGAACTCAGGTCCTTCTGATTCCAGGGCCGGCACTCTACTCACTGCGCCACCTAGCCGCCCCTCAAACTTATTCTTGAAGAAGAGAGGGGAAAGATATACTTCTCTCCCAACTCTATGGAGGTTTAGGACAGTGAGTGTGGAATACTGTGTATACTGTTAGACTTGCTGAATTGCTTTCTCTTTTTAGCTTATCTTTCTTACATTAGAAAAAAGTGAGGGGATAACAATATTTGGAAATAAAAGTGATATGAGAATAAAAGATATCAATAGATATTAGAAAGAATGGAAAACATTTGAAGATAAAACTAGAAGAAAAGGAAAAAAACTTTAAGAAAGGGGTACAAAACTATCAGCAACATCAAATAGAATAATTTCTCCATTGGAATAAATGAAATTAACCATTGTGAAATTTCTCCTTAATATGGTCAAGGCACTTGCCATTGGTGTTAGGGTTATGAAAGTGAAAGCCTACACAGTTCTTGCCCTCAAGGAGTTGATAATCTAATCAGTGGGATAAGAAATCTATCCAAATAATGCTCAGTTACATTTATGTAGTATTTTGGACTTTGAAAAATGCTTTATTATATGTTATCTTACTTGAACCTCATAAAAACCCTCAAGGTCGATACTACAGGTTTAATCCACATTTCATAGATTTAATTAAAATTGTTATGCCTTTATTAAGCACATGTGTGTATGTGTATAATTTGGAGGTGGCCTTTCCCACTAAGGTATCACTAGTTCTGGGCTTAAACATAACAGGTTCAGTTTTGGGAAGCTCCAAAAAAAGGAGTCAGGCTTTTATTGATCTGTCTTTGCTTATTATTATACCTTTATGGCTCATCTGCCATCTCTCTTTGCCTTTGCTGAACCATTCTTCCATTGGTGGGTTCTTCTTAGTTCATCCATTTTGAGGAATGGTCCAGTTCAGTCATCCTGCATTTGCTGGACTTTACCACCACGACTCAAACAAATTCTCCTTCTGCCCCTGTGGCACCCTTATCCCATTGACAAGTTCTTCATTCTCCAGACTTTGCCACTGTGTTCTCCTGTCTTCCCTTTTCTAGATCCTTTTTATGGGTTTTCTTCCCCTATTAGAATGTAAAGGAAAGGGAGTAAACATTTATATAGAACCTACAATATAGGGTAGCTAGGTGGCACAGTGGATAGAGCATCAGTCCTGGAGTCAGGAAGACTCATCTTCTTGAATTAAAAACTGGCCTTAGACACTTACTAACTGTGTGACCCTGGACAAGTCATTTGCCTTGGTTTCTATTCCAGTATCTTTGCCATGAAAAACCACAAATGGAATCATAGAGTCCAACACAACTGAACAAGAAAACCATTTGGCCACTGTGCTACGTACCATTACAAAAATTATTTCATTTGATCCCTAGAACAAGCCTGCAAAGGAGGTGCTATTGTTATTCCCACTTTGCAGTTGAGGAAATGGAGGCAAACCTACTTTGTCAGGGTTAAACAGCTAGTGTCTGAGGTCATATTTATTTTTCTTTTTTTAAAGCAATTAAGGTTAAGTAATTTGCTCAAGGTTAAATGGCCAGTCATTATTTATGTGTGGGTGCTCATTTTCTGAGGCCTGGACCAATCCTGGGTCATCCTGACTCTGGGGCTGGCACTCTTACTCACAGTGCCACCTAGTCGCTCCTATGAGGTCATATTTGAATTCAAGTCTTCCTGATTCCAGACTCAGTACTATTCTATATTATCTCATTGTCTCATGTATATTCCTTGGAAAGAGAGACTGTTTATTTTTACCTTCACTAAAGTGCTTAATAAATGCTTATTGATAACCAGCCTGGAGCCTTGGGGGGAAATGATGTAAAGTTTAGGTGTAACTCTTGTCTATAATCTCAGAAGAGATTATCAGGGTCTCTTCTAGAAAGGTACTTGATGTAGTAAATCAGGTATTGAATAGTTATTTTTTCCTTCTTAGAAAAGAATTGCTTAAACTTAAAAAGCCCTACCTATGTTCAATGACAAATATGACATGATGCAGTAATGTGTAATTCTTATACTCTCCCAGGAGAGTGAGATTTAAAACATCAAAATAAAGTACCTTCTATTTTTGCTGAACAATCATCTAACCTTCACCTTGGCCCCTGCACTGTCTAAGCAATTCCTTCAAGGTCTATAACTTCTGTCAGGCTAGGTTATGACTTGGGCTGATCCTTCTCTTTTTGTAGTACCTTGCATGAAGCACCTATTACTAGCAGTCACTTGAACCTATCAATGACTTCACACCTCTCAAGTCCATGAGGTAACTGCCAACGCTTGAATCCTGGGTCTCTGCATTGATATTTAGTCACCTGTGTTAAGGGAAAGAAACACAAAGCAGAAGAGGTAGCTGGGTCTTTGAGATCTGGTTGCAGGCTCACCTAGACAAACACATGTTTCTCCTGCTTTTGTATGAGCAGCTGCCAAAACAGAGGGGAGGGGAAGAGGGTGCCTCCTTTATAAGAAGCTGTAGCTCTACCAAGCCACAGGACTACTGAGAGGAATGAAAGAAGAGAACTCGGGTATTGAGTGGACAGTTCTTTCTGTTCACTGGTCAATCCTCTTTGACAAAGTGGGTTGTCATAGGCGCAGAAGGAAGCACAAAGGGATACATCCAAAGTCCATGGTTTTGAAGGTTCTTTTGCAAGGGGGTTGTCTACCAGAAGGGTCCAGGGCTTATGCTCACACTTTAGGGGGTGTTCTAGAAGTCCCTTCCCTTAAGGAGTTTATACTTTTCTGTGGCAGCAGAGACAATGCACACACAACTAATTAAATAAAAAAATACGTATTTTCTGGTGTATTTTGGGGAATGGGGCATTAACAACTTGACAGGAGGGACAAATCAGGAGCAGCCTTTGTGTAAGAAGTGGCACCTACCAGAGGCTTATAGGCCTCTATGGATTCCAGGGGTCAGAGTTGAAAAAGAGAGGCTCAGAGAGGTTAATTAACTTGTCTACTGTCACATAGCTATTAAGTATGACAGGATTAAAATCGGTGTTAGAGGCTAGTTGGTCTTTAAATGTACAGGTCATTTGTAAGTTCATCTGGGTCTGGTATTTATTGTTTTTTGGTTGAGGAAAGGGAATGGGATATTTCACTTATGGTTTATTTAATTTCTATTTCTTTTAAGAGTTTATTTAAAATATATGCTATTTATTTTTAACATTCTTTAAAAATTTGAGTTCCAGATTTTCTCACTCCTTACCCTTCTACCACCCACTGAGAAGGCAAACAATATGATATCAATTATACATTTGAAGTCATGTAAGCTATATTTTCATATTAACCATATTTTTTTTTAAAAGCAAAAGAAAATAAAGAAACTTATACTTCAGTTTGCCCTCAGAATTCACCAGTTTTCTCTCTAGAGACAAATTGCATGTTTTTCATCATGAATTCTTTGGAATTGTCAGGGATCGCTGTATGGATCAGAGTACCCAAGTTTTTCACAGTTCATCATCATTACAACATTACTGTTACTGTGCACAGTAATCACCTAGTTCTTCTGACTTTACTTGGCATCAGTTCATATATGTATTGCCACTTTTTTTTTCTGAAACTACTGTCCTGGCCATTTCTTATAGCACAATACTGTTCCATCATAATCATGTACCACAACTTGTTCAGACAATTCCCGGGTTATGAGCATCCCCTCAATTTTTGGTTCTTTGCCACCACAAAAAGAACTGCTATAAATATTTTTGTTCACATACATCCTTTTTTTCCCCTCTGATTTGTTTGGGGGTACACTTGGTAGTGGTATTGCTGGATCAAAGGGTATGCACAGTTTTATAACCCTTTGGGCATAGTCTCAGATTGTTCATTGAACCAGTTCATTAGTCTACCAACAATTCATTAACATACCCATTTCCCCTCATCCCTTCTAGCATTTGTCATTTCTGATAGGTGTGAGGTGGCACCTCAGAATTGCTTTAATTTGCATTTTTCTAATCAATAGATTTAGAGCATTTTTTTTATATGACTATTTTAATTTTATTTCTTCATCTGAAAACTGTCTGTTCATATCCTTGACTATATATCAATTGGAGAATGACTGATATTCTTATAAATTTTATACAGTTTCCTATATGTTTGAGAAATAAGGCCATTATCAAAGAAGCTTGTTATGAAAATTTTTTTATATTATTTTATTGTGGTAAGTTTTAGCAAAATGTATTTTCTCTATCTTTGTTGAACAGATCCAATTTTTATTTGCTTTGTCCAAGATCATAATTGCCACCCCTACCCCCTTCACTTCACTGAAGCATAATAGACCCTGCTCTAGTCCTTTATTTCAACTCTGTATATTTCTGTGCCAAATTTATATACAACATATTATTGGATTCTGGTTTCCAATCCATTCTGTTACCCACTTCTGTTCTATAGGTTAGCTCATTCCATTCACATTAACAGTTATGATTCCTAACCATGCATTTCCCTCCATCCCATCAATTTTACTAGGTTATTCTTTGTTGTAGTACTAGCTCCTTTGTTCTCTGGAGTATCATATTCCAAGCCTTTTGCTCCTTACTAAATCTTGTGTGATTCTGATCTTACTCAATGATATTTGAGTTGTTCCTTTCTGACTGATTGCAATATTTTCTTCTTGACCTGGGAGCTCCGAAATTTGGCTAAAAGATTCCTAGGAGTTTTCATTTTGGGATCTCTTTAAGGAGGTGATAGGTGGATTCTTTCAATTTCTATTTCACCTTCTGGATCTAAGATATTAGTGTAGTTTTTTCCTTGATTTCTTGAAATATGGTGTCTAGGCACTTTTTTTTTTGTCATGGATTTTAGGTAGCCCAATAATTCTTAAATTATCCTGAATCTATTTTTTAGGTCAGCATTTTTCCAGTGAGATATTTCACCCTTTCTTCTATTTTTTAATTCTTTTGAGTTTTGTTTTACTGTTTCTTTTTTTAAAATTAAAAAAAAATTTTTTTTTGCTTTTGGAGGGCAATTGGGGTTAAGTGACTTGCCCAAGGTCATATGGCTAGGTTTTTGTGTGTGTGTTAAGTGTCTGAGGTCACATTTGAACTCAGGTCCTCCTGACTAGAGCTAGTGCTCTATTCACTGTGCCACTAGGTGCCCCTGTTTTACTGTTTCTTGACAGATCATAAAGTCATTAGCTTCTGCTTGCCCAATTCTAATTTTTAAGGGATTATTTTCTTTTTTTTGACAATTGGATAATTTTATTTTCTAAGGAGTTCTTTTCTTCAGTGAATTTTTCTGCCTTTTTTTTAAACCATAGTTAATTCTCTTTTCATTGTTTTCTTGTGTTACTCTCATTTCTTTTTCCCTTTTTTTCCCTACTACTCTCAAGTCTTTCTTTAACTCTTCCAAGAATTTTCTTGGCCTTGGATCCAATTAGCATTTTCCTTTGAAACTTTGCTTGTGGCTGTTTTCGTGTTATTTTCTTCTACATTTGTGTCTTAGTCTTCCCTACCTCTACAATGGCATTTTATAGTCAAGTTCTTTTTTTTTGATTATTCGTTTTCCCAGCCTATTTCTCAACTTTAAACTTTATTTTAAAGTTGGACCTTGTTCCCCTGGGAATGGAGAGGCACTATACCAAGCTTGAGGCTTTTTTGTGTTTCTGTTTTCAGAGCTAGTTCTGGGGGTATCCTGGGAAATACGTGGTCACTGTTTTCTTTGGTTGTGCTCTGGTCTTTAGGCAGAAAGGGCCTCTGCTCTCCTGCAGCCACAAATACCAATGCTTTCTTTGCCCTGCTGCCTTATGACTGATCACAAGATCTCTACTCCATTCTAGAACCATGAGCCAGAATGGCTTATGAGCAGTTGAGCTGCCAATTAATTCCAGTTGAGCCCAGCACCGGCAAAGGGTCCCTTGTGATCTCTTTCTGACCAATTGCCTGACTCCCTTACCTTTTCTGGGCTGAGAGCTTCTGAAGCTGCTGCTGTCATGGCTGCCTCCAAGGCCTACTATTGGTGCTCCTGCCATACTTCAGGCTTGTGCCTACCCTGTCATTATAGACTTTTCCTGTGAACGTCCCAAGTTTCACCATCATCAGGGATCACAAATTATTTTCATATATTTCCAGCTTAAAAGCAGGAAAAAAAATGTGACCTTCTGTGGCTCTGCTACTCCAAAACCTGATTTGAAGTGTTATTTTAAAGTTGTTGGAGGGGAATATTGGGGGAGTTCAGTTGGGTCCCAGCCTATACTCCACCATCTTGGCTTCTCCTCTAATTTCTATTTCTGAAATCAGGCTGGTATTAATCTGGCATTTTATATTTTTCTAAATATTCATTCAGTTTGGGGAGCATAGAATTAGGTAAAAGAGTGTCTTAAATTTTCCTTGATTTTCTTTTTTCAGTTTCCTCTTTCAAATTTGATTTTTTAAAGTGGTTTTTCCTTTCCCTTTATGTGTGTGTGTGTTTGTGATATGTGTATAACTCACGTTAGCTAATAGTTTATTTTGTTCTTGTTTGCTCTTAGTTTTATTTATCAAGTTTTCTTTTTCTCAATTTTTGGGGTATTTTTTATTTTCAGAATTTCTGGATTTTTTTGCTTCTGAGTTATTAATTAGTAGATTTTTAGGGTTTCTGTTACATTCTCCATTCATTGACTTCTCTGTGTCCTTTTTTTTTTTTGATGTGACGTGTTTAGAGACTTCTTTGGCCCCATTATCCAAATGTTATCTGATTGTTAATGTTTTCTTTAATATAATTAGTATTATTTCTATTATTAGTACTTTGTACTTATTCTTTAGGATATTATTTAGTTTCCATTTAGCTTTAAATGTTTTTTTTTAAAACTTCCCTTATCAATTTAGCTTTTTTATTATCTGTAAAGAATGTGTTTAATATTTCTGCCTTTTTCTCATTGTTTATAAGATTTTTATACCCTAATATCTAGTTAATTTCTATAAAAGTGTCATTCAAAACTTTAAAAAATATATATATACCTCAAAATTTCTGTTTAATAATCACCAAAGATTTATCACATAAAAATTTTCTAGTATGCTATTAGGATCCTTAACATCTTTCTTGATTATCTTTTTGTTATATTTGTCTAGCTCTCAAAGGGATCATGCTGAGATCCCTAATAATATTTAATATATATTATTATATATCATAAAATTTTATGATATATAATAATAATATATTTTATCATGTAGTAGATTTTTAGGGTTTCTGTTACATTCTCCATTCATTGACTTCTCCGTGTCCTTTTTTTTTGATGTGACGTGTTTTTATGATATATAATAATACATTTAATATTGATATTATCTGATTAGCAGTAGTATTTTTAAGCAGGATGTAATTTTTCTTTTTAATCTTTATTACCCATGTCTATTTATACTCTTGACTTTTCAGAAATCATGATGCCCACTCCTTTCAGCTGAGGCATAGTATACTAAATTAATGTCTTCTGTTTACTTGAACTCTTGTTTCTTTATATTTGGGTAACACTTTTTGACCCATTCTTCCACCCTGTTCCATTTTCATGAGCGAGTTTATCACATTCATGTTTGAGGTTTATAACTGTTAGGTTTGTTTTTTCTCTATTATTTATTATCATAATCTTCCCTTTGCCCATCTTTCCACTCTTTCAAGGAATAAAAAGTAGGGGTGAGGAAAGGAATGAAATTTTTTTATTTAGTCATGTGTTCCTCTTCATGACTCCATTTGGGGTTTTCTTGGCAAAGATAATAGAGTGGTTTGCCATTTTCTTCTTCAATTCCTTTTACAGATGAGCAAACTAATGCAAACAAGATTAAATGACTTGTCCAGGGTCATACAGCTAGTAAGTATCTGGGATCAGATTTGAACTTGGGAAGATGAGTCTTCCTGACTCCTGTCCCCTGTGCCACCTAGCTGCCCCAGAAATGAAATTAATACTACTTATCTGTGCCTGGAATAGTCTGATCTTGATCTCTCTTCTCCCAGATAACAAATCTTTTTCTGCTTCTCTGTCTCTCCTTTTTTTGTAATCAGCTCTCTCTGTAGGTAGTTTGTTTTGCTTATGACTTAACTCTTTTACCTCTCTTAACCACTTCCCTTCCCCATATCCCTGTTTATTTTATTGCATTTTATACTATATTCTTTTCCACCAACTTTCATTGCCTAGTTCTAATAAAATGAGGTTCATCAGATTCCTTTGCCCTCCAACCTTACCTCTGGGCTTGACTAACATTCTACTATGGCATCCCAATTGTGAGAATAAGTTTTTCTCCCCTTACCATTTTCTTCCTTAGTGTATTTCTTTATTCATTTCATCTTGTCTCATCTCATTCTATTTTTTCTCTCATCCTTTGCTTCTCTTTTTGCCCCATCCAAGCCTTTGAGTTTGTCTTTCTTTGATTCTTCATTGACCACTATGCTTGGGATTCTGAAAGGACGAGTCTTTTTTTCCCACCTTTCAAGGTGTAAAATTTTATTAATCATTTAGCCCTTTAAACATGTGCCTACTTATCTTTCTAGGTTTATTTAATTTCTTTCAATTGCATTTTAAAGATTTTACCTAGTTCTAATTTTCTCAACAAGAATACTTAGAAGTCATTAAGTGGATTAAAATATCATTGATTTTATTTAATTTTAAACTTTTATTTTCAGTTCCTTCCTTCGACTCCTCTCCCACCCATTGAGAAGGCAAGAAATATGATATCCATTATACATATAAAGTCATGAAAAACATTTCCACATTAACCCTGTTGGGCAAAAAAAGCAAAAAAAAAAAAATAAAGAGAAAAAATGTTTCATTCCAAACACAGAATCCATCAGTTTTCCATCTGGAGGAAGATAGCATTTTTCATGGTGAGTTCTTTGAAATTGTCATGGATCACTGTATTGATGAGAGACGTTAAGTTTAAAGGTAACTGTGTTGTTATAGAATTTATGCTCAGCTTTGCACAATGGATTATTATAGAGGGTAGAGTCTCCCACTTTTTTCCTTTTAATATATTTTATCCCAATCTTTCCTTTTTTTTTCATTTGCTATGTAATGCATTAATTCTGATGGAGTTCCTTGTTACTTGATTTGCCTCTCCTTAATACCTTCCAATTCTATGTTGCTTATTGACCTGGAAAGCCCAGAATTTTTGTAGTCACATTTCTGGATGTATTAAATAACAGGCTTCTTCTTCTTTCTTTTATTCTTTTCTTCTTCTTCTTGTTTTTTTTGCTTTTGGAGGGCAGTTGGGGTTAAGTGACTTGCCCAAGCTCACATGGCTAGTAAGCATTAAGTGTCTGAGGCTGGATTTGAACTCAGGTCCTCCTGACTCCAGAGCCAGTGTTCTAGTCACTGTGCCACCTAGCCACTCAACACACTTCTTTCAAGGGGATGATATCCAACCCAGGATTTTAGAGATACTCTCTTCCAGCCCTTCATTCTACACATACAGATACCAAAATTCAAACTATTTGCTTAAAGTTACACATCTAATTAGCAGAGGAAGGGTGAGGGAGACAGGATTTGAACCCATATTATTTATTTGATTCTTGGTCCAGTGCTATCTACACTGTATCTGTGTTCAGTCAGGTTCCCATAGTTGATGAAATATGCTTATCTTTTGTTTCATCATACTTTTTGAGGAACTCAATTATTTTTAAACTGTGTCTTCTAATTTTATTTTCCAGGTCAGTTGTTTTTGATAAGAGATATTTCACATTTTCTTCCAGTTTTGTGGTCTTTTGCCCCCCCCCCCCCCGACAAGTTTTCTGGATATTTTATTGCACTTTTGAGTTTTGTTTCTTCATTCTGTTTTTCAGAGCATCCACTAATGTTGGTAAGGTTTTCCAATTTCTCGTCTAAGCTGCTGATTATCTTTCTAAGTCCTTCAACAGCACTCATTCTGTTACTTCTCTCTTTATCTTTTTTCTTCATTTCTTTTAGGTTTTGCATCCAATCTCAGCATTCCATGCCATCTCTTTTCTCTCTCTGGGATTACACTGCATTAATATGGAATTATTCTCATCTTCAGAAATTTTGTCCTTAACCCACAGTATTTCTTCATTGTGTTAAAAATTGTTTTACTTTTGCTTATTTTGTCAATTTCTCCATTTTGGATAGTAGATAAAGGTTCTACCTCTCTTCCTTCCCCATTAATTGTTTCTTCTGAACTTCTCTTGACTCTGGAATTGCTGCAGTTACTTTCATGTTATTGGTTCCTGGGGTCAAAGTGTACATCTGTTATGAGTCATCTAGGAATCTCTGTCTTTAGCCTGGAATAGGGAAGCCAGAAAATGCAACTGATAGTAGTTTCTGGGCCTTTCTTTTTTTGTGACAGTCATGAATGAGGTGAAAGTTGAGCTAGGATAAAATGACCTTTGGGCCCTTCCCTTTAAATATTGTCTTATATGGCATGGTGTTCTATGGTTCTTTCTCCATTGTGTAGTCACCAAATAGAATGACAGCCAAGCTGGGCAAAAGTGACCTGTAGGCTTTTCTCCTTGTAGTCTAGGTCAGCCAATAAGTTGTGTATAAGTCACCTTTAAGCTTTTCTCCTGATTTGGACAGATGTGTCTTCCCAGTCCCTCTCGTTAGGTTTATTCCCAAATTTTGAAACTGAGTCCTTCCCTCTTGGCACTGGTCCATGGAGGGACCAGTTGTGTGTGGTTCCTCTTTCAATCTTAAAGAGGACAAAGACAGGCGGAGCCAAGATGGCGGAGTAGAAACAGCATTTCCAATGTGCTCTGCCCCACACAAATTTCAAACAATGTGAAAGGGAGCTCCGAACAACTTCTGGAGCCACAGCACCCACAGAACGGCACAGAGAAGCTAACCTCCTGCTGAGGACAGCCCAGCAGCCCTGCAGGGAGTGGCCAGCGTAGCACTCTGAGAGCAGGCAGCACAGCGCGCTGGGAACCTACAGCGCAGCCCGCCCAGCCGAGCCCAGGTCCACAGTTTTAGCCCCAGGGCGGCCGGGCCTTCAGCCTGCTGGTGGAACCCAAGAACACTAGCAATTGTGGCGATTCCAGAATTATCAGCACAGATATGCCTAGGATAAAGTGAGAGGTTAGTGCCCTATGGACTTTGGGACCAGTATTTGGGGAACATGTGGCTTCCTCCCCTGGGGGCAAAAAGCTGGTAAAGAAACAGCTGCACAGAAGCCATTTTGCAGCTTCAGTAGTGGCTCTAGCTCCTGGTCTGCCAACTGTAGGAAGATCTAGCAATCAGTCTGGAGGTTAATCGCTTTTGCTTTAAACTGCCTGGATCTGGATTGTGGTCTGGGGGGGAAGTTTGGGGTGGGTATCCAACTTGCCAGAGTTGTGGCTTTACAGAGGCCACCCAACTGGCAGAAGTTGTGAAGACCCCACGTTTGGGCGGAAGCTCCCCTGTCTGGTGGCACAGTCCTACTGTGTCAACAAGCCCAAAAATCAAGTAATTAAGTGGCAATATGCCTAGGCAAACGAAACAAAATAAACAGAAAAGTTCAACATTGGACTCCTATTTTAGGGGCAAAGAGGCTCAAAGCATGGAGGAGGACTGTGAGGTCAGAACTCCTGCACCAAAAGCCCCAAATGAAAATACAAACTGGCTACAGGCCATAGAGGACCTTAAGAAGCAGATAAGAGAAGTGGGGGAAAATTTGGGAAGAGAAATGAAAAAGATGCAAGAAAAGTATGAAATGACAGTCAACAGCCTGACTGAGGAAAATAACACCTTAAAAAATAGACTAACTCAAATGGCAAAAGAGGCTCAGAAAGGCAATGAGGAGAAGAATGCCTTAAAAAGTCGAATTTGGACCTCCACCGCTGCCTCCTCCTCCTCTTCTTCCTCCTCCTCCTCCTCCTCTTCCTCCTCCTCCTCCTCCTCGTCCTCCTCCTTCTCCTCCTCCTCCACCTCCTCCTCCTCCTCCTTCTTCTCCTCCTCTTCCCCACCATCACCACCATCATCTTCCTCCTCCTCCTCCTCCTGCTCCTGCTCCTGCCGCTGCTGCTTCTCCCTCCGTTCCCGTGGAGCGGACCATCCTGGTGCCTCTTTTGTGAAGCGGCGGCTGAGGAGACCCCCGGACTCGCCATGGCCGACGAAAAGCCGAAGGAAGGAGTCAAGACTGAAAACAACGACCACATTAATTTGAAGGTGGCAGGGCAAGATGGTTCGGTGGTGCAGTTTAAGATTAAGAGGCACACACCACTTAGTAAACTAATGAAAGCCTATTGTGAACGACAGGGCTTGTCAATGAGGCAGATCAGATTCCGATTTGATGGGCAACCAATCAATGAAACAGACACACCTGCACAGTTGGAAATGGAGGATGAAGATACAATTGATGTATTCCAGCAGCAGACAGGAGGCGCTTACTAAAAAGAGAATCTACAACTCTGCTCCAGAACTGTGCTCCCAAGGAAAACAAGACATTCACAATTAGAAAACCAAGATTGGGTTCATCCACATCCTGACTACTGCAGTATAGTTTTCTCTCTTTGATTCCCTTCCCCATTCCTTTATTGTACATAAAGTAACTGGTGTATGTGCACAGGCATAATGCGTATTTTTTTTTAACTAAATGGCCGATGGTATGTTTTGATCAACATCAAATGGAGATGGGGAGGGGAAAAAACAAACTGGTTCTGTGAAAAATATCCCTTTTCTCCATTAGTGGCATGCTCATTCAACTTTTATCTTTATATTCCAGTAAGTTATTTTGCTCTCACTGTTTAACAACAAAAAAAAAAAACCCACAAAAAAAATCCTTGCATACCTTGTTTGATTGGATAATTTCAATGTTTTTCTTTTATCATTGTAAAACCGAGGACGATTTTATAACTTTTTTGTACATAGCTGTTACATGTAGGGCAATCTCTGTCTCTCAGTAGGGATAAATTACTATAACTTCTTGTTTAAAATAAAAAAAAAAAACACCAAACAAAACAAAGGCAATGAGGAGAAGAATGCCTTAAAAAGTCGAATTTGCCAGATGGAAAAAGAATCTCAAAAGCTCACTGAGGAGATTCATTCCTTAAGAGTTAGACTGGAACAAATAGAAGCTAGTGACTTTATGAGAAATCAAGATACTATTAAACAGATCCAAACAAATGAAAGAATAGAAGGCAATGTGAAATATCTCATGGGAAAAACCACTGACCTGGAAAATAGATCCAGGAGAGACAATTTAAAAATTATTGGACTACCTGAAAGCCATGATCAAAGAAAGAACCTAGAAATCACCCTTCAAGAAATTCTCAAGGAAAACTGCCCTGATGTTTTAGACCCAGAGGGCAAAATAGAGGTTGAAAGAATCCACAGATCACCTCCTGAAAAAGATCCCAAAAAGAAAACTCCCAGGAATATTATAGCCAGGTTCCAGAATCCCCAGATCAAGGAGAAAATACTACAAGCAGCCAGGAAGAAACAATTTCAATATTGTGGAAACACAATCAGAATAGCCCAGGACCTGGCAGCTTCTACACTGAGGGATCGAAGGGCATGGAATATGATATTCCAGAGGGCAAAAGAACTGGGAATGAACCCAAGGGTCACCTACCCAGCAAAACTGAGTATTTTGTTTCAGGGGAAAATATGGTCATTCAGTGGAATAGAGGACTTTCAAGCATTCTTGATGAAAAAACCAGAGTTGAATAGAAAATTTGACATTCAGACACAAGAAGCAAGAGATGCTTGAGAAGGTAATCAAGGAAAATAAATCAAAAGGAACTTATCAAAGTTGGACTATTTACAGTCCTACATGGAAAAACAATAACTGTTTGATGAAACCTTTCTCATTATGAAAATAATTGAAGAAGGGTACATGGCATATGTTCACAGGTATACATGGATAGAGGGCACAGGTTGAATTTGATGGGAAGGGATGATTATTTTTTTTTTTTGGAGGGCAATTGGGGTTGGGTGACTTGCCCAGGTTCATGTGGCTGGGTTTTTGTTTGTGTGTTGGGTGTCTGGGGCCGGATCCGAGCTCGGGTCCTTCTGGCTCCGGGGCTGGCTCTCTGCTCGCTGCGCCACCTAGCCGCCCCAAGGAAGGGATGATTCTTAAGGGGTGAAGTCAAGAGGTGAGAGAGGAAAGTGGCAAGAGGAGATGGAGAGAGACAGGGTAGGGCAAACTATCTCATGTAGAAGAGGCAAGGGGAAGTAGTTGCAGGGGAGGGGAAGAACAGGAAGGCAAAAAGGCAAAAGCATATTCTCATTGAAGTTGGCTCAAGGAGAGAAACACATACATACTAAATGGAATATCTTACCCTCACTCACTCTCCTGAGTAGAGGAAAGGGGGATGAGAGGAGGGATGATGGAGGGGAGGGCATTCTGGGGAGAGGGGAGGTTAGAAGTACCCACTATCAAAGAGGGACAGGATCAAAGTAGGGAATGGACCAGGTGGGAGGTGAGACAGGTGGGAGGGAAATATAATCAGTCCTTTACAATATATCTACTATGGTAATGTTTTGCATAGATATACATGTACAACACATACTGAATTGCTTATCTTCTCAGAGGGAGTGGGTGACAAGGGAGAAAGCGAATGGATCTGAAAATCGAAGTTTTAAAATTAAATGTTTCATAAGATGTCCAGGCAGTGGGGCTCAGAGATTCACCTTACCCTAATGGCAAAGTCGAAGGGGGTATGGGAGAAGATATGGGAGAGAGCAGATTGGATGAGGGGATATCTGGTGGGACTGCTATTCTGGGGTGGTGGGTAGGGAAAAAATGGGGGAAAATGTAACTCATAATCTGGTGGAAATGAATGATGTAAACCAGAAGTTAATAAAGCATTTGTTTAATTAAAAAAAAAAGAGGACAAAGACATCAGAAAGCTGATTCTATGACTTGCAAGTGAATTGGATGAAAGTAAGGGAGGGCTGTGCAAAATCAGCAGCCTCACTTTCTCCTTCAGAGCCACCTGGGTCTGGTGGCAGGACAACTAGAGATGGTCCAGGATGCAGTGGAAGACCTTGGCCCTTTTAAAGCTAAGATCTTGAGTTCTCACTTTGACTGAGGCAATGCCAATTCAGTTGTTAGGTCTATTTAAGGAGGGAGCCAATGGATGGCCCCTTTAATTAAAAAAAAAAAAAAGTCAAACTGGGAGGGGGAGATCCTCAGGGTTATTTCTGGTCAAAAGAAAAACAATTACTATTTATATTCACTCTCAGCCCAAAAAGTAACCATTAAGTGATACTTGAGCAGGGACCTATGTTGGCCAATATTATGGTCCTTTATTGTCATTAACCTCACCCCCAATTCTATTGGGAATCCTCTAAGGGCGTTTTTTGTTTACCTTTGTCTTCCATTGATCTTTTGCTTCATTTGATGCACTGTCTTGTAGCTTTTGAGGTGATTTTTTACTCCAAGTGATTCTTAAGGCTAGCGTCCATAGACCTCAGATTGGCCATTGATAGATTTTAGTGGGTTTATACATCTTTATTTTAATATAATTGATTTCCTTTAGAAGTTCCTCATCTATTCTATTTTAAAAAATCTAGTTGCTTCTTCTTAAGCCAATCTTGTGACCCAGATTCTTGTGCTGTTTTTGCCTCTTTATGCTTCCCCTACCATTTTCTGTCCATCTTCTAGAGAAATAGGAAGATGTGCTCTAAGACTAGTCTTGAGAAGAGCCAGTTCCTGTTTTGTACTAGGTTCCCATCCACTCTCATGAGGAAAACAAATAGAAGATGTTGCTTTTTAATTTTTTTAATTACAAATTTTTTGGTTTTGCTTTTTTTTTTTTGGAAGGGGGAAGGCAGGGCAATTGGGGTTAAGTGACTTGTGCAAGGTCACATGGCTAGTAAGTGTTAAGTGTCTGAAGCCAGATTTGAACTCATGTCCTCCTCACTCCAGGGCCGGTGGTCTATTCACTGTTCTACCTAGCCACCCCTAGAAGATGTTTTTAAATAAATTATCAAAGTGAATAATTATATATGTGAAAGATTCAGTCAACATCAACTCTTATTTGATGTCAAAGACAACGAAAGCACAAAAGATCTCAAATAGTACCTGCCCAATTCGCTATCTCAGAGGGCTTATTCCTATCTTTGCTTCTTTCCTTCTACATTGGTCTGGGCAGAGGCTCAACTTCTATGTTTACAAAATCAAAACTAAGTCTTCTTGGCTACTGGAGTCAGATCATCACTCTCTGTCTAGCAACCTCTCTCGGAAGACAAGATAAAATTGGTCTGCATTTCCCTTACTCCTTTACTCCAGGAAACTTAGCATCAGCTGAAAAACTGTTAGAAGGATTATTATGGATTTCCTTAATGCCCTATTTCTTTCACTGGACACAAAGTCAAGGGGGTAAAGCTTTTAGGGACGTCTACAAACCCAGGCCCATGAGTTCTTAGTTCATTTCTCTTTATAAACATATCCTCACCCTCTTTAGAATTCCAAGTTGTCACATAAAGTTCCATTACAGGGAAATGGATTATTCTTTGTAATGAAACTATTATTACATCTTAACAGATGGTGGTCTACAGCAAAGATGTCAAATACATGACCACTAGTGGCGTTATGACTCTCAAAAGGGTGACTGAATTAAAATCTAACTGGAAATATTTACCAAAATAAGTAAGAAATAGAATTGAATATGGCTAATATTAATATGTGATTTTCTAAGTTAATGTGAGGCCACAGGGATCCTTATATATGGTTTAGTGGTCCTTTATTTCTATTTGCTTGATCTCTCTGGTCTATTGAAACAGTATTTTGTTGATCTAGTCATAATGAATTTTCAGTAAGCAATTTTGTCGTTCAGTTGTTTTCAGTCATGTCCAACTCTTTGTGACCCCATTTGAGGTTTTTTTGGCAAAGATACTGGAGTGGTTTGCCATTTCCTTCTCTAGTTCATTTTACAGACGAGGAAACTTAGGCAAACAGGGTTAAGTGACTTGTCCAAGGTCATACTGCTAATTAGGGTCTGAGGCCAGATTCAAACTCAGGAAGATGAGTTTTCCTGACACCAGACCCAGCATTCTTATCCACTGTGTCACCTAGTCGCCCTTCATGAGGAATGACAGGGAGCACATACTTTCTGTGGTCCCCGTCTATGTAGCATTTACTTGCTTCAATCAAGTAACTCAGTTGCATTTGATTTATATTCCAGGTAGAGAAGAGGAAGCGAAATCAGATATTCATTCCCTTTCCCTTTACTTTTTGTTTTGTTTTGTCTGGACAAATGATTTTTTTTAAGCAATTGGGGTTAAGTAACTTGCTCAAGGTTACACGGCCAATCATTATTTATGCGTGGGTGCTCATTTTCTGAGGCCGGTTTCGATCTCAGGTCATCCCAAGTCCGAGGCCGGCGCTCTTACTCATTGTGCCACCTAGCTGCCCCATGGACCAATGATTTTTAAAATGTAGGAATTCCCACTGGGAAAACTCTTCCACTGATACAGATTGGTGACTCATTTTAAATTTATAATCACAAGGCCGTAGGATTTTAGTCCTGAAGCTAGGAGGGCCCTTTGGAGATGCCTCCATCCACTCTCATTTTACAGATGACATGGGCAGCAAGTAATGAAGTCTAGCTACTCTGACTCCAGATCCAGAATTCTTTCAACTTTTACTTGATAATGTGCCTGAGGGACAAAGAAGTTTATGTGTCAGAGAGAAGACTTGAACCCTGGTGTACCTTATTTGAGAGTCAACCATATGCTCAGTCTACTTTTCTTTGTGCTATCAAGTGGAAATCAAGTTTTCATTTTCTGCCACTGTTGTTCTCTGCCACTGCAGAGAAGCTGGATTTTAACTGTTCCTTTTCTAGTCTCTGCAGACTGGGAGTATAATTTCTAGCAACATATTTAAAGAGAAAAAAATTCCATTATCATTAAACATTTCAGAAGTTTCAAAGAGTTCATGATCATAGTCCTTCCTTATATAGAGAAGGTAACACCTAGTGAGGTAAACTCAAGAAATATTTGTTTTTGTTGTTCAATACATGTGTTTAGTTCTTGTCTTCCCAATTAGATTGTGAACTCCTTGAGGGCAAAGATTGTCTTTTACCTCATCACACAGTAGGTACTTAGTACATATTTTTTGACTGATTTCAGCTGTTCTTTAGCTCCATCCAATACATTCAAAGCACTAACAACTCTTGGTTATTAAACACCACCATATTGGGTAACTTCCAGGGTTGCCCTTAGGTTTTGTTTTCCAGTTTTTAAAAACTCAACAGGTTTTATATATGTATATACATACACACATATAAGAACATATGCATATAAGACTATATGTGTGCATATATATGTATGTGTATATATATGTATATATATGTGTGTAAATACATATATACCTCTTTGACAATATCCTCTGATATAAATTGATGTATTATATACTAACATTTCCTTTTGCCTAAAAAAATTATTTTTTTTGTTTAGTGTAGGAGGTTGATCAAGAGAATTCCCTAATTGACTTGAAGAACTTATGGGGTTTGCTTAGAATTTTATAATCTTCCCATGAAGGGCCTAGATGGATTCATTGGCACAGCTTGGCAGTAAGGTTCTCTGATGGTTCTGACTCTCTCTATAATAACATCTTTGGTCCTTCAGAGGTATCCATATTACTCCACATTTTAATGCCATGTAACAGCACTTGAAAATGTGACATTTGACAGCAGGGACTGATTTTATGACCCCCTCCCTTTTTTGTATCTTCAGAGCTTAGTGTGATACCTGGCACATGGTAGGGCTTAATAAATGCTCATTTCATTGTTTTCCTGGGAAACTTTGGGTCAATAAAGCAGTTTTGTAATTTCTGAAAATTGATGTAACTTTATATTTTCCTTTGAAACATTGAACCATTTGAATTGAAACATTGAATTAGATCCATAACTGAAATGACAGAAATAGTTAATATTTGTGTAACTCTTTAAGGTTTGCAAAAGTGGTTTATATATGTTATCTCATATGATCTTTCCAATAATACTCAGAGACAAGTGCTATTATTAACTTCATTTTACAAATAAGGAAATTGAGTCTGAGAAGTTATGTGACTACATAAGCCCTGAGCCTAGAATGTTGGAATAGAGGTTACATTAATATAAAATTTTAGTATTACTTTGTAAAGCAAAGAAAATATTCATGAATCTCATTCAACATAGGTACAAGTCATAGACCTCCTTAAGTCTGGGATAGCCTGTGGAGCCCTCCTGAGAATAAGGTTTAAACAGAGGATTGCAAGGGAAATCAGTTATGTTGAAATAACTAACAAAGAATTTTAAGTTCATGGACCCTAGTTTAAGAATCCCTACCTTAAGGCAATCCTGACTGACGAAAATAACACCTTAAAAAATAGACTAACTCAAATGGCAAAAGAGGCTCAAAAAGCCAATGAGGAGAAGAATGCCTTAAAAAGCCAATTTTGCCAGATGGAAAAAGAATCTCAAAAGCTCACCGAGGAGAATCAGTCCTTCAGAATTAGACTGGAGCAAATGGAAGCTAGTGACTTTATGAAAAATGAAGATGCTATTAAGCAGATCCAAACAAATGAAAGAATAGAAGACAATGTGAAATATCTCATGGGAAAAACCACTGACCTGGAAAATAGATCCAGGAGAGACAATCTAAAAATTATTGGACTACCTGAAAACCATGATCAAAGAAAGAATCTAGAAATCATCCTTCAAGAAATTCTCAAGGAAAATTTCCCTGATGTTTTAGAACCAGAGGGCAAAATAGAGGTTGAAAGAATCTACAGTTACCTCCTGAAAAAGATCCCAAAAAGAAAACTCCTAGGAATATTATAGCCAGGTTCCAGAATTCCCAGATCAAGGAGAAAATATTACAAGCAGCCAGGAAGAAACAATTTGAATATTGTGGAAATGCAATCAGGATAGCACAGGACCTGGCAGCTTCTACACTGAGGGATCAAAGGGCTTGGAATATGATATTCCAGAGGTCAAAGGATCTGGGATTAAAACCAAGAATCACCTACCCAGCAAAACTGAGTATCATGTTTCAGGGGAAAATATGGTCATTCAGTGGAATAGAGGACTTTCAAGCATTCTTGATGAAAAAAGCAGAATTGAATAGAAAATTTGACATTCAGATACAAGAAGCAAGAGATAGTTGAGAAGGTAAACAGGGAAAAGAAATTATTATGAGCTTATCAAAGTTGAACTAATTACATTCCTATAGGGAAAAACGATAACTGTAACTGATGAAACTTTTCTCAGTATGAAAATAGTTGAAAAAGGGTATATGGGCATATTAATACATATGTGAATGTGTATATATGTTTACAGGTATACATAGATAGAGGGCACAGGTTGAATTTAATAGGAAGGGATGATACTTAAAAGGTGAAATTAAGAGGTGAAAGAGGAATATAACAAGAGAAGATAGGGAGAGACAAAATAGGGTAAACTATCTCATATAGAAGGGGCAAGGGAAAATGGTTACAAGGGAGGGGAAGAACAGGAAGGCAAAAAGGCAAAACCTTATTCTCATTGAATTTGGATCAGGGAGAGAATGACATACATACTAAATAGGATATCTCACCCTGCAGGAGAGTAGGGGGAAAGGGGATGAGAGGATGATGGAAGTGAGGGTGGGGAGGGGGAGAGGGGGAGGGAAGTTGGGAGCACCCACTTTTGAAAAAGGATAGGATCAAAGTAGGGAATAGACCAAGTGGGAGGTGGGATAGGAGGGAGGGAAATATAGTCAGTCTTTTACAATATATCTACTATGGTAATGTTTTGCATAGCTATACATGTACAACACATACTGAATTGTTTATCTTCCCAGTAAGGGTGGTTGACAAGGGAGGAAGGGAATGAATCTGGAATTCAAAATTTTAAAATCAAATGTTTAACATTATAAATACTATTATTAATACTTTTTACAAATAATTGGGAAATAAGATATACAGGCATTGGGGCACAGAAATTCACCTTGCCCTACTGAAAAAATTGAAGGGGGTATGGGAGAAGATATGGGAGAGAGCAGATGGGATGAGGGGATATCTAGTGGGACTGCTATTCTGGGGTAGGGAAAATGGGGGAAAAACTGTAACTCAAAATCTGATGGAAATGAATGATGGAAACCAGAAGTTAATAAAGCATTTTGAAAATAAATAAACTAACTCAAATGGCAAAAGAGGCTCAAAAAGCCAATGAGGAGAAAAATGCCTTAAAAAGCTGAATTTGCCAGATGGAAAAAGAATCTCAAAAGCTCACTGAAGAGAATCATTCCTTCAGAATTAGATTGGAGAAAATGGAAGTTAGTGACTTTATGAGAAATCAAGATACTATTAAATAGATCCAAATAAATGAAAAAATAGAAGGCAGTATGAAATATCTCATTGGAAAAACCACTGACCTGGACAATAGATCCAGGAGAGATAATTTAAAAATTATTAGACTACCTGGAAGCCATTATCAAAAAAAAAGATCCTAGAAATCATCCTTCAAGAAAATCTCAAGGAAAATTGCCCTGATGTTTTAGAACCAGAGGACAAAATAGAGGTTGAAAGAATCCACCAATCACGTCTTGAAAAAGATCCCAAAAATAAAACTTAGAAATATCATAGGTAGGTTCCAGAGTTCCCAGATCAAGGAGAAAATATTACAAGCAGCCAGAAAGAAACAATTTGTGTATTGTGGAAACACAATCAGGATAGCGCAGGATCTGGCAGCTTCTACACTGAGGGATCAAAGGGCTTGGAATATGATATTCCAGAGGTCAAAGGAGCTGGGATTAAAACCAAGAATCACCTACCCAGCAAAACTGAGTATCATGTTTCGGGGGAAATATGGTCATTCAATGAAATAGGGTACTTTCAAGCATTCTTGATGAAAAAACTGGAGTTGAATAGAAAATTTGACATTCAGATACAAGAAGTAAGAGAAACATGAGAAGGTAAAGAGGGAAAAGAAATCATAAGGAACTTATCAAAGTTGAACTACTTACATTCCTACGTAGAAAAACAATAATTGTAACTTATAAAACTTTTCTCAGTATGAAAATAATTGAAGGGAATAGAAATGTGTGTGTGTGTATATATATATATATATATATATACATATAGAGAGAGAGAGAGAGAGAGAGAGAGAGAGAGAGAGAGAGAGAGGAGAGAGAAATGTGTGTGTATATATATATATATATATATGTATACATACACATATGTCTATACAGGAGGGTATATGGGTATATGAATGCATATGTGAGTGTGTGTATATATGTGTACAGGTATACATAGACAGAGGGCACAGGACCAATTTAATAGGAAGGGATGGTACTTAAAAGGTGAAATTAAAATAACCTGTTCTTTGAGAGAAGAATATAATGAGGAGATGGAGAGAGATAGAATGAGGTAAATTATCTCATATAGAAGAGTCAAGGGAAATGATTACAGTGGAGGGAAAGAATAGGAAGGTAAAAGAGAATGAGTCAACCTTATTCACATTGAATTTGGCTTAGGGACAGAATGACATACACACTAAATACGGTATCTCACCCTACAGGAGGGTAGGGGGAAGGGGATGAGAGGCAGAATGATGGAAGGGAGGGCAGGGTGGGGGGAGGGAAGTTGGAAGCACCCACTTTTGAAAAGGGACAGGATCAAAGTAGAGAATAGAACTAGTGAGGGCTAGGATAGGATGGAGGGAAATATAGTCAAGTATTTCACAATATATCCACTATGGGAATGTTTTGCATAGCTACACATATACAACCTATATTGAATTGCTTATCTTCCCAGTAAGGGTGGATGATGAGGGAGGAAGGCAAAGAATCTGGAATTCAAAGGTTTAAAATAAAATGCTTAAAATATATCATCATTATTATTATTTTACTTGTAACTGGGAAATAAGATATACAGACACTGAGGCATAGAGATCAACCGGAGATATCCAATGAGATTGCTATTTTGGGGTGGTGGGTAGGGGGAAAATGAGGAGAAAATTTGTAATTCAAAAGCTTGTGGAAATGAATGATGTAAACTGAAAAATAATAATAAATCACTTCAAAAAAACAGTTCAAAAAAAAGAAAAAAGAAGACATGCTGATCCTATTAGAACATAACCAAGGAAGCATGAATATTTTCTTGTTTTTCCTTTGATGTTTTTTCCTTGCAACACATAAGCTAGCACCCAACAATTACAATAACTAATGAAACCATCAGATGACTCAGGATTTTATTTACTCTGAAATGTTTCCCTTTAGCCACCCAAGCAGTGCAGTTTCAGATTTGAGACAAGGAGAATAAGATATCACTTAGTTGGAATAGTATAATCAACCTGTTCTTTGAAAATGGAAAGACATTCCAAATGATAATGAATTGTGGTCATTAGAAAAGCTTCAGACTAAACTCTAATTTTACTCTAGGGTCAATTTTGTGAATTTTTGTAAAGAACAAGTGCTATTGGCAATACCATACTATGAAGAACCTCTGATATGTTCAGCTAACACTACTAAATCCAGTCAAAGATAAAAATAAATTGATGGGAACCTTTCTAAGATCTTAATGGTAAGAAAAAGATCCTTATTACCCACCACACCACACCCCCACCCTGCCTTTCTCCAGTGGTGACAAAACCATCTAAGAATGACCATATTTGAGATGGTGTGAGTTCTTTATTGTGAGCTTTGTGCTTGCATTACTCAAAGTATTTGTGTTGATTTCTTTTCATCTCTTAGTTTCTTGGTGTAGAAGTCTGTAGGGATATGGTAAAATGTCTGTGATTTTCTGTTGTGCCCCTTAGGTGTTGATAACAAAAGACCTGAACAGATGTGAGAAGGAAAGAGTCAGGAGTATCTTGGGGATATGTCTTTTTAGTTCTTCACATTTCATTTGGAGAATATAGAAGAGATGAAAGGATCTTGTGTTAATTACAGTAGCTTTGAAGGACTTTTGTGTTTTGCTAAAAATGTATTAAATCTGAAAGAGAAAAAAAAATCAACTTGTAAATTGTTTAAATGAACAGAAAAGGAAAATGTCATTGGGGGAAGTTGAGAAATAAATTTTAAAATTTCCATTTACTTTAAAATGGTCATTTCCTAAAGTTTTTAAATCCCCTACCTTCTACTTTCTCTTCCAGAGGAAGACCAGTAATTGCCTTTTCCTTTCAGATGTGAATGTATTCACTGATGCATTTTCATTTGCTTCTTGAAGGTGACCACTTCCCAAGAAAATGCTTTCGCTTTCACCAACTTGACAGTATTTTGTCTGTCTAGACATAATGGTAGTATTTCTGTATTTTATTCTGGTGGACATCAGACATTAAAAAAACCCAAAAAACTAAAAGAAACCCAAAGAAACTTAAAGCTTACCTCAACTTCCTTGCTTGTATAGAGGGCATAGGATTTATCCCATTTTTACCCAAAAAGAGTTTTCTTTTTGTCTTCTCAGGAAGTATGGTCTAGTGGGAAAAAATGCTAACATTGGAGTCAAAGCAGACTTGGGTTTGAAGTATGTTCAAGGGGAAAAGCACTGATTTTTGAGTCAGGGAACCCTGGGTTCAAATCTCATGTTTGATACTTACTTTGACCTTGGAAAAGCCAACTTTACCTCCCCTTTGGCATGTTTCCTCATCTGTAAAATTAGTGGGTTCCACTAGATGGCCTTTGAGGTCCCTTCCAAAGCCCTTAATCTATGAACTGTCCTTGTATGTCTTTTTGAACAAAGTGGCTCAATTTCTGAACCTCATTTTCCTCATCTATAAAAGGGAAATGATACCAGTAGTTCCTAACCAGTCTCCCTCTGTAATGGGGTAGTGAAAATCAGATGAGAATAATGTATGTGAAGTACTTTGCCAACCTTAAAACACTAGCTAGTTTTCACGTCTCCAATCCAGCTAAGAGACACAGTGGTGAGAGCCTCCAATTAGTGGCAACTAGGTTACGCAAGTGGATAGAGCTCTGGGCCTGAAGTCAAGAAAACTGAAGTTCAAATCCAGCCTCAGACATACTGACATGTGCGTGTGTTTGTATACGCATGCACACACACATAAACACACACACACACATATATAAACACACAGTAGCTGTGACCTTAGGGAAATTAGTCTGCCTCAGTTTCCTCAACTATGAAATGAGAGTGATAACAGCACCTACCTCTAGGGTTGTTATGAGGATCAAATAAGATATTTATAAAAGCATTTAGCATAGTGTCTGGTACACAGTAGAAGCTTAATAAATGCTTATTATAAATTGCTTCCTTTAAAAAAATCATTATATCCTTTTCTCTTTCTGAAAAACATACATGCCTACCTCTTTCTGGAATACTTCGGTTTGCATTTGTTTCACTTTTTTAGTCCAATCTCTAGAATCTTGCAAACTCTATATCTAGATTCCTAAATGGTCTCATCATTTAAATTCCATCTTGTCCTCCTTGTAATGGCATATTCCTCACCCTTCCTTCTGAAAAACATTTGATCTACCTCTTTTTGGGAATACTTTTGTTCTCATTTGTCTCTCTCTCTCTCTCCAGTAGCAGAATGTTTCCATTTCATCACTTGAAAGAACTATTCATTCCTTGGGCCTCTGGAAGGTATTCTACGCTCCTGAAAACTCTTTACTCTCCAACTCTTCTTTGAGTGCTTTCTTTATATGAATCTGCTCTTCCTGTTCTTTCCATTAAGAATCTTCTAATTTGTACCCGCTCTTTCTTCTGAAGACCATGGTGTCTCAAGACATTTTTCTCTATTAGACCAATTGCCAAGTTGTCTCTTTGAAGTACAAAGCCCCTTGTACCTTTTTAGGTATAAGTATTAGGATACAGAAGGTTATATACCTTGCCTCTTGAAACACCAACTTGCAGTAGGAAGGCATCAAAAATAACTAATCCAAATTCCCTTTGGATTTAAATCCTTTTGGACCACTGATTTAGTTGAACTAAACAACTCACCGTTCCACCATCTCTGAATTTCATTTGCTCTGAAGCTGGGTTGCTGATTTTCCTCAAAGGAATAAATTTAAATTTTCTTCCCCTCTGGACCTTCATTTCCTACCTTTCATCACACTGAGAGCTATGTTATTGTATTTACAATATTGTCTTCTGTGTCAAATATATGATTTCATGCTGAATATTTTGCATCATCCCAAAATGTCAATTAACTTAGCTTTCAACAAAAGCAGAAATATATTCCAGAAATATCTACTGGTGATTACGGATTACATTTGGGAACCACTTGCCTGTTCTGAAACTCATCAGCCTGCAGAACAGAATTTTTCATTAGGAGTGGTGTTTAAGCATTATTTGTTGTAATAGACACACCTCTCCTTTTCTCCAGGGTCCTTTTCATTGTCCTGCTTTACTGGATCCATCCTTAAAACTGTACAGCCTTTTGATTTCAAGAGTTGCCTCACTGAAAGAATGACTCATTACTTTCTCTTTTTTTTGAAATATAACATGTGATCTTCCTCTTCTGGTCCTTCCTTACCTTACATGACAAAGCCCTAGATTATGGCCTTTCCATATACAAAGAAAAAAAAGTTTTTAGAGTTACCTCCTTCCTCCAGAAATCGCTCTTTGAGGAATATTTCTCTCTCTGTCTTAATTTCCCTTTTTTCTTCCTATTCCTTTAGACTCTTTAGACAGAATCTATTCCAACTCTTCTCAGTTTACGAATAAATCCAATTTTTGACTGTGCTTACCACAGAATGGAGTTTACCTCTGTACCAGCTGAGAAATTGAAAGTTTTTATCTCAGTGTATTTGTATTTAAATCAGTTTTAAGGTGATAAACTCTAGGGACATCTCAAAAGAGCTCTTTGCTGTAACTTATTGCTTGTCTCTTCTGATTAGTTCTTAATCAGTAAACTCAACAGGGGTGAACAAAAGTTCTCCTTTTCTCCTACTGAACTGTGGAAGTTAGTGGCTATCTGATGTCTCCTTCCCCTGCCCCCTCCTTTCCTTACCCTTTAGCTACCACTCTGGACTTGATGTGAGCCTTGAGCAATTATTGTTCAATAAGGCAACTCATAGTGAGAATGGGGTATAAGTTCTTAAGGTCTCTGTAGTCATATGGTTGAGATCATTTTGGAAAAAGGGATCAGAGTGGGAAATGCTTAGTTCTGATAGGGAAAGGCAATTTTTCTGGACACTCTTGCCTATTGTGGTGGTCAGGGTTGGAACCCTATAAACCTGAAGAAGGGCAGGCAAGCCACCTACCTTGGGTAATTTAAGAGTTTGTTAGCTCCCAAATATTTGCTCCCTCACTGCCCTCAGTATCTGAAATTTCCATAATTAAAGTCATCCTTTTAGTTTTAAGGTATTGTTTTCCAGAAGTCAGGACCTGTTAAAATACCCATGTTGACCAGAAGGTGTGATACATCTATCTATCTATCTATCTATCTATCTATCTATCTATCTATCTATCTACCATCTACCTATGTACCTATACTCTCTAGTACCTAATTCCTTAAGACTTTTGTCAGATTAGTAATTATTTCCTATCAAGAGAACGAGTCCCAGAGCAAAGGGGACATGGAATAAATTGGTCTAGGTTGGGAAAGGGAGAAAGGAAATGTATTAGATAAATAAGGAACCACAAGGGTGACCAGCTATCAGAGTTTTGTATTAGACAAAATTGGGAGGGATAGTTATTGAGATAATGATCTAAACCTAAAGAGAGATCTATCTACAGGCTAGAACTATAGGCAGAAATGAGCAAGATGAAAATCTTACATACTTCAAGGATCTCTGTTTTCATGGCTGTGGGAATTCCAGGGATAGAAATGGAAACCCCTCTAGCAGTTTAGTAGATAGTCTTGGAGAGTTGCTTGTGGTCAAAAAAATCATCTATCTCCTAATTTAGTGATGATGGGCCTCTCTTAATTTAGCTAGGCTGTTCCTTAGACAACAGATGTATCTATCACTAGACCCATACTTCAAGGCCTTTCCAACTTGGTAGGTGGAGTCAGACAGAACTTATGTTACATGGCTTAGCCATCAAAAGCCTAGGGTTCACCTACATTGAGGAAGGAGGGCTTTAGTGGATGAAGAGAAAATATAACGAATTTAAGTACAAATTTCTATGTCAAAGTTAAGAAAAATCAGTTGAGCAGGAGAATACATTGGTGAAACCAGGCTTTACAGTAGTAGTAGTTTGCATAAAAACTAAAACTGGAAATCTTAATTGATTACTTGAGATGAGTCAGTAATGTGATGTGGCTGTCATAAAAGCTAATGGAAGTAACAGGCTATGTTTTCCCCTCTTCCTAGCATTTCCTGGCAAACCTTAAAGTGGACTTTGTTTTCAGAATGTCTACATCTTTGACTAAGCCAGAAGACTTGGAATCATCCCATACTAAAACTCCCTAATGCTAATGACTGAACAAGTAAGTAAGCATTTATTAAGCACCAATTGACTGCCCAAACTCTGAAGAAACATGACTACATGACTTTTCTAGATTTTAAGCAAAGGCCGAATGATCATGACCACTTTCCTATTATTCTGTCTTATGGTGGTCTTGTTTGGGTATGGGTTATACTAGAGGGCCTCCGAAGTCTCATCCAATTCTGATATTCTGAGGTTGTAGCAGATGTCCTTCAGGGGCTGACAGACACAGCTGATTCCCTCTCCCCAGAATAGGTGATATCCCAGGAGAATATACTGACATACTGAGGAAGAAAAATATATAGTAGGGACCCTAAACCACTCCAACTGTATGGATTTGACAACCTACCTGACTCCTTTCCCTCTTTTCATGCTGGACATGAGTCAACACAATTGTAAGGAAGTATATCCCAGATATACCAGTAATGATTGCCTTGCCTCCTTTGTTTAAATGCCATGACTGTATGCAGCCACAGTCTGGGCAGTTAGTTGCTGTCATACTCTATTCATTCAAATGACTGTTTCTGCTCCTGTCCCCCATGGTTCTTCCAAGTTTCCTAATAGCATTAATCAAAATGGAGTGTTCAGGTCAAGGACACAAGAACATTGGACACGTGCATGGAAGGGATACGAGTTAGAAGTAGTGAAGGTAGGGAGTGTGTGAAGAAATAAGAGATACATAGAGCCCAGGACAAAATACTTTTACCTCATAACTGCAGACAGTACATAGGATAGCTTGCTAATGTTTCCCACTGATTTTCTGTTGGGTAAAACATACCTGGAGCACTAGGGTTACTTTGAGAAAACAATATTTTAAAGGGGAGCATTGTCAAATTAGAGTTATCTAGAGCAAGGGTTCTTCTTAACTTGGGGTCCACATACTCCAGATTTCAGTGTCCTTGGACTGATTCCAAGTGTCTTTGGATAGATTTCAAGGGGGGGCCATGAACTTGAATGGGAAAAACAAATGATATGTTTATCGTAGCTAACCTCTAACTGAAAATTAGCATTTCCTAAAGTTATTTAAAAATATTATTCTGTGAAACAGTACCATACAAAGATTGTCAAAGGGATCCATGATATACAAGTTAGGAACCATTGATCTGGAGGGAGGTGATTAAGATGGTGAAGGGTATGGACATCAAACCACATGAGAAGAGGTGGAGGCAGCAGGAATGAGTCTGCAGAGGAGAAGAATTAAGGTTGTTATGGGGGAGCATGATAGTTCCTGGAATGCTCTAGAGAGTTTAACTGGGAGCAATCAATAGAAATCACAAGGGGGGATGATTCAGTTCAGAAAAGTAACTTTCTAATGATGAAAGTTTTCCAGCAATGGAGCAGGCTACCTCATCAGGTGTTAAGCTGGAAGTGTTCAATCCTAGTCTACATGACTGTCAATGATATCATAGAAAGGATTCCTCAGCTTCTTCCAGTGTCAGATTTTATGAGGCTTCTGGATATGTGGAGAATGGTAGAATTATGAGGCATGAGGATTGGAGGGGAAGGTAGCATAGACAACAAACATTTTGCCTCATCTAAGACAGAGCTGTCAATACTCCTAAGTAATGGAACCAGATTAAAACACAAGTGGGAAATATTTAATAAAATATAACTACAACAGGACATATCAACATATGGTTTCTAAGTCAATAAGCAGTCGACAGGGATCCTCATGCATGATAGCTCTGTTTCCATTGGAGTTTGACTCCATTGATCTAAGATGCTTAGAATTGGTCACTTCTGCTAGTGATGACACTGACCTCTTTCAGGAATAGCTCCAAGAATATTACTTTCCCCTTAATTATGAACAGATTTTTTTCATGACCTTGATGTTATATGAGATTCTTCTTGCCACAGGTCACCCATATCCTTTAGGCATCAACAAGTTTTATTTTGTTGCTACCTTGCCCTCCTCCCACCCCCCTTTTTGTTTCACAGGTCACAGTTTCATCCAAGTTTTCTTTCTATATTAATTATTCTAACCAATCCTTTAGTAAGAATATAGTTTACTCACTTAAATAGAATTTTGATGGTACTGATGATGTCCACTAGTCACCTTTAATACTTGCCTTAATCTTAGATCCCTTTCTCAGGGAGTAATTTTTTTCAGCATATAAACTCTTTGAAAGATTAGAAAAAAGCTATTTTCCTTTTCTTCTGTAAAGTGATAGATACATCGTTTAAAATCACTGAAATCAGCTGAAACATGACTCAAGAGTTAAAATTCATAAAAGTGCTATTTTCTTGATCCAACCCCAAAATCTTTGGTCTCCATCCTTCGTGGCTGGTTTCTCTTGATATTTTTTCATAAGCTGTCTTCATATATAGGCAGAGAAGGTAGTTGCCTATAGCATAATTTATGAAGGATACAAGAAGGGCCCTCCCCAACACCTGCCAAATATCCTTCTATTCCCAGAGCTATTCATTCCATGGTCTTTCTGCTCCTCTTCTTTAAATATACAAATATTTCTGGAAGGAGTAATACATGAAGTTCATCAAATTGCTTTCCTCTGTGACAGAAGAGATTGAGAAGTGAAAGCAAGGTGTGTCTGTGGGGAAGGATATCCCTGTCCTTCATGTGAACGGTAGAGAGAAGAGGCACTGAAAATAAAATATCCACCTTAACTGTAGAAAGTCCTGACACAACTTTCTAATAAGATAAATACTCACCTTCATAGTTTCTCTCATCTGATAAGTAAACTGTCACAAGTCCTGACTTAAGTCACAAATGTTCTTTCCCCTTGATATCTGTACAGTTCAAGCTTCTTTCCCTTTGAAAGGAAATTTAAAAGATGAAATACTTGTGCTTATACTTACATCTGCCTCCCTTTATGACAAAGTCCCTGCTACATTACTGATGTCACAATCAGTGACAAACAGTCCAGCAATAATTTCTGGAGCTCTGAGGTGGGTAATGAGTTTTCTTAACTGGTGTTTAATATGGTCCCCCCCTTACATTCATTTTGAATCCCTATTGCTAGTCTTCTTTCCCACATGTAGGGTCTTGACAAATCTAAGCATTAGAATTTTAAAAATTGCTTCAATTAGAGATCATTAATATAGTAATAGCTTTAGTTATTTGATAATCTGGGGGGGAATTTTGCAAAAATCCCAGATGGCCAGGAATTAATTCACCCTGGGACAGGTGATTACTATTCCTATTATGTTTCCTTTGCTGCCCTCCTTAAGATCTCTAAGTGAAAAAAAAAGACAGTAGTGTGTGTGTGTGTGTGTGTGTGTGTGTGTGTGCGCGCGCACGTGCGTGCACATGTGAGCTCTGTGAAACACAGCTCTCTATTATAAATCTCTGTCCAGGGTGTGAAGGAAGAAGGGCAATCTTAAGACACAAGGAGGTAAAATAGTAAAAGGAGTAATGCAACTGGTCTCAGAGGACCTGAGTTCAAATCCCATCTCTGATACAACTTATGTGACCTTGGAAAGTACTTTAACAGTAATATTTTTAGACCTTCTCTATAAAAGGGATTGTATTAGGTTGTCTCTGAGGTGCCTTCCATTTCTAGATCTATGATACCCTGAAGGAGTCAGACTAGAAGCCTCTAAGGTTCCTTCTACCATTCATGTATAATGCTATGACCTATTCTCTCCCCACTTAGAGATTATTTAGCTTTATTTTATAAATGAGGAAATTGAGGTTCAGAGAAGAGATTTTTTACTGTTATATTGACAGAGTAATCAGTTACTCAGGAGAGCTGATGTTTGAACCTTGGTTACAAATAAAATGAAAGCTCTTTCTACTGTGATATATATATATATATATATATACATACATACATATATGTATGCATATGTATAGGCATGTATATATTAAAGGTATTACAGACAGATGTGTGTATATATGAATAGACACACACTTGTCTATATGTGTATGTGTGAGTATGTATATTCAGAGATAGGATAAAGACTGGACCTATAATTTTATTGATTTAGAGAACTCCCCCTACCCTTACAAGTTGGCACAAATATTTCCTCAACAGAGGGAGACTTTAAGGAATAATATCATCTTTTGTCAGGGTTGGGGTGCAAAGAGAAAATGATACATTTTTGAGGAACCCAAACTAAGATTTTTTAAGTGGTCTAGTTAAAAATATGGTGGTTCTCACAATCTCTTTCTTTTCCCTAGACCTAGAAGGAATCTTAGGCATCAACTTTCTCAACTTATGGATGAGAAAACTGAGGCCCAAAGAAATGAAAAATTTTTTTCCAGGATGAATTCGTAGCAGAACAGTGACTAGAACCTTAATTAAGCTCTTCTCAGTAAATTCTTGCTATTACAGAAACACTAATGATGGGTAACACGACACATTTGAGGTATGTTTTGAAGTTAGTTTTTTTTAATTGTGTAATGTGTTCAAATGATAAAAAGCCACCCAAGTTTTCTGCTTGAGATCCAAAAGATGAATTCTGCTTATATTTTGAAATCTCTAATTTAAAAAATGTTTCTACTATTCTCTTCAACCATTGTTCTATTCCCAAATTTGAATCTCTCCTGACCAAATTAAATCTGTGTAGCATAGCCATGATCATCAAATATTTCTTTTAGATGATCAGAAAAATTTTTTAAATTTAAAAATGGAAAAAGTTAATGAATGATTGCCATATCTCCAAAAACAAACCTTTGTTAATAAAGTATATCTTCTTCCTTCTGCATTTTGTCCCTCTGACTCCAAGTACCAGCAGCCTCTTTCTCTGCTCTATGAAGACTGAGAAGGGTAAGAGTGAGTGCAATGTTTTGTGTTCTCACCATGGTGTACTTGCCCTTGTGACATCAGAAGTCAGCTTGCATCATCAACTATCTGTCTATTGGTTGTTTCAAACTGGATTTCCCATAGGCATCTCAACCTCAACACATCCAAAACAGTACTCATTATCTTCTCTCCTCCACTCCTCTCCCCACTCTATTCATCCTTGAAACTTCTTTATTACTGTCAAGGCTGCTACTATTCTCCCATCCCATCCTACAGTTATCACCCCAATTCAGTTCCATCATCTCTCACCTAGACTTGCAGTAGTTTTCTAATTTGTTTCTCTGCCTCAAGTATCTCCTCACTTCATCCCCATCAATCCATCCTCCATACAGCTTGCCTAATTATTTTCTTACCATATCATATTGTCCTCCTCTTACCTCCCCAGAGGAACAAAATCCCTCACCTCCCTCTTACTTCTAGGATCAAATATAAGCTCTTTTGCTTGGCATTTAAGTATCTTCACAATTTGATCCCTTTCTAGTCTCATTAAACTTTACTCCTCTCTATAGATTCTGTGGTCCAATCATTCTGGCTTACTTACTGTTTCTCAAACAAGACCCTGTAGGGATTTCTCATCTATGCTTTTGTACTAGCCATCTTTCATGCTGGACATGCTCTTCCCCCTCATCTCTGCCTCTTAGAATTGGTGACTCCATTCAAGATTTAGTTCAAATGCTACCTGCTGGAGGATGTGAAATTTAAACTTGATTTTTATTGATTGTTGATTAATTAATGGTTAAAAGGTCTAGTTAATCACTGGGACTGGATCAGATTTGGATTTCATTGTATATGCCTCAATAGCAGAGTTGTAAGAGTTTAGGTTCCTCAATTTTAAGGATTTCAATTTGATCCTTTCTCATGAGGGAGGTAAGGAAGATGAACCAGTCTGGTCAGGAGTATTTTGCCTAGGACTGGGTCTCTCTGGTGTGCAGTATTATCTAGCATTGGAATTTATGGAGGATGTTGACTAACTCTTGTGTTTTCCCTATGGATTCTGGAGACTCCTTCTTGCAAGTCAACATGATTAAGCAAAATGTATAGCCCACTCTGTTTTTCTTATAAACCAAGCACAGTCTTAGTTTAGTTTGTATCATAGGACCTTACATAACCAACTGAGCTGATCTGTTAGATGGGGCTTTGGCTACTGAGGGTCCATTGGCCTCTTTTAGTGGCAGTTGCTAGACTTGCTTATCAATCAGTTAACATTTAAGTTGTTGAACATCTCTCTAAAACTGTAACTTGCAAAAAAGGTACTGATATGAGCCAGTGAAGAGCTTTCATTCCCTTAGCTCAGTGCCTGGCTGGCACATAGTAGGTTCTTAATAAATGCCTATTGACTGCCTGACTGATTTCTAGTTTCCTAGAGGAATGAAATCATAAATCCTGTCCTGTCTATATGGCCTAATGTATAGAGCTCTGAACTCAGACTGAGGACTTTGAATCCTGCTTTAGACACTAACTAGCTGTGTACTATTGGGCAAGTCTCTTAGCCTCTCTCCCTCTTATCTTCCCCTTCTGTAATATGAGGATAATGATGGCATTTACCTCATAGGATAACTGTGAGCTTTTACATTCTAAAACAAATGAGATAATGTATTTGAAGTATTTTGCAAATCTTAAGACACTATAAATTTAAGTTATTTTTACATGCCTGCACACATGTGCTTATATAAATATATATTCTTTAAATTTGTTTCAAGGTTTAAGCTACCCTGAACCATGGTGGTAACTTGTATGTGTGTGTTTGTGTGGAAAAACTCCTGTTAAGTTGTGCACTATTGCCTGCATTTAGAAGTTGACTATTTGGGGAGAGAAGAAGGTATCTCAAAGAGTCAACCTTTGTGTGGGTTGCAGTTGTGGCCCCATAGGGGAGACAGGGACTGGTTTCTACCATCCCTCCTCTCCACCCCCTCCCCAACCTACCCATGCAGCTCAAGCTTAGAGTGTGGGTGCCTACTGCTTTAAACATACACTGGAGAAAAGTGAGGGGAGGCAGCTGGGAGACAGTGATGTCTTAGGGCTGGCATCATTGTATGATAGGAACACAGTCTTCCTAGCATTTTAAACTTTCTGCAGAATTACATTTCTGTACAAAGGGATGGCACTTTTATAATGAAAAGAGATAAAAAGTTACTGGTGTGTGACATTTATGGAACAGAGATGAAAAAAAAATTTTAGCAGCATATGCCCTTTTCATTTGGAGGTTCATTTAGGTTTTTTTTACTTCATCCCTAATTGCTATTCTGTCATGACTTGTGCCAACGCTTTCTACTTCTTGCTTGAATTTTCTAAGTACTCGGGTAGGAACTTAATATTCTAACTCATGATAACAGCTTACCATGGGATTTGTTTCTTGGCATATTTACAATGAAAGTAAAATCTAGAAAGATTTCCTAGAAAAATAGACTCTTAGAGGTAGAGAAGGGTCTCTACCAGTTTCTTTATACCTCCATCCCTATAGAGCTTGCTTTATCTTACTTCTCCCTCTTGGGTATCCCTAAAACAAGTCACAAGTTCTGAATAAAGATAATAGACTCAAAATCCTAAGTAATTTTCCCATTTTGGTGTGATGTTTGATCTAAACTGTTTTGTTCTAACCAAAAGGTTGAGCCTGATTAAAAATGGAAACTCAGATGAGGGAAAGTCACTAAAGACTATTCCTCCCAGAAGAGTCATTCTTTTCTGGCTCTTCCAGCTCATTAGCTAAGATGGAGTTAGAAGAGCCAGGCCACTCTCACATCTGCTGCCTTCTTCAGTGTCTCATCTCTGAAGTAAAACTGTGATGTAAACAGCACGTTCCATGTGCCAGTCCAGCGTGGAAACTGGGCCTGCTGGCTTGGCCTCTCCCTTCCTTTCCCTTTCCAATTCCTTATGCAAGAGGATAAATCATAAGGAAACATGTAGACTCTCAGGGCATTGATGTCTCTGGGGAAAAGGATGCTAGGATGATCTGGACCCTGGGGCCTTACTACCTCTGACTAGGCTGACTAGCTCTGAAAGCTAGTTTATTTCTATTAAGTTTAGCTTACAAAACAAACTTGTTTACTCCTTTCCACTGAATAAGGTTGTGGAGAAATTCTAGAATTCTTTTTGTTTGAAGGTCCCACAAGTCTTCAATAACATTCTAAGAGGCTGCCTGATAGCTTCCATGTTGAACTATCTCTGGTAGTCACTTATACCCCTGCCTTTGTTCAGAGAGAGATCCAAGTCCACATCAAGCAATAACCACCAACAATCATCTGTTGTTTATTAACTGATGTGCCAGGCAGTTTGGTATACAAAGATGAAACTGGTACAGTCCCTGCCCTCAAGGAGCTTACAATCTATTCTTATATTCCCAGTCATGCTTCAGGACTATTCTCTTTTTTAGAATAGAACTATCCTGTGGAATATTTCTGTGAATCACTTTCTCCTTTCTCCCTTTCCTCCCTCCCTTCCTTCCTTCTTTCCTTCCTCCTTTTCACTCAGGCTAGAATGCAAGGGCTACTCATCTCTCTATCTCACTATGAATCAACATTGGAATTTTGATTTACTCCCTGAGCTGGTTCACCCTTCCTTAGATAACCTAGCATGTGGCCTCCTCCTCCGAAGAGGCTCATTATACTGACCCAAACATTTTGTGGATGCTAAATCAACATGACCTCCTGCAGCCCAGAACTCCAGATCAAGAGATCCAGTCTCAGTTTCTCCAGTTGCTGGTATCATAGGTGTGCACCACCACCACACCTGGCTCAGTGCTTTCTCTTTTACACTAGAATGTAATATAAAATGTAATGTACTTTCTATTACAGTAGGCAACAGCCTGCTGGTAGGTCTGCCTGGATCAAGTATTTCCTCCCTCCAATCCATTCTTTATTCAGTCACTAAAGTGATTTTCCTAAATCACAGATCCAACCACATCACCTCCCTCCCACTCAATAAACTCCAGCAGCTTCCTCTTGTCTCCGGGCTCACATACAAATTGCTCTGTGTGGCATTCAAAGCCCTTTATAATATAACCCCCCTCCCACCTTTTTAGTCTTCTTACACTTTTCTACCTAACACATAGTCTTTAATCCAGAGAAACTGGCTTCCTGGCTCATCCATAAACAAGACACTCCCATCTCTTGACTCCGAGTATTTTCTCTGGCTGTTCCCCATGCCTAAAATGCTCTCCTTCCTCCAGTGGGACTATTGACTTCTCAGGCTTCCTTTAAGGTCCAACTAAAATCCTCCCTTCTATTGGAAGCCTTCCCTAACCTCTTTTAATTAACCTTCCCACTGTTAATTATCTTCCTTTTATAGTGTATTTAGTATGCTTTGTACATATTTGTCTGTGTGTTGTATTAAGTTAAATTGTAAGTTCCTTGAGGACAGGGACTGTCTTTTGCCTCTTTTTATATCCCCAATGTTTAGTATAGTGCCTGTAAAAAAAAGCTGTAAAATTAGGGAGTTGGCCTTGTTCAATCAACTGACAAACAGTAGTAGATCAATGACTATGTTCCAAGTACTGTGCTAGGTTCTGACAATTTGAAGACAAAAGCAAAACCATTCCTGCCTTGGAGAAACTTGGATTCTTTCAGCTTTAATTTCCTATAATAGTCTATAATAGCATAGAGGAGAGGGCTGGAAAGGAGTATTAGGAGAATGAAACATGTTGCTTGTTATTGTTTTTTGTTTTCAAAAAGGGCCCACAAGTTGAAATATCTTGTCATTTCACCTTTGGCTAAGTTGAGTCACAGTTGAGATATAATATAGATGACACATAATGTCTGATCCTTTTTTTCTGGGCTGTCAAATAAACTTTACTAGGAAAAGAGATGTTGAGAGAGATGACAAAATATTTCTATTTCAGATGTAAAATCCTATCTGCTCTGCTCCCATCCCCCCCAATTTGGCACTCACAGCTCACATGTTGGGTTCCTGAAGGGGTGGGTGGGGTGACAACCTTCCAAAGTACTCTGTGGGTCCATGCTCTTAAAATTGTAGCTCACAATTTCCCATTAGGGTTGTCATATTCAGGCCTGTTCAACTCTTTGTGACCCCTTTTGAGTTTTCTTGACAAAGATACTGGAGTGGTTTTGCCATTTCCTTCTCCAACTCATTTTACATATGAGGAAACTGAGGCAATAGGGTTAAGTGACTTACCTAGGATCTCACAGATAGTAAGTGTCTGAGACCAGATTTTAACTCAGGTCTTCCTGACTCCAGGCCTGGTACTCTACCCACTGAGCCACCCAGCTGTCCAAATAATACACTGGTCATAATAAATATTTAATAATAAATAAATAAAAACCTGGAATTTGAACCCAGGCCTTTTTACTTCTACTCCAGAGCTTTTTTCATTGAATACTTTCCCAGATTAAAAATATTTTATAGGGCGGCTAGGTGGTGCAGTGAGTAGAGTGTCGGCCCTGGAGTCAGAAGGACCTGAGTTCAGATCAGGCCTCAGACACTTAACGCACACACAAATAAAAACCTAGCCGTGTGACCTTGGGCAAGTTACTTAACCCCAATTGCCCTCCAAAAAGCAAAAAAAAAATATTTTATAGAATAATCATTAGAGGAGATGCTGATGTTTTCAACTAAAAGACTGAGAATTGTCTTCATCAGGTCTAATACTGTGTTCAATATCTGGAAATGTGAATGATATTTCCTGGAATGTATTCTGTAGAGGTGATGTTATAGGCATACCCATATTGTTTTTCAACTATGCTTAAGTCAACAGTATTAACATCCCCTATAAAGCAGTATCTTCTGCATCAATGGTAGTTATAAAGTGCTTAACTTTAATCTGAAGCATTGATCACACTCTCATAGGGTGTAGGAGGTCAGAAGGACAGTGAGCTCATTGTATGAGCCCTGCTTACTGATCCTGGAATCACAGAGCTTTTAACATCATCAGCGCCTTGCCTAACCTTTTGCATAAGAAATGCAGTTACACTTATTTTTTTTAAGCTGCCTGAGCCTGTGTTTAGGAAAGGAATGCTGACCCTGTGTGATTCTTGTTCACTCCCAGAAAGCTTTTGTCTCATGCAGTTACTCATACCTAGACAGGCCAGCTTCCCCAGACCTCTCTAGGTATTAGCACTTCCTGTTTCTGAAGGAAAAGCAAGTTCTTCCTCTCCCTAGTCTACTCCACTTTTTCCTCTTAAAATTGTTCTGGGGCAAAATTCGCCTTAATGGGGGTCCTGGAGAAGTTGTGAGGGGGAATGAAGAGAGCTTTGACTATGCGGACATGAATAGAAACAGAAAAGCGGCTGCCTCTATTTGTTCGAAACAAGTTACAGGCAGATTTTACAAGTTACAGGCAGGTTTAAGGTATACCCCAGGGGTTCTTAACATCTTCTGTGTCATGATCCAAGATTATTCCAAAGGATTCAGGATGAAAAATGCTCTCCATATCCAGAGAAAGGAGTGATGGTGTCTGAATGCAGATTGAAGCATAATATTTTCACTCTATTTTTTCTATGTTTTTTTTTCCCTTTTTGGTTTGTTTCTTCTTTCATAACATGATCATTATGGAAATATATTTTACATGATTGCATGTAGATAACCTGTATCAAATTACTTAGTGTCTTAGGGAGAGGGAGGATGAAGGAGGGAGGGAGGAAATTTGGAACTCAAAATTTAAAAAAAAGTGAATGTCACAAATTGTCTTTACATATAATTGGGGAAAAATAAAATATTATTTTTTTAAAACATATTTTGTGTCATAGACCCTTTTGGCAGTCTTGTGAAGTCTATGGACCCTGCTCTAAAGGATGTTTTAATTGCATTAAAAATACACAGGATTGCAAATGAAGCCAATTATATTGAAAGATAATATATATTTAAAACAAGTTCATGGAAACCAGAATAAGAACTAGGCCAAAATAATCCATTCAACTGAAACATTTATTCTGGCTTTTGATGGGCTGCAGCTTTGTCTGTCAATCCATTAGGTGAATTTCTGAAGGGAAGAGAAGCCATGTAAAATTGGCACCATTTTCCTGCCCCCCCCCAAGAATTAGCTTAAGACCAGATGCTTGGTGGAGGTTTGACAGATGCTCAGTGGAGGGAACCTCTAGGGGCAACGGGAATTACCCTGGTGATTATGCAGTTCATTTTATCAGTCTGGACTTGAAAGATGTAGCCACCAACATGCTGTAGGCTACATCCCTCTAAGTATAAGTGTTTTAGAAATAGGTCATTGCCACAGCCCCAACAGCTGTCCCCGGAAAGATGCTGCCATATGGGACAGCCTGATTTGGCAAAGAAGTAGGCTCCCTAGTCCCTCTGGCTACCAGAAATCCCATCCATCTGAGCAGGGTTTGGTGGTGAGAGAAACCTGATTTTGAGTGTGAAAAGCAGCACAGCATAGCATAATGACACTCTGCTGGGGCGCCCCTGTGGCTTCTTCAGAAATACACACTGTACATCATTTTACTGGCTTCTCTTTTTAAAAGTCCTGCATAACCTGGCTCTTTGCTATTCCTTCCTGTATTCTTATACCTTATTCTCTTCCATAGTTTCTATAATCCAGGGACAGAGATCTCCTTGCTACTTCTCCCTCTTCAAATCCTTATTCCTTACCTTTCCGCAGACTGTCCCACATGCCTGGAGTTTCTGTCTCCTGGGCTCTGCCTCCTAGCTCCTTTCAGCTGAAATCCCACCTTCTACATGAAGTCTTTCCTGATAGTCTCTTAATTCTAGTGCCTTCACTCTGAGATGAGCTCCAAGTTATCCTATATATCTTGTTTGTATGCAGTTGTTTATATGTTCTCTCCATTAGACTGGGTCTTCCTTCGGAACAGGGACTATTTTGCTTTTCTTTATATCTCTAATTCTTCAGCACAGTGCCTGGCACATAGTAGATGATTTAATACAGGCTTGTTGACTGACTTATGCCAGTGTGATGCAAAGAAAATTTTTTTTCAGTGTTGTTATGTGGGAGAGATGAGGTTATTCTAATCTGTGAAAGCATGAAAGCAATTGACTTTAAGTACAACATATCGGGTATTTTATATCCAACTCACTCAGATGGACAAGCCAGGTTCTTTTGGAAGAAGCATTTTCATTGTTTGAATTACATCTTTGGTTGTTGGGAGAATCTGTACATACAAATTCAAGGTTAAACATCCATAAAATGGCAGACTCATCCCACACAAGCATCGGAAACACTTCCAGTCAGCATAACAGACCTGGTGGTTAATGGATATTATCAGACTGGGGCTCAGGGGCCCTTCAGTCCAATTCAGGTTCTTCCAAGGATGCACTGTGTGATTTTAGGTAAGTGCCTTAGTGCCTACTTCCTAATTAATCATAGAAGGATAATAACCTACTCTACTTACCATGCAGGGCTATTGTAAAGGCAAGGTGATCTAAGAGATGGACAAGAACTTGTGTTGTTGTCCAGCTAGATCATGAGGTAGAGCAGGGAGGGCAGGGGCAATGGCTCGCGCTCATCTTGAATCATTGGCTCCTAGATTGTTAGATCTGGAAGGGACCTTAGAGATCATGTAGCCCAGCCCCTCTCATCTTAACCATGGGCAGATTGAGGATAAGATAGATGAGGGTCTGAGGTTACACAGTAGCTGAGGTGGGATTCAAACCAGTTATCTAAACTCCTACTCCAGGGGTCTTTCTACTGCAGGTTGCTGTGTCCTTACACACAAGCACTTAGCACAGTCCTTAGTAAGAGCTGTAATAAAGATTTTTGGTGCCCAGGGTAGCCATTCAGGCTGAGATGAAGACCTGAGGAGAGATTATAACGTCAGACTTGAGAAGAGAGCAGGATAGAGCCAGGATGGGGTAGAACTGACTTGGTACACTCTTCCCTTTGTGGGTGCCCTCCCCTTCCACCTAGGAGTGTGCTGGTAAATATTTAACAACCGCCCCAAAACATGCATGCCACACATTTAAGTTAATTCCTCATTAATGATATTTGTTCTATCACTTCAGTCTAGACAATCAACAAAACGATATATCAAGCCCTGATTTGTAATGTTTGCCAATTTCTAAGGTATCAATGCTCATATTGGAAAATTTAACAATTGGCTGTCGTGATAAAAACAGACTCCAGCGTGCCCCTGCCTCTATTATACCACTTTCCTATAAGCCATATACCATTGTGTACAATCATGCTAGAGGAAGGGTTCCTTATTTCCTAGAGATTTTGGTCATCACAAGGACCCTCCATGACTTCATACTCCCCACCCCAGGAGGTAGCTGGTGAAGGTATTGATATATAGTTCTCAACCTTGGAATGCTTCACTAATTCGAAATAGTAGGAGGTGAGCCATTGGCCCTAAGACAAGGGCCCAACCATGAACTACAGTTGCTGTAATGTATATATGGATAGGGATGACAGTGGGTCCTGGGAAGAGATATCCCTCAGTTTGATCTCAGTCCTCAGCCCTCTCAACTCCCCTCCTTTCTGTACTCTAGATTCCTTTGACAACTCCTCCAAGTTGATAAGGTACCTCGCCCCGCCCCCAAGGTGTCTTGGGTGGATCCTTGATCCTCATATTGTTTAATCTACCTTTTAAATCATCCTCTCTGGCATTGGGAGTTGGGAGGAATGCTTTTCTCTCTGGATCAAATCTCTCTTAGGGCTTCAAAGAATTAGGTTAGATTTGTTTCATTACTGTCTGTATCCTCAGTTTCTGCCACATATTAGGCACTAAATAAATGCTTGTTGACTGACTGGTAGTAATGCATTTTGAACTTTAGATGGTCTTCGTGTTCACTTGGAATGGTAGCTCATAAGGAGAATGTGTCTATAAACTTTCAAGCAAAAGTTTTATGGCAGTTACCTACAACATACAATCACTATTCTAACTTGTTCACTAGAGTGTTGCCTCCAGAAAGCTTTGTTATGAAATTTGCATGTAAAAAGAACTTTATAAAGGTTTAAAAAATGTCTTACTAGAATAAAAGACTGCAGAAAATAGACTGAAAGGTATGAGAAGGAAATTAGGGCCAAATTGGAGGACGCTCTGCCTACATTAAATAGGTGCTTAAGGAAAGAGGTATTAAATGCCTTTGGTGTTCTAGCTGTTTTTATATGTGATGACAGTAACAGAATTGTCTATGATCCCAGTCATTAGCTGTGTGAGGAAGTGATGCCCCTCAAATTTTGGTGACTGGGGCAAATGCCTGTCTGCCTTGTCCTAGTTTTGGCTCTGGCACAGTATATGGTACTCATTCAAAAACTAAAGAAAATCAACACTTTTTTCTTGGTCTGCACACATACTGACAGATAATTGATGTGCATTGCAAACTTGTAAAAAAAAAAAGATAGTTACCTCATTATGTTACTTAGGTCTGCTTGCCTCAAGTCTCTCCTCTCTCCAATCCATTCTCCAGTCATTTATTTTTCTAAAGCATGAATCTGACCATGTCCCTCCATTCCCCCACTCCCCCTACTTAACAATGCAATATTCACTATGCCTATGGCAATTATAAATAGGCTTATGTGGTTATTAATCACAAAATATATCATGCTCTCTATATGGAGGATAAAGCCAGAACATTTATTAAAATACCAAATAACTGAGTCCCCAAACCAGAAAGTCAAAGCCATCAGAGTAGTTATGAAATTGGCACAAGTAGTTAATGCAGTAACCAACCACATTCTTAAGCCTTCAAAACAGAACAGGCCACCTCAGGCAAAGGTCCTTCTCTCCCCACTCACAGCAACTGCTCAGAGCCCAGGAAGCGTGCTCACAACAGCTCCGGCCCCCTTGCAGTTCCAGTCCCTGGCAGTCCCCAACAAGAGTCCTTAGCAGAAATTCTGGCTGGCTCAAAAGGGGGTTTGCGCCTCCACCTCTACTTCGGCAGTTACTACTGCTGCTGCTGCTGCTGTGGCCACCAACAGTCCCCAAGGGAACTCTAGTTTTTTTTTTTTCTTCCTCTTGGCCCTCCCCTTCCTGCAATGTCAGCAAGTCCAATGGGGCATGGAAGATCTTTAAATCACATAACCCTTATTCAACAGACTCTAGTGACTCCTTAGTGCTTCTAGGAGCAAATACAAACCCCTCTGTTTGGCATTTGAAACCCTTCATAACATATCCCCCTTTCTAGTCTTCTCACGTTTTATTCCTCAACACTGACTCTTCAAACCAGGCTTCAAACTGGCTTTTTGGCTGTTCCACAGACGAGACACTCCATCTCTTAGCTCTGTGAATTATCTCTGGCTGTTTCCCCATGCCTGGAAAGCTCTGCTCTGACTACTGACCTACCTGGTTTCCTTTAAGTCCCAACTAAAATCCCCCCTTCTATAGGCCCCTTTTAATTCTAGTGCTTTCCCTCTTTTACATGTTTATTTATCCTACATATAACTTGCCTTGTATATATTTGCTTACATGTTGTCTCCCCTTCCCACCCTGCCCCAACCTTATTAGATTGTAAGCTCTTTGAGGGCAGGAACTGTCTTTTGCCTCTTTTCTCATTCTCAGTGTTAGCAAGGTGCCTGACTTAGTAGGTACTTACTGAATGTTTATTTATTGATTGATCTTGAGGCTAAATCCAAGTATGAAATGGCGAATAATTCGTGTTTCAACAAGTTCAGACAGATATTCTCCTTTTCTTTCTTTCTTTCTTTCTTTTTTTTTTTTTAAAGCAATTGGGGTTAAGTAACTTGCTCAAGGTCACACGGCCAGTCATTATTTGTGTGTGGGTGCTCATTTTCTGAGGCCGGATTCAATCTCGGGTCATCCCAACTCCGAGGCCGGTGTTCTTACTCACTGCGCCACCTAGCCGCCCCTAGATATTCTCCTTTCCTTGACCTTCTCAAAACTATCCTGTCTTCTTGCTCCTTTTTTCCAACCAGTCGCTGATCCCTTTTGCACTGAAAATGTATAAATCAGTTACTAGTTTGGATTTAGTGATAAAATGATATTTTGAATATGTATATTTGAAGTTTGTGTTTTACCTAGCGCTGAATAGTCAACATTATGAGAAAGAATAATAATAATGATAAAAAGTTAATATTTTTATAGTAGCTTAAGCTTAGCAAAGGGCTTTTACAAACATTATCTCATCTAATTCTCACAGCCAACTTTTTTCTTGTCTTTTTTGGTTCCTAAAAAAATTTAAATTATTTCAAAATTCTCCAAAAACTGATAATTTCCCTTTTTATTTTAGTGACTACCAGAGAATATACTTTTATTTATTTTTGTTTTTAGATCACAGCCATTCCCTGATTTACCTAAGTTCACCTACCCTAGTAAACCTTCTCTTTTTAAAAATTAATGAATTTTATTTTTAATTTCTAGAATAAAACAAGCATTTCCACAATATGGCATAGTATTGGCATGAAGCTGCAAATCTATGATGTACAATTTGCTATTCTTTTTAAATATATAATAAAATTATATATTCTTTTTTCCCTTTTTTTCTTCCCTCCCCCCCAAAGTGGCTACTATTAGACACAAATAAGTATATATGTAAAATTATTCTGTACATATTTTCATTTCTCTGGATGCAGATAATGTCTTTCTTCATATATTCTTTTTCTTATAACAAAAAAACTCAGAACAGTTAAAGAAAATTGACCAACAAATTGACTGTGTGATGGTGTATGAAGTGTTCCTTATACACAGTCCGTAAACTCTCCAAGGAAAGGAGAGATGTAAATTTCCATATTTCTTTTCCAGTGTCCAGATTAGTCATAATTAGATTTCATTCTCCTTTTTTTTGGTCCTGTTATTGAAGTCATTATATGTGTGCATGTGTAGACATATATGTATAGATATACAACACATATGTACACATATGTGTAGATACACATACGCCTACACATATACATATATGTATATCTATACCTGTATGTGTAACTGTATAGATGTGTGTGTGTGTGTGTGTGTGTGTGTGTGTGTGTGTGTGTGTGTGTGTATGGAAAGAGAGATAGAGAAGGAGAGAGAGAGAGAGAGAGAGAGATTGTTGTATTGGTTCTGTTTTCTTCACACTGTATTGGCTTCTACAGGCTTTCCCATGTTTCTCTAAATTCTTGGTGTTTGTCAATTCTTGTTTTGACCTGAATTGCAATTTCATTGGTTCAAGGAACTTCTGGTGAAAAAATTCTGTCTACCAATGCAGGTTGGCACCATTTCTGAAGAAGATAATCTTCTAGTTGTTTGAGGCCCTAAGAGGTTGTATGATTTTCCAAGGATCGCCTATCCATTAAGTGTCAAAGACAAAAGTTGGATCCAGGTCCTCCTGGACCCAGTCATCTTTCCAATACAATATACTGCCTCCATTAAAAATGGCAGGATTATGTTCCTTTATAAAGAGAGATCTTAGACTGTTTTTGTTATGGCTCCCCTCTGGCTGCCTAGTGAAGCCTACAGATCCCTTCTTAGAACAATATTTTTAAATGTGTAAAATAAAACACATCGTACTAAAAAGGAAATTAATTGTGTTTGAACTAATGTTGTCAAAAATGTGGAAAGAAAGCTTATGGACCTGTGGTTAAGAACCTCTGCATTCTGTTAATATAATACAATTTGTTTGGCTGCTCCTAGCTGAAGGATGCTCACTTTGTTTTTAGTACTTTGCTACTCTGCAAAGTACTACTATGAACATTTTGGGATAAATGAGATCATTCTTTCTTTAATTTTTTTTTTTATTTTGCTTCTATGGAGGGGGCAAGGGAGGGCAATTGGGGTTAAGTGACTTGTCCAAGGTCACACAAGTAAGTGTTAAATGTCAGAGGCCAGATTTGAACTCAGGTACTCCTCATTCCAGGGTTGGTGCTCTATTCACAGCACTACCTGAGACCATTTTTTGTCCTTGAACTTCTCAGTAGTTGGATCCCTGGATCAAAGGTTAAGAAAAATTTAGTCACTTTTCCCACATAATTCTAAATTGTGGCCAGTTGGCACAATGGCCTGGAATCAGGATGATGTGTCTTCATGAGTTCACATCTGACCTCAGACACTTACTAGCTGTGTGACCCTGGGCAAGTCACTTAACCCTGTTTGCCTCAGTTTCCTCATCTGGAAAATGAGCTGGAGAGGGAAACAGCAAACCACTCCAGTATCTTTGTCAAGAAAACACTAAATGGAGTCACATAGAATTGGACGAATGAACAACAAAAATTGTTTTCCAGAATGATTGGACCAAGTCAAAACTCTACCAGCAGTATATCAAACCTATACGTTTATTAGTGGGGAAAAAACTTTCAGTCAGCCAACATTTATTCAGCACACAACCAAAATGACAAAACCACCACAACAAACAACAAACATGTCCTAAGAATTGTGACAAAAGCTAAGGATAGGAAGAAAAGCAACAGTACATGTTCTAGAAGACTTCCTATTCTAATGGGGAAGAAATATGTAAAAAATATGTATGAACAAGACATATAGGATAACTTGGAGGTTATCTCAAAGGGAAGGCAGTGGGATGAAGGGGGTTTGGGAAAAGCTTTCTGTAGAAGATGGAATATTAGCTGAGCTGTGAAGGAAGCCAGGGAAACTGGCAGGTGGAGATAAGGAAGGAGAGTGTTCCCTGCATGGGGAACAGCCAGTGAAAATGCCCAGACTTGGGAGATGGAGTGTCCTTTTAGAGGAACAGCATGGAGGCTCTGCTATCCATCTTAGGTCTCCAACTAAGTTTCCCCTGTAGGGACCTCTTCCATAGCCTCTCCTGATAGAGGGCTATTTTACCAATGCTTGAATATGTAGAGCTTACTTACTATCCCATGAGGCAGTCCATCCCATTGCTGGGAAACTCTCACAGATTAAAAAAGCCTTCCTTATATTGAAGCAGAATGTGTAAGCCTGTACTTTCCACTCATTGGTTCTAATTCTCTCCCCTGGAGCAATGTTTGTCTATTCCATCTTCTATAAAACAGACTTTTTTTTTAAAACATAGCTGTTAATTCTATAGACTCCCTTGTACTGTCTCATCTATTATGTCTTATATAACATTTTCCACACTGCTCACCATCCTAGCTATGGTTTTCTGGATTCATTCTGATCTGTGTATGTTGCTATTAAAATGTGTGTACCTGCAGCAAACACCATGTTCTTTGGCAGCTAGGTGGCCCAGTGGATAGAGCGCTGGACTTGGAGATGTCAGGGTCATCTGAGTTCTAATCTGACCTTTTACTAGCTGTGTGACCCTGGGGTAATCTCTTAACCTGGGTCTGCCTCAGTTTCCTCATTTATAAAAATGAATATAATAATTTATAAAATGAGGATTATAATAACTACCTCCCAGAGTTGTTGTGACAATCAAATGAAATACTATTTGTAAAGTGCTTTGCAAACCTTAAAGGGCTGTATTAATGCTAGCTGCTATTGTTGTTATTCTTCTTATTTCAGATATTGTCTAAGAAGCACAGATTACAATGGTATTATTATAACTACCCAAGGATCTGGATCTTATGCTTCTATTAATACAATCTAAGTTTGCATTAGCTTTTTAAAAAGAATACTCAACATAATTGTTGGTCTCCTGTTGGGTTTGTGATTTACCAAAACACTATGGTTTTGTTTTTTTATTGTGTCCCATTGCCAACAAAATCTTTTCCCCTTCTATACTTATACAGTTGGCATAGATATGGGACTTTATACTTGTTCCTATAAAATTTAACCGTAAGATCATATAAAATTATAAGACCATAGAGTTAGTACCTCCTCCAGCCTTAATCCACACTAATTCTCTCAGCCTAAACATGTACTGTTTGACTCCCTCAGTCACCTATACACAGAGTCATACTTTTTAACCTCATATTCTTGACATCCTCTTTCCTCCTATAAGTGGTCTCTGAATCACTCTCACAAATCCTCTAGGGCTCCAGGTTCCTCCAAACTTCCTTACAGATGGCACTCTATAGTTTCAAGGCACCCTTCCACATACCCAGCCTTCTAATTCTTACATGCTGTGATTCTATGTCTCTGGAATGCCCTTGATCTCCCAATCCAGTAGCCTTATTACAGACCTGCTGATTGATTGGTTTTAAAAGTTAAAAGTGCTGCACAAATGCAAGATGTTATTACTGTGGTGACATCACCTCCTGGTTCTTCTAGGAGCTTGCTCTAGTCATCTCTGTTATGCAACTTCAGCCTATCCTTCTCCATTGTATATACACACATATAGATATGCTATGCATGTATGTGAATGTGTACACACACACATACATGGAGAGAGAGAGAGAGAGAAAGAGAGAGAGAGAGAGAGAGAGAGAGAGAGAGAGGGAGGGAGGGAGGGAGAGAGAGAGAAAGAGAGAGAGAGAGAGAGAGAGAGAGAGAGAGAGAGAGAGAGAGAGAGAGAGAGGAGAATCTATTAATGTTTACAAGGCAATAACAAAATCGCTCTATTTGTGTTCCCTTCTGTACTTTTTTGGGGTTTTTTTCTGTGCTCTTTTCTTCATTTATATCATTACCATTAACTTACTTCTCCCCAGGCCACTTCCCAAACAGAAGCACTCTCATATCAAATATGGGTACTCAGGCAAAACAAATCAATATATCAGTCATGTCTGAGAATGGATGTCTCCTTATGTACCTCTGGTTCATTATTTCTCTTCCGAGAGGACAAGTGTGTTTCATTATCAGTCTTGTGATGGCATGATTGGTTTCTGTTTTGGTCAGGAGTTCTTTGAGTGTAAATTGTTTCCTTGTTATTATTGTGGGCTTTGTATAAATTATTCTCCTGGTTTGGTTTATTTTGCTTTATGTTCTTAAAAGTCTTTCCATATTTCTGAGAATATGTCATATTTATAATTTATTTGGGCACAATGGTATTCTATGACATTTGTGTGCTGCATTTGTCCACTCATTCCCCAATTGATAGGCACCTATTTGTTTCCAGTTCTTTGCCACAAAAGAATGCGGCTACATGTTACTCTTGTAAATATGAATGCTTTCATCTCTACTTGATCTTCTTGGGCACATATGCAGAGTATTACTAACACTGGGTCAAAGAGTATACGTAGTTTACTGAACTTCTAAGGATAGTTATAGATTTGTTTTATGGAATGGTTAAACCTCTTGAAGTGTTTAAACAAAGGCCCTTGTATTAAGTATGTTATTTATTTATGTTTATATTTATCATATATTTATATTTAGTATATTTTAACTTAGATGTGAGTTGGACTACTTGGCCTCTTAAGTTTTCTTTAATGTCAAGATTCTGTTACTCTGTGAATATATTCCTTTCTTAGGCAGTAAAATCCTAAGATCAGGTACTGCTCTTATTTAAACCTTCTATCTTTCCTACTACTCTAGGACTGTGCACTGGGAACAATTAGTGATAAACATGGAAATTGAATTTAGTTTCACCTTGATAGGTTCCTGAAAATCTAGTACACAATTCTCAAAGCCACTTTATAAATGTTTGTTGAATTAGGTATATAATTCACATTTGAATAGAATCTTAAGGTTTACAAAACACTTTTCCTCATGATATCCCTTTGATGTGGGGAGCATAAGCATTCCCCTCTTACAGACGAGGAAACTGAGTCTCATAGTATATTTATAAAAACACAAATATATATGATTTATTTCTTTTAAGAAAGATAGTAGTGCAGTTTCTCATCAGTCATCTTTCTTCTTGTCTTTTGTATATTGGAATGTTTGCATTGATGATTGTTAAATTCACTATAAAAAGGGAAAAAATTAGAAAGAAGTCACACAGCTAATAAACTGCAAACTTGTCCAAGGTCACACAGCAACAGGAATGAGAATGTGAACCCAGGTTCTTGGATTTAAATAAATGCTTCTTTGGCCCCTCTTCACCAGTTTCACACTATGGGCTGTGAGGGTTTTCCTTTTTCTTCTTCCCTGGTCCATCCTTCAGTCTCTGGTCGTTTGTACCATAGATGTCAAAGGCAACAACAAGTGCTACCCATTTCCCATAAAACATTCACTGCATTAAATTGTTGTTGCTTAAAAAATATGCCTGTTTCTTTGTTGTTTTCATTTCCCAATATATCCCTCTTCCTTCATCCAGAGAGCTAACCCTAACAATGACATGGAATACAAGAAAAAGAAAGCAATTTAGCAAAGCAAATCATACTGGAAGTATACTTATGCCCCACATTCATGGTGGAACCTTTGCAAAGAATAGAGAAGCTCCATTCTCCTATTTCTTCTTTTGGCGAGGAGCAGCTAGGTGGTGCAGTGAATAGAGCACCGGCCCTGGAGTCAGGAGGACCTGAGTTCAAATTCGGCCTCAGACACTTGACACTTACTAGCTGTGTGACCTGGGCAAGTCGCTTAACCCCAATGTCTTGCCTTCCCCCCTCCAAAAAAAAAAAAGTTGACACCTTCTCTTGGTGGGCCAGAATCGGCCTCCTTGTAACTAGTTCTGTCCCAAGCTGAAGTCTAATCCTTTGATCCTATTGATAGCACTTGCCACTCTTCAAAGCTGCCATCCCTGTCCCTCCTAAATCTCTTTATCAGGCTAAACTTCTTGTTCCTCTTTTTGTTTGATCTTGAGGCCCAAATGGGGACATCATAGTTGCTTCCTATGTTAATGGTGAACATATTAATTTCTAATGTTGTCTCACAAGGGAAGAGTGTGGTAGGACTATCACCTTCCTCATTTTGGATATTATGTTTGCATTGGTGTCTTGGTGATGCAGTGGATAGTGTTGGGCCAGGAGTCAGGAAGACTCATCTTCCTGAGTTCAAATCTGGCCTCACACACTTTCTAGCAGGATGACCCTGGGCAAGTTGCTTAACCCTGTTTGCCTCAGTTTCCTCATTTGTAAAATGAGGTGGAGAAGGAAATGGCAAAACCACTACAGTATCTTTGCCAAGAAAACCCCAAATGAGGTCCTGGAGAGTCCAACACAACTGAAAAAAATGAACAACAACAACAACAACAGTGCTTGTATCAGCAGAATTTTCTTAAGCAGGATATGATTTTGATATACAGGTCAAAGGAATGTCCCTTCTTCTTCAAGTAAGAAATTGAGGCTGCAGATTAGAGCCAGAAAGACCCTAAAATTTTAAGTTCTGTTCAAAAACTGTTTACCAGGGAAGAAAGAGGACAGTGGAGTTATGGGCTGACCAATGAAAGCAGAGTTGGATACTGGGATGCTTTCCTTTTCCCACATCCCCGAGCAAACACACACAGACACACAGACACACACACACACAGACACACACACACACACACACACACAGACCCCCTTCAGCCTTAGGGTTAGAGTTTGAGGTTAGAAATAGTAGAAGAAAGGACAGAAATGGGAAGTTTTGGTAATCAAAGATTGATCCTGAAATCTGGTGATTTCCCCCATACACCTGCAACTGATGAGTAATATGCACTCTAGGTTTAGGAAGCACATATGGTAAAGGCAATTTTAATTTATAACAGGCAAAGGGAATATTTCTAAAAATGACTATTCTTGTGGAAATATTAGTAGTGACTACAACTTGGCTATGTTTTAAAGTCTAGAAGGCCCTGCTCATTTGTTTGGCTTATATAAAACATAACAGAAGACAACAAAAGTTTTGTATCTGTTTTTTAACCAGCATGAAAGCCTCAAAAGTAGCATATTTGATATATCCCCAAACAATTTTTTATTAGTTAACTGTTCTATAACAAACTGGAAGAGAGTCATTCAGAGTCATAACTAAGATAGAACTTTTGTGAATTTGCTGAAAGGGAGAAGGCATTGATTCTGCCATCCCAGCTGCAAAAGGTAGAATTTTAGTTTGTCATTTAAGGAAGCCAGGGAGGCTGGTAGTCTGTGTGGAGGAGAGATCAAGTTCCAGGCATGGAAGGTAGCCAAGAGAGATGGAAATTATCTCTGTATCTCTTGTCTCTCTACCAGCCCCTTCCTGCCCTATAACACACATCTCTGAAGCAGATGCCAGTTCAACTCTGTATTTTTCTACCACTTCATTGAAACACATTTTTGGTGAATATTGATTGTGGTTTCATATTAAGCTCAAAGCAAGAAATGTATACCTATGTGGGTCATAGAACATTTCAAAATGGAAGATTTAACAACAGTGAGCCCTGATAGAGAGGGTATTGATGATGGAAAAGAGATGCCGAAATTCTGAGGTTATAAGTAATTTATCTAAACACTATTGGTTCAATAGATTAACACCTACAAAGTTTCTTTCCAACACAAGAGAGAACTAAAGCTTCAGTAATATGTATAATGTATGATCAGAAAAGCCTAAGGCTTATTAACTTCACCTCCCAAAGACTCAACCAAAAAAATCTATTTTCCCTTCATGCCCTTTCATTTCCTATTGCTGAGGAAGGAGGAAGGTGCTGGATTATGGAGAATCACATTAGGTTTCTGTATTCTGCAGAAAGCATAGCTTTTTAGTTAAGAATGCTTCAGAATTATGGGCTGTTGTGTCCACCCCCCTTTCTTTTCTTCTCCTTCTTTTTTTTTTTTTAAAGAAAATCCATCTGTTAAGTAAGGGCTCCTTACTTATAATCTCTGCCCCACCACACCTGGCATTTTTTCCATTCCATTGTTTATTTCCTTGTTTGCTGAAGTTTTGTTGAAACTCTAGGTATAATTCTTTAAATATACTGAGTGTCTGTGTTTGTATATTTCACTCATCTCAGGGCATCCATGACAGTAGAGAATGCTTTTCCATTTGGGATTTACCTTTGAGAAAGTATTTTTTTAAACTGCTGTATATGGATTGTTGTGCACTCTTTAAATTATTTGCAATTGCTGAAAAACAAACAACTCACCATGTACTTATATTACTTTGTATATAGACATATAGGTATTTATATTCATCAACAATCATTTTTATCACCCATTATATGCCAGGCATTGTATACATGTGCTCACATATTTGTTTCTTATGGGAAGCTTTATATAAATAAAGAGAGCATTCCAGTAAAACTAAAAGTCAGCCTGGTGAGGATTTCCTCAATAATGAAGAGAAAGTCCTTTGTGTGAGTCCCTTCTTCTAAATTCATTTACTCGTTTTTCCTCCGTTATTTTCATCAGTAGAGTAGGAACCAAGTCTGTGACATCTCCTAAGAACCTTTCTCCTTCTCTTAACCATTTTTTCTAATCTACTAGGGAACTGAAAATGACTTTTAACTAGGAGGTGGGGAGGGGGGTAATCAGGGTTCATGACCTTGAAAGGAAATAAAGGAAAGAAAAATCTACCTAATATGGTATTTCAGGTACCAGTTCCTAAGATTCCCCTAGAAATTGTCTTTTTTTTCTAGGAAAGATGGCAAAAAAAAAATCAGTCTTTTAAAAAAATTTATTTACTCTTAGTTAACAACATTCAGTTCCATGATCCCTTGAGTTCCAAATTTTCTTCCCCTTCCCCCTCCCCTCCCATGGTGGCATGCAATCTGATATAGGTTCTACTAATATCTTTGCATTAAACATTAGTCAAGTTGTAAAGACTATAACCAATGAAGTGAACAAGGAGAAAGAAGAAACAAAACTAAACACAATAGAAAGAGAGTTAAGTAATTTGCTTCAATCTGCATTCAGACATTGTAGTTCTTTTCTCTGGATGTGGATATCTCTTTTCATCGTGAGTCTTTTGGAGTGGTCTTATAACCTTGCATTGCTGAGAGGAGCCCAGTCTACCAAAGTTAGTCATCACAAAAGCTCTGTGTCTGTAATTGTGTACAAAGTTCTGGTTCTGTTCTCCTCACTCAGCATCAGTTTATATAAGACTCTCCAGGTTATTACGAAATCTGTCTGCTCCTCATTCCTTATAGCACAATAGAATTCCATTACATTCATACACCACAACTTGTTCAGCCATTCCCCAATTGATGGGCATCCCTTTGATTTCCAATTCTTTGCCACCACAAAAGAGCTGCTATAAATATTTTTACACATGTGGGTCCTTTTCCCACTTCTCTGATCTCTTTGGGATACAGCCCTAGAAGTGGTGTTGCTGGGTCAAAGGGTATGCACAGTTTTATAGCCCTTTGGGCATAGTTGGAAATTGCTCTCCAGAATGGTTGGATCAACTCACAACTACACCAACAAGCCATCAGTGTTCCAAAAAAAAAATCAGTCTTAAAAGTGGATTTGAAATTCTATCCAAAAGTATTTGCTATTTTAAAAAATAAAGCAGTCCCTCCCACACGTCATAGTATCCTGGAGGACCTGAGTAGTTGCAGTGAAGACATAACCTGATGAGAAGCATGTTTCCCATTTTAACTTCTTTCATTGTATTCCTCTCCTAGTGCAGTGCTTGGCACACCATAGACATTTAATAAATGTTTGTTGAATAGGCTGGAATTGAATTTTCATTAATTTCCTTATATTTATGTTTAGGCTCTGCTTTAGAAGCCAGAGCATAGAGAGGTTAAGTAGGTTGGACTAATAATAATAATTTCACATCTACATCTCACAGTTAGCTTATCAGAAAGTCTCTACATCTATTTAATCAATGTTCCCTGTAGTCATGTGATGTAGGCAGGCCTAGGAAAAGGGATTACAGCTGTAATTTCATCTGTATAAGGAACTTCTGGGTAAAGAAACTGCAGATTGACATCTTTGCAACTTGTCTTATTAGAATAATTCTTGGAACACTGAGTCAACAAGTACTTATTAAGTATTAGTTATGTTCCAGGTTATACTAAGCATAAGTGATACAAAGAAGGCAATTAACCGTCCCTGTTCTCAGCAAGCTCACAGACTCTCATGAAAACATTATATGAGTTGCCTAAGCAATGCTTCTTAAACTGTGGGTTGTGATACTACATGGAGTTGTGAAAATTTGGAAACAGTAAAAGGTTTCTGAATGCACAATCAGGAAGTGGTTGCCCATGGTGCCAATGGCAACTTCCACTGCAGGCTTGGTTCTGAACACAAAGCAGGCGCACTTTGCACTGCACATGCCCGCAGGCCACACAACACCAATGAACTTTGCCATAATTTGAAAAGGGGTCACAAGCTGAAGAAGCACCACCAGCATGTGTCAGAGGCAGAAATGTGAACTCAGGTCTTCCTAGGTTGGAGCTCATCTCTCTGTTCACTATACCATGCTGCCTCAGATGTAGGAAGACCAGGTATTATTATTATTGTTAATTATTATTAGAGGATTATAGATCTAAAATTGCAAAGAGCCTCTGAGATTATCTGTCTAGTCCAGAACTTCTCAAAGTATGGTCTGGGGATGCCTGCAAGTCCCTGAGACCCTTTTAAGGGATCCAAAAAGTCAAAACCATTTCATAATAATGCTAAAATATTTTAACTTCTAATATAGTAAATATGAATAACTATAACCCACATTTGAAATAAAGCTCTATGGAGTCTTTAATAATTTTTAAGAGTTTATTTGTTTTGTTTTTTACTTTTTGGAGGGGGGAATGCAGGGCAATTGGGGTCAAGTGACTTGCCCAAGGTCACAGGGCTAGTAAGTGTTAAGTGTCTGAGGCCGGATTTGAACTCAGGTCCTTCTGACTCCAGGGCTGGTGCTCCATTCACTGAGCCCCCTGATTTTTAAGAGTTTAAAGGGGTCCTGACATCAGAAAGTTTGATCTAGTCCAACCCTTTCATTTGCCAGACGAGACAGACCACTAAAGCCCAGAGAAAGGTTCAGTACTTTGGCCAAGATCACACAGGTAGGTAAGGGGCACAAGCAAGATCTGAACTGTGACTTCACCTTAAGTATTCCTTCCTCTATACTATGCCTCCTTAGTTCGCAAATGAAGAAACTGAGGTGATAGTAATGACCAATATATTATAATAATAGTATAGTGCTTTAAGCTTCGCAAAATACTCTGCAAATACAATCTCATCAATCTTCATGATAACCCCGGGAGATAGGTGATTTTATGCTAGGTGGCATAGTGGATAGAGTGCCCGGCCTGGAGTCAGGAAGACTCATCCTCCTGAGTTCAAATAGGGCCATAGATACTTACTAGCTGTGTGACCCTGGGCGAGTCATTTAACTTTCTTTGTCTTAGTTTCCTTATCTATAAAAGAAGCTGGAGAAGGAAATGACAAACCACTCCAGTATTGTTGCCAAGAAAACCCTATGAAAAGCTGGATGTGGCTGAAAAGTGACTGAATAACAACACATTTTGCAGATGAGGAAACTGGGGCAGACAGAAATAAAATGACTTGCCCACGGCCACACAGCTAATAAGTGTCTAAATCTAGATCTGAACGTAGACATTCCTGACTTGAGGTCCAGTGCTCTATCCACTACATCACGTAGATAGAAAGAGATGTCAAGGGTTCAAGTAAATGGAGAAACATCAGTTCTGCTGACTCTTCTTTGTTCTGTTTAACAGATCATGTTGCCAATATATCCATTTAAATCAGGCCTGCTGATTAGTACAGGCCTACTGCCTGAAAGTGGGGTTAAGCTTAAATGTAGTTTAACCATAGGCAAGGTTTTAAGTAAATATGGAGCTCTTACCTAATAGTCTAAATGCTGTGCTTGGTATGAAGTATTATTTCTATAAATTAACTCAATATCCTAATAAGATAATGACTGTACAAAAAAGAGGTTAGTGAGAATTGAGCTGGCTGATAAATAGTTTTGGAGGTCCTGAAGATTTCTATGAAAAATCCTGTATTCTGATGAATTAATTAATAACTATCAAATAGCTGCTTTTTTGCCAAGTGCCTTTTGTTATTAAGGAATACATCTTCTCTAGACCATGCTTATACCACATGCAGAATGACTAGGAATTTTTGTATCTAGGGCAAGGGTAATAGGGAAAAGGATGGTGGGGGTAGAATTGAGCCCATCTGGAGTGTGGTTCGAGAACACAGCAAGGTTTCTATACTACTGAAGGACTATATATCCGTATGATGCTGTCTGTCCTGTCTATATTTCAACATTGGAGCAAAGTTCTGATTAATCCACTCTGGGTATGGTTTTGATCATAAAACCTCTAAAATATGAAAAACATTTTAGAATTTTTAAGGCCTATTATTTAAATTTAAATTCTTTTTTTTTTTTTTTGCTTTTTTAGAGGGGAAAAGGCAGGGCAATTGGGGTTAAGTGACTTGCCCAAGGTCACATGGCTAGTAGGTATGTCAAGTGTCTGAGGTCCAATTTGAACTCAGGTCCTGCTGACTCCAGGACTGGTGCTCTATTCACTGTGCCACCTAGCTGCCCCTAAATTTAAATTCTTTAGAAAGAATTCTTTAATTCTTTCAATAGTTTATGAATGGATTAGCCATTTGTAGATAACCTGCAGGGAACTAGGGATGTCTCCCATTCCCGTTGGGATTCTGACAGTGTGGCCTAGTTTGGAAGGAATTTGCCCTGGAAAGAGAAGTGTGGTGACTCTCATAGAACTGAATATGGTCTGTTGTAGTTGTTGTTCATATGAGTTTCAGTGTTCCAAAGGCAAATATAAACCATTCTCTCTTTTAGCAAAGGTAATTCAGAAGTTGACTAAATTATGTTGTTTTCTTAATCTCTTGCCTTTCCTGTTTTTGGCCTGTAGATTTCAATAGTGTTTCTTCAATAACGTAATTTCTTTGGCTCATGCATATAATTTAGAAGTATATAATTTAGGTATAATATACAATTTGGGGAAATCTGTTGAATTAGGTATTCTTAATAGTCAAGCCAAATTATAGGCAGACCAGCTGAGAAGGAAGTGCTTTTTTTTTTTTAAAGAAGCAAATCTATTAAAAGAATTAAATAGCTATTCATGTGTGGATAAACATATAGCAGTCTATGGTGAGCTAACTGGGTTGGGTAAAACATCACGGTAATGAGTTCAGTCCCTGTGAGAACCAACTCTCTCTATTCTGTTTAGTTCCTACACATTAGACTTCTATCTCTAAACCCCAAATGGCTTGCAGATTATGCCCTTGGTCATATACCCTTTCTCTATATCCTCCAGACCTCTGAATACTGCAGTCTGAGCTATTGATGCCACTTAAGGACCTTGAACTTTGCCATCAGACCTACTGATGAGCCCTTAGAATTCTAGGCCTTTCTACCTACCCTACAGCTAAATGGGACTGGAAGGATCCTTCAGGGTCATCTCATCCAACCCCCTTTTTATGAGTATAAAACAGGGAAGTGAGGTAAATTAACCAAGGTTACACAAATAGGAAGTAGCAGCACCAGAATGCAAGAACATTTTCTAGACTTTTCCTTTCATCTTCTCTCATTTGAGACTCACAACAACAGGTATTATCACTCCCATCTTAAAGTTAAGGAAAATAGAGCCTCAGAGGCTCTGTAATAATCCATGGTCTCATAGCTGGTAAATATCAGAGGTAGGATTTAAACCCAGATAAGTCCTGATTAGTCCCTTCTTATTTCCCAGTCTCTCTCCTCTGCTCCAGTCCCAGTGGATATTTCTTTTTTTGAGGCAATTGTATTAAGTGACTTGCCCAGGGTCACACAGCTAGTAAGTTTCTGAGGCCAAATTTGAACTCAGGTCCTCCTAACTCCAGGACCAGCACTCTATCTGCTGTAGCTGCTGCCTCCCACCCCTCCACTGGACATTTCAAACTGGATGCCCTGTAGGTATCTCAAATTCAACATGTCTGAAGCAGAAATCATTACCTTTGTTATCTTTTACCCCAAACCCACCCCCACCCTGATCTTTCCCTTTTACTAATGAGGGAACCACCATCCTCCCAGTTATGAAGATTCACAACTGGCATGTCAACCTCAACTCCTCAGCCTCACTCACTCCATATATCCTTTCATTGCCAAATCCTGTCATTGTTACCTCCCCAAAGTCTTTTGTGCATATACCTCTACCTCTGCTTCTTAATTCAAACCTTCATCACCTCTTCCCTGGACCATTACAATAACCTTCTAATTGGTCTCCTTGCCTCAAGACTTTCCCTGTTCCAAGCCATCTCTCACACAGCTGCCAAAGTGATTGTGTGTAGAGATAATAATTAAATCCACAAAAAACTGATTAGATCACAAAGAGAAAATATAGCGTGAGAAGATGTGCCGGGATGTAACTATGGGCTACAGTCCCTGGTTATGGAGTGCAATAGGGATGATGATCAAAAAAAGGGGATTGAACTGGAGTCATGAGACCTATAGGGTAGAACAAAAAGAGAGGCCTGTCTTAGGTCTGGCCATGCCACTTCCCCTATTCAATAAACTCTAGTGGTTCCCTATTACCTTTAGGAACAAATATAAACTGCTTTTTTGGGGGACACCTCTTCCTATTTTCCAATCTTTTACAACCCTCCACATGCTCTGTGGTTCAGTCATATTGACCCATTTGCAGTTCTTTACATAAAATGTCCTATTTCTGTGCCTTTGCAGTTTCTGTTCCCCATGTCTGGAATGCTCTCTCTTTTCACTTCTATTTCTTAATTTACCTGTATTCCTTCAGGTCTCGGATCAAAAGAGACTTTCTGCAGGAGGCCTTTCCTTGTCCCCCCAGCTTCTAATAATGCCTTTCCTTACTAAGGTTATCATCTATCTCCTCTGTATTTCTTTTATGTGTGTATGTATGTAGGTGTACACATAACATATGCATATTCATATACCTACAAATACACACATAAAATATGTATGTGTTTATATATACATACATATACATACACACATATACACACATACATATATATTTATATGTGTATGTATATATACTGTCTCCCCATTAGAATGTAAATTCTCTAAGAGCAGGAATTTATTTTTTCTTTCTACCCCACAGCTTTGTATAGCTTTTGGCACATGGGAGGAATCAAGCCCCAAGTTTAGCATTGTACGCATTATACTCCACTACTCGCTTTGAATTTAAAGGTCATGCTGATGTAGACAAGCTTCTTCATTTCTTTCCTTCACAAGCTTTCCCTGCTACCAATCTTTCATCTGTATCTACTCTAATTCCTCACTGTTTCACTTGACCCAACCATCCCCTCAAGCTGTTGTCCTATATTTCTCCTGGATCTCACAGCAAATTCGAATTCCTAGAGAAAGCTGTATACTCTCATCACTTCCTTTTAGTCTCTTTTCGCTCTGTTCTCAACCTTTTCAATATGGTTTGTGAACTTGTCATTCAAATGAAAATGCTTTTTCCAAAGTTATTGGTGATTTTTAATGTCTAAATCTGAGGCTTTTTCTCAGTCCTCATTCTTCTTGACCATGTTGCAGCACTTGACATTATGGACCCCCCCTTTCTGCCTGAATACTCTCTCCTTTCTAGGTATTTTTTTTGGGTTTTGGAGGGCAATTGGGGTTAAGTAACTTGCCCAAGGCCACATGGCTAGGTTTTTATTTGTGTGTGTGTGTTAAGTGTCTGAGGCCGGATCTGAACTCAGGTCCTTCTGACTCCAGGGCCAACGTTCTACTCACTGCGCCACCTAACCGCCCCGTTTCTGGGTATTTTTGAGGTCTTGCTTTTGGTTCTCCCCTATTGGTCTCATGGCTCCATTTCAGTCTGCTTTTATTGATCTTCATCTATATTGGGACCCCTAAGCATGGTTATATCCTGGCACATTTTCTCTTCCAGTTTCCTTTTCTTTGTGATTTAATCAGTTCTTTTGGGTTTAATTATCTCTATGCAAATGACTCCCATTCTAGTTTTTTCTCTGGAGCAATCACATATTGGTCTGAACTGGCAGTCCTCTAGGCATCCCAAAAGCAGTAAGTCCAAAAGTTCTCTCGGAGCCCAAAAGCTCTCTCAGAGCCCATGCCTTTTCTGAATTTCTCTATTACTTTTGAGGGCACCACCATTCTGCTAGTTACCCGGGTTTATAACCTGAGAATTATCCTTGATGCCTTGATTTTCCTCACCCTGCATAGCCCATCACTTAATAAGTTCTTTAAATTTTTGCCTCCACATTTTTCATTTCTCTCCCCTTTTCTTTCCTTCTGTGATTATTGACTTAATTTAAGTACTCTTCACCTTTCATCTTGACTATTTCTTTCTTTCTTTTTCTTTTTCTTTTTGGAGGGCAATTTGGATTAAATGACTTGCCCAAAATCACACGGCTAGTAAGTGTGTCAAGTGTTTGAGATAGGATCTGAACTCAGGTCCTCCTGACTCCAGGGCCAGTACTCTATTCACTGTGCCACCTAGCCACCTTGACTATTTCAAAATCCTAATTGGTTTCTTCCCCATGTTTCTCCTTCCTCCAATTCATTCTCCATACAGCCACCAATATGATGTTCCTTAAATGCAGGTCTGTCCGTGTCATTCCCTTGTTCAATAAACTGCAGTGTTTGAGGCACAAAGTTAGAACTTAATAAAAGCTTGTTAAATATTGATTCATATTACCTCTAGGGTCAAATATAAATTCAATTTGGCATTTAAAGCCAGTCACAACCTGGCTCCAACCTACCTTTCCAGGCTTTTGCTTCATGCATCCTGTGGATCAGCTAAACAGGTCTTCATGCTGTTGCTTGCATACAGTCCCCCATTTTCTCCACTTATGACTTTATATAGACTTTTTCCATGCTTGGAATGTTCTTCTTCCTCACCTCTACCTTTTAGAATACCTGGTTCCTTCAAAACTTAACTCAAATGCAATCTTATGCAAGAGTCTTTTTTTTTACTTAGAGATAATCTTATTTTCTCCCCTTCTATAGCTTGTTTAATATGATCAATTAAAGTTTTTTTTTAATAAAATATGAAAACCAAGTACTTGTTAAAGTGGTTTCCCCCCATCATTAAGTTTAAAACTCAAACCACACACTATTATGATGTTGACATACCACAGAGCTTTCTGTGTGCGGTTATTACAACACTTCTTGGGTGGTTTAGGGCATAAGGCCAAGGGCTTGTATAATATACCCAAGACTTATCCTAAGATAGGTCCTAAAGTATTTTAACCTTATATTAGAAGAAAGTCATCTCTTTCCACTTGAATTCCAAGTAGTATAATGTTTAAGAATCCCTCTTTTCATCTATCAGCCAATGAGGATCACTGTCCCTCCATTCCTAAAGCAGATGGTATAATGAGTTTCTATGGCCAAGAAAAATCATCACCTGGCAACATCGCCCTGTGCTGATTGGCTTCTTTGAACCTAGTGAAGTTGGTATTTGAAAGACAGACATACTCTCTGTCACCAGGCCAGTACTTGGAATCTTCCCAGCTTGGCTGGACTTGCTAGAGACTGTGCTTTTTTGGCATAACTTTTAAGAAGTCACAGTCACCTTCGCATCATGATGAGGCATCAGAGCAGCACTTTGGAGGAAGTGAATGTCATGTAAGCTCTGTAATCACATTGCTAAGCAATTGAAGCATGTATCTCTTGTGGAAGAATTTGACCTGATGGAAGGATCACTAGATTTGAATTTGGGAGTCCTGAGTTTGAATCTAGCTTCTGATGTTAATTGCTGCATGGTCATGAACAGTCTTCCAAATCTCAATTTCCTTTTTCATAAAATGGGGATAATTAGCTTGTAAGGTCTCTAAGGGCAGGAACTATTTTTGCCTTTCTTTGTGTCCCTAGCACTTAGTACAGTGCCTAGATAGAATATAATAGGTGCCTAACAAATGCTTGTTGACTACTTATCTTACAGGATTGTGGTGAAAAGTATTTTGTAAGCATGATCAAATGTATTGTGACTATCCTTCCTCCTCTTTTAAAAAAATATCAATATGATATATGAATTACATATGACATATAGAAGTCAGATACAGGTCCAACACCCTATTCAATGGGCCACTGAGCTGTGTAATAGTAAAGTGACCTTCCTATTGGTCTCTCAGTCTCAAGTCTCTCCCCACTCCATTCAGTGATTTGTCTAAAACATATGTCTGACCAAAGCTCCAGTGGTTCTTTATTGACCTCCAGGATCAAACACAAATTCTTCTAGTATTCAACCTTCTTCAGAACCTGATCCCTTCTTACCTTCCAGTCTTCTTATGCTTTATTCATCTTTATGAATGTTATCATTCAGCCACAGTGTCACTTTGGACAAGTTACTTAACCTCTCACAGCCTCAGTTTTCCCATCTGTAAAGTGGTCATAATAATAGTACCTTTGTCAAAGGATTGTTGTGCTATTGTTATCACTGCTTTACTTTGATGAGGATTAGTTGGAGGAACTGGAGATATTTAATCAGGAAGAAAAATAATAGCTGTTTTCAAGAGTTTGGAAGTGTGGCGTATAAAAGTGCAAGAGACCATTTCTGGATAATTAATCATTTTATGAATCATGCTAGCACATAATTAATGAAAGGGTCAGTGGCACTCTTGAATGCCAAAGACCCCTCATGGAAGCCACTCAACACTTATATGCCCTTTGGATGAGCTGGTGTTCCAGAGGGTGACAGTCAACCTGATTGGTTAACAAGTAATGTTAAATTATTTATTATATGAATATTATAATAAGGGGTGGGTTTATTCTAATGGCTGGGGAAGATGATTCTGATCACCCAGTCTTGATCCAAGAGACTTACCTATACACAAATCACCCTGTCAGACAAAAGGGAGAACCCACTTTTATCCAAACTTATCTGAATAAAACACAATGGGCAGGAATCCATCAATTCACCTAAACTAAAATTTCTTTACCTTTTGATCAGATCTGAGTTTTCCATTTGTGTCAGTTTTGCCCAAGATTTCATCTCATCATAAGCCCTGCCCTTTAAAGGCTGCCTGAATAACCTATAGGGACTGATTTCTAAATGAGGAAAAGGAAGGGGGAAAAACCTTGGTCCTAATTCAATAGTTATTTCTTGCTAGAGACTGATAGAAGAGGGATTAGATTTGTGCTTATAACCTGAGTCCCACAGTCCATTGGTGCAGCCCTTTCTCCTCTTCTCTTGGAGGTCCTCTCAGGCACAAGGCACTGATTCCCACCAATGAGGAGAAAATCCCATACCAATGAGCCCTGAGACTTCTGTTGCATTCTCTTTGGACCTAGAAGGGAGAAATAGTAGCAAAAAGTGAAAGCTGTAAACAGACAAATTTAGGCTTGGTGTCAGGTAAAACTTCCTAACAATTAGAGCTATCAGGGTGGAATGGGTTGCTTTGGAGGTATTGATTTCTCTACCAAGCTAAGGCTGGGTGATCACTTGTTTCCTATGTTATAGGGTTTTTTCCCCCTTCAGATATTGACTGAATTTGATATCTACTGAGGTCCCTCACACTCAGTAATTCTGTGATTATAATTGTATAAAACTAAATACTTTATATATAAGATGGTGTTATATAGACAAGGACTGGGGGGAACATTTGGTGTAAGGATGATCATTTCAAAAAAACTATTGACCTCAGTCAACAAAGAAAAGAGAAAGAAATAAGTATTTATGTAGCACCTACTATGTACCAGACACTCCACTAAATAAGTTCTTTGTACAAATAGGATCTCATTTGATTCTCACAACAACCTGGAGAGAGGCTCAATTATTAACTCTATTTTAAAGTTGAGGAAACAGAAGCAAACAAAGGTTAAGTGACTTCCCCAGGGTCACAAGGCTGAGTAGGTCTTCCTGACTCCAGACCCAGAGTTCTATATCCACTGTGTCACTTAGCTACCCTAATAATAATATGATAATGTGGTCCTTTCTTTGATCAGAATTCTTAAATCTTTCAAAGTTGTTTTTCTTTGCAATAGTGTTGATACTTTCCTGTCCTGGTTCTCACTTCACTTTGCACCAGCTCATACAAATCTTCCCAGGTTTCTCTAAAACCATCCCTTTCATGGTTTCTAAGGTACTATTAATATCCCGATTCACTAACCTAATTTGTTCAGCTTCTTGAGGATTCGTACTGTTTTTGTTTGTTTTGTCTTTGTATCCTTAGCACCAAGCACAGAGCATATAGTAGGTGCTTAATAAATGCTTATGGGATTGAATTGAGTTCAGGATAATTAGCAAACTCTTAAAGGCTAAAGTGTTAACACTTTAGAATGTGGTTTAAATATCATTTGGAAATCTGTGTCTTGGTTATTTTGATATGCTTTTCTCTTCCCAGACAAGAGTGGGAATGTCCTAACTGGTTGGGACATGTGGACAAAACCCACCAAAGAGTGTTATTGTTATTCAGTCACTTCAGTTGTGTCCATCTCTGTTTCCTTGATTAGGGTTTGTTTTGTTTTGTTTTGTTTTGTTTTGGAGAGGGGAGGGTCGGGCAATTGGGGTTATGTGATTTGCCCAACGTCACATAGTTAGTTTTTGTGTTAAGTGTCTGAGGCTGGGTTTGAACTCAGGTCCTTCTGACTCCAGGGCCGGTGTTCTATTCACTGTGCCACGAAGCTTCCCTAATTGGAGTTTTCTTGGCAAAGATACTGAAATGGTTTGCCATATCCTTCTCCAGATCATTTTACAGATGGGGGAAACTGAGGCTAACAGGGTTCTGTAACTTGTCCAGAGTCACACAGCTAGTTAATATATGGGGTCAAATTTGAACTTGGATCTTCCTGATTCTCGACTGGGTATTCTCTTCACTGGGTCACCTAGCTGCCCTGCAGAGAGGCTCAAATTCAGGCATTCATTCAGCCTTCATGCATCACTGCCAGAGCTTACTATTGTTTTAGTAGATTGGGAATTTTGCCTGGCAAAGGATAGTGATATCAGGTTCATGCTGGCTTTGCTGGATAAAGTCACTGCCTTATAAATTATGGAACCTCTAAAGAAAGGACAGTTGATACCTTGCATTTTTCTTGTGAAGCAATCTTTACCAACTCCTGCCCTGACAACATCCCCCTTGAAGAAGATTTTGTTGCTGAGGAAATGGAATCATTGGGTGAATTATGCCTCCTCTTCTCACTCCTACCCAGAAACCTAGGAAATACTGATTATGTATGCCTCTAAACCCTGAGAATTCTTAGATTATTTGGGATGTAGACTGCTACATCTTTTAATACTTAAAAAAACTGTATGTATAAAAGTGTACGCTTTTGTTAACAGCCTCAGAAGTAGGACACTGATAAAAATAGAGTTGATTTTTGCTAAAAATATCAATAAACAAAAATAGAACCATCCCAGCTGAAATCTTCTTATCATGTTTCATCTTTTGTGACCTTGGGTTCTTGAAAGCAATGCCAGCTGACTATGGGTTCTGGGATGTTCCACACAGCAGGACTAGCTTTGAATATTGTTGTAATGATGGGTTGTGTGTCTAAGGTCTGAGGACCAGCCCTACTTAAGTACAGAGAAATTCATCACCAGAGAGTTTACCAACAAGGTGAGCGATTTCTTTTCCCTGAAAGAAACTACTTAGGCATGAAGGGCTGTGATTTCTGTCCTGGAGAGGAAACCCATATTTAGCAAAACCACAGATGCTAGAAGTTTTGAAAATAGTGAGAACCACAAGTATGGTGGCAATTTTAAGTAATGTCTTCTTTGGGTTATTATCTATCTGTATTATAACACTTTTCAGAGGAGAATTTTTAAGTTGATTCATATTTGTATAATAGTGGTAATGTGGCAAATTAAACGAAACTTTCCCCACCTTGCTACTTTCATGGACTTCATGATCTTCAGAAATTCATCATTCTGCAAAAATGAAATTAATTTTGAAATTCTCACCTCTCCAGATTGTTTCCTAACTCGGCTGCAGGACTTCAAACTTTCAAAAATTTTACATTTTTAAAAAAATTAAAAATTTTAAAATTGTCTTTTCCCATTAGATTGTGAGCTCCTAGACTGCAGGAACTGCCTTATGCCTTTCTTTGTACCCCCAGTATTCAGCACAGTATTCATCCCAGGGGTGGGGAACCTGTGGCCTTCTAAGTCCCCTTGCACAGCCTTTTGACTAAATCCATGTTTTACAGGACAAATCCTTTTATTAAGGGGATTTTCTCTGTGAAGTTTAGGTTCAGTCAAAGAGTCATGCTTGAGGACCTAGAGGGCCACATGTGGCTTTGAGTCACAGGTCCCCCACCTCTGGTCTATCCCATAGCAGACTCCACCTCTAAATGTTTATTGACTCTGAAATTTAGAATGATTAAGACAAACTGCAATGAAATGGGTAGAACCAGCAGAACCATGTGCTTAATGATAACAATAACATTGTAAAGGAAAACAACTTTGATCAAACTATGAACAATAATGACTTTCAAAGATTGATGATGGAACATGCTTTATGCCTCTTTGCAGAGAGGTGATGGACAAGAGATGATGAATGAGATATGTATTGTCACATGTGACCAGAGTGTTAATTGGTTACATGAGAGGATTTCTATACGGTAGGTTAGTGGACACTGAGAAATAATGGACAAAAGTAAAGCAGTTACCCCTTCCATATCGTGGGGTTTAGGAGCACCAGGTCCCCAAAATCTGCATTAAATTTTTTGGCCCTCCATCACACCGGAGAAGTCTGAGCTTCTTTCATGGGGTGTTTACAGTACCGTATTGTAAAATTTGGGTTAAGTATTTAGTCATAGGCTCTATGTTGTCTGCTGGCTTTCATGTAACTTCTGCAAAACTCCCCCCCAATTCCTATTTAAATTCTTTTGGTGATCCATGATATATTGAAACTTCAGTGGGGAAAGTCATGATGTGAAAGGGATGACTGTTCAACATTTTTTCCTAAAAGGGCACACAAGTTGGGACAGCTAGGTGGTTCACTAGTGGATAGAACACTGGCCCTGGAATCAGGAGGACCTGAGTTCAAATCTAGCCTCAGACCCTCAGACACTTACTAGCTGTATGACCTGGGCAAGTCACTTCACCCCAATTGCCTCCCCAAAAAGGGCACGGAAGCAAACAAAAGAGCGTAGAAGACACAAACAAATAACACAATTTTGTTACTACCTTATTTATATATGTATATATGAGTATCTTTTTGTGTATATGTAAACATATACATATACAGAGTGTCTGAAAGTCATAGTGAAATTTAAAGCTGTTAAGGCTTAAAACTGCACTAAGACTCTTGATAAACTATCTACATTTATATTTCATACAGACTGTATATAGTAAGAGTTTGACTATGTTGGTGTTGGCTACCCTGCCAAGACCCCTCTCACTCCCTCTGCTGGTTTCTGGATAACTTCTTGCGCAATTTTGGTCTAGATGGAGTAGCTTTTGTCTGTTTCTTTTTAGTTTTCATGATTATTGATCTTATGTAATCATCATAAAAAATGATTTGGGAAAGGAGGCCTGCTGAGAGAATTTGATCTACCTAAGTCACAGGCTTTTTTCCCTCGCCCTTGGAGGGAGATGCTAGCTAAGGGGCAAGAGTAGTTTAAAGTATAATTTCATTTATTAAACACTGTGGAATGATGGTGGAAGATTACTAGAAGTGTTGCCTTATAAAATAATGAAAAGTGATGGGATGAGAAACAAGTCTAAAGTAAAGCTTGGCATGGGACCCAGGTGAACCGCATCATCCCAAGGGCATTCATAGACAAAACAGGCAGAACAACAAATGGAAAATGAAACAGATGTGTCAGCATTTCTACAATGACTTATTTTCATCATCAATGACAGAGGAACCCAGACATATGGGCCCAGATATTTCAATATCAGAGCAGTTCTCTGAAAAAAAGTAGCAATGGCATGGTAGGGAGGCAGGGTCTGGAAAAGTGGATGGACTGGATCCGAATCATGATCTTGAATCATGCAAGAAAAGTCACTAAACCACAGTGATCCCACTACTGGGCATATGGCCCAAGGAGGTTAACCAGAGAAGAGAAAAGGCCCCACATATGTGAAAATATTCATAGTTATACTTCTTTGTGGTAGCAAAGACAAACAAGCAAACAAAACCCCCAAATCAACCCCCCAAACACACACACTCACTCTCTCTCTCTCTCTCTCTCTCTCTCTCTCTCTCTCTCTCTCTCTCCCTCTCTCTCTCTCCCCCTCCTCTTCCTCCCGCCCTCCCTCTCTCTCTCTCTCCCCCCTTCTCTCTCCTCTCTCTTCCCCTCTTTCCCTCTGTCTCACCCTCTCTCCTCAAAGTGTAAACAAAGTCCATACCCATTGGTTAGGAGTGTATGATCGTAGTGCTATTGTGCTTTCATAGAACATCATGAAAGTAAAGAATTTAGAGAAACATGGGAAAATGGACCATAGCCCTAGAGATGAAAGGGATCTCAGAAGCTGTTGAGCATGACTGCTTCATTTTACAAATGGGGAGATAGAGGTTCAATGAACATTAAAGGACTTGCCCCAAGGCCCTCCAGGTGGTAATTATCAGAAGTGGGGTTTGAAGCTATGTCCTCTTGACTCTTTCTATTGTACCATATTATGTTCCTATGGATGAAATGATGTCCAGTGAAGTGAGTAGAACAGGGAAAACAATATAGATAAAAGTGGCAGCTAGGTGCCATAGTACACAGAGTGCCAGGCCTGGAGTCTGGACTACCCATCTTCTCGAGTTCAAATCCAGCCTCAGATACTAATTGTGTGACCCTGGGCAAGTCAAGTAACCCTTTGGATCTCAGTTTCTTCATACATAAAATGAGCCAGAGCAGGAAATGACAAACCACTTCATGCCAAAAAAATCCCAAATGGGGCCACAAACAGTCAGATAGGACTGAACAACGATAAAAACAAAATGTAAATAAAAACAACACTGTCAGAAGAGGTGATGAAATGTATCCTTTTCTTCTCTAGAAGAGGGATAAAAGGACTAGAGGAGTAGAATGATGCACATGCTGATGTGGTTCCTCTGTTGGTTGGTTTTGTTTAAATACTTGATTATGAAGGAACATTACATGGCAGAGGGAGATAGTTGATATGAAAGATGAAAGGCATCAACAGAACTTTATTTTTTAAAGGTCTAGGAAATTTGTTTTGGAGGTGATACAATCAAGCAATCCACCGAGAATTTAAATGCCCACTAGGGGCCAAGTACTATGCTTGTTGCTGGAGATAGGATAAAAAATGAGGAAATAGGCCCCACTTACCACATATCACTGGACTCTACTTGCAATGCTCTTTTTTCTTTTTTTGGGGGGGGGGCAATTGGGGTTAAGTGACTTGTCCAAAGTCACATGGCTAGTAAGTGTGTCAAGTGTCTGAGGCTGGATTTGAACTCAGGTCCTCCTGACTCCAGGGCCGGTGCTCTATTTACTGCACCACCTAGCCGCCCCATGCAATGTTCTCTTTGCCATCCTTTCTGTACCATGACCAGTTTTATTCACCCACCACCATTAGCAATAACTTGCCAGTATTTCCATGCAGTTTTAATCCATCATTCTCTTCCTCAGTGGTGAGATCTGTATATTGTGTTTTCCTTTCAGACCTTTGAACATAGCCCTACCCTTCACCCTCCCAGTCTTATGACTTGGGAATATCCAAGGGGTAAGACTGGTGTGAGAGACAGGAAATGAAGTCATTTGAGGACTGGAGAACAAAGCTAATATCAGTCATAGAGCAATGAGCAATCTCAGGTACTGGGAATTAGACACTGAAACAGAAACCCAGACTGAGTAACTGGGATATTAGGGTCAAAGTGCAGTAGGAGGTAGAGTGATTTAGGCTATTGAGCTAGTGAATGGTGGGGCAGCCAGGTGGCTCAGCAAGAGAGAGCACTGGGCTTGGAATCAGGAAGACTCATCTTCAGGAGTTAAAATCTGACCCTGTGGGAACCTGGGCTACACTCTCTGTCTCAGTTTCTCATCTGTAAAATGGGCTGGAGAAGGAAAGGGCAAACCACTCGAGTATCTTTGCCAAGGAAAACCCCAAAATGGAGTCATGAAGAGTTGTACATGACTGAACAGAAACAACAACAACAACAAAAAAACTAGTAAACAATAGCTCTTGAGCTCATGTATGAATGTCCCTTTACTAGAACCAGGTTAGGACTGAAGTAATTAGGCTACCCTTTAACTACTTTGTGAATCCATTATGGTCATTTGCAACATAAACAAATACACTTGACAGTTTATCTCCAATTTTTGGTAGATATTTTTCATGAATTAGAGTTAATTGATAAACATTTATTAAACACTTACTATGTTCCAGGTGTTGTACTAAGTTCTAGGGATACAAAGAAAGGTAAAAAATGATCATTACCCTTAAGGAGCTCACATTTTAATAGGGGAAACAACACACAAACAACTATGGACAAACTATATATGGGATAACTTGGAAATCACCAATAAAGGTGTGGCTCTGGCATTAAAGGGACTCAGGAAAGGCTTCTTGGAGAAGGTGGGATGTAAGCCCAGTCTTGAAGGAAGTCAGGAGTCAGAGATGAGGAAAGAGAACACTCCAAGCATGGGGAACAACCAATGAAAATGCCTCCTAACATGGGAGGTTATGATTTGTCCAAGGAGCAGCCAGGAGCAGTCACTAGATCTCATAGTGGGAGATGGGGAGGCAGTGTATGAAGGGCTTTGATCATCAAACAGAGGATTTTGCATTTGATCTTGGAGCTGTTAGGGAACCACTGGAATTGATTGAATGGGGAAGGCTAGTGACATGGTCAGGACTACACTTAGAGAATGCTCATTTTGAAGGGAAGGACTTCAGTGGGGAGAAATTTGTGCCAGGGAGTATCTATCTACCCAATCAATATAGGATCTAAAAAATTAAGACTGTTTCATGATTTGGTGAGTCCTTACCATCAAAGAAATAACTTGCAGCTGGCAAAGGAAGAGACTTCATTTGTTCTCCTTAGCCTAGGGACTTTTGAGCCAGTTTTTTGACTTCTAATTTTAGCCCTTACTTCACTTTTTCATAGAATCACAGAATTTTAGAACTGGATTGTAGTCTACCCTCCACCCTGAGATCTTCAAATGTATTCCCATCACTTTCCAAATGAAGAAGCAGTCCCACGGAGCCTCTGTGACTTGCTCAAGGCCAAGTAGTAAGTTAGTGGTAGAATTTTCGAATCTGTGGACCACCCAGTCTAGTCTTTAGGAACAATAGATAGAAGTTGCAGAGAGGCAAACAGGTTCAATACAATAAAAATCTTCTTAACAATTAGAGTTATCCAATGGTGAAATGAACCATCTCTAGGAATAATGGCTCCCTTCTCACTTGAAGTATTCAGGCATCAGCTAGATGGCTGAACATTACAGGGCTCTTGTGGCAGTACAGGTTGGTAGGCTCTGAGGTCCCTCCCTTTTATGAGATTCTGTGATTCTTTCCTGTGAACTCTGCTTTGTCTCTTGGCTTTTGAAGTCTTTGATCTACAATACACAGTGAGAAGTCAGGATAACAGAGTTTAGACTTCCAGTAATAAATTGTCTGATCGTGGGCATGTCAAACGATCTCTCTTTCTCTCTCTCTCTCTCTCCCATCTATAAGTTGTCACCCTTTCTCCTTCCTTCACTCTTCCTCCAAGTCCTCATTAGGTAAAATGAAAATGATTCCTGCTCCATGCCCCCTGGGATATGGCTCTGAGTGCAGCTGTTTCTTATAACCTTCTAGCACTTTTGGTACCAGATAGAGTTTTTTTTTTTTTTTTGTAGGTTATAGAAATGCTGCATGAGCTCCTTTGACCCATCTACCCCTTGGGCTATTGGTTAACACAGCTATTTACAATCTTGCCTAGAAGGGAATACCATAATCATAATAATATATTGGATTTATGCATAGCTTTTCTTTTAAGAGCTCAAAATAAGCTCAGCTGTAGAGCTATAACTGATTTAGGTCAGCTTGATTTCTTCTATCTCTACTTATGGACTAAGACTATTAAATATTCAGGAGATGGGTTGCTGTGCACTACTCACCACTCCACTCTTTTTCCCCACACAGTAAAGGAGGGTTGTTTGTGCTTGGGGGGGGTGTGGTGGGAAAAGGCAGTTGGTTTAGGTTTTTGTTGGTTTTTTTTGTTTTGTTTTACCAATTCATGATAATGAAAGGTAAAAGGTCTTGGTTTAGATGAGATTTTATCGTGTAATTCTAGTTTTTCTTGGAGCAATTTTATCTGATATAGTTAACATTTTATTATAGGGAGGTGGGAGAGAGAGAGAGAGAGAGAGAGAGAGAGAGAGAGAGAGAAGGAGAGGAGAGAAAGAGAGAATGGAAAGATAGCAATAGAAGAGAAAGGAGAGAAGGAGGGAACAGATGTCATAAACTGGGTTATTTCTAATAGCCTTGGTCTACTTGTTCCAGACATCAGGTTTGGGCCCAGAAGAAGGTCTTTTGCTTCCTGTCTCATCATTTTGGTTATACTAGATAGGGTTCGTCACAAAACCAACATAAGGTTCCCTGCTCTCCCCCCAACAAGCTAGTGGATGGTCCCTAGAGATTTCTAAACCTTCATTTATGTGCCCGTCAGTCAGATGAAAGCCAGGGCTACTCTGCATGCAGAAAGTACTGTAGGTTGGTCTACAACAAGAAATGATAAGGGGAGGTTTTCATTGGCTAGTGACTTGCCCATGTTTTAAGAATAAGAACCTATTTACCTTAGTATTGGAATTATTTGTTCAGCAGCTTAAATTCCACTTTAAAAGGTTTCTCTTGTTTCCCACCTTTTCACCTCATCAATTCCTATTTTGAAGGCTCTTAAGCAGTCTAGAAAACAATTCATTTCACGAGTTAAAAGTAATATATTATAATTTAGGGAGGGGGTCAGAGGACACAGTGATAATTCTTAACAAGAAAACATTTTTTGCAATTGAGTTTTTCTTTTTTTCTTAACACTAATTTCATGTCCCAGATTGATGTTTTTTCTTTTAATGAATGTGACAATAAGGTATGAGACGATTTTGGTCTTTCATTTTTCTAAATCCCAGAGGTCAGAGTGCTCTTATGGTAATCTCTTTAAAGCCATAGATTTTTGTCCAAGGAGGAATTCTTTTCCTTTGGTTTAAATCTTGCACATCGTCTGTTTCTTACAGAGCTTCCGTATTGTCTCGGGCTCCACTGGAAATGCAGTAAGGATTCCTAGCACATCCCAGTTGCCATGGCAACAGCAGTCTTTCCCATAATGAGCTGCATCATCTGAACTGATGTCACAGCATCATGCAGCAGGTCAAACAAGGCATCTCCTAGTATTGCATCCTACAGATGTGCCGTAAACATCAAAAGACGATGGTTAGAGCAGGAGATGGTAAGTGTTAAATGTCTGTGTCTTAATTGCACGGCTGTTTTGTTGGTTAGTTCCTCTCTTTCCCAAGGCAGAGATATGGGAAGGCTGCCTGCTTAAAATGGACTGGGAAGGAAGCGACTGCTTTACCTAAATCTGTTTTTCAGGCAGCTAGGCTGAGACAAAGGCCTACAAGAGCCACATATGAACCAAAATATTTATAATTGTTCTGGTTTCATCTCTGCCTGTTATTTTTGGTATCCTACTCAGACTGGCTCAGACGTTTACGATAATTTACTATGGCAGTAAAACATTCTTAGAAATAAGTATTTCCCTGTATTTGAAAGGAATAAGATACGTATCTCTTTAAAATGTTGACTCACTAACAAGTTCTTTGCTCTTCTGACTTAAGAAACATTCCAAGATTTGCAGCATGAAATTTATTGTTTACCTCAGTTGGGTTTCACTTCCCTGATTTCACTCACATTATAATGAGGCAGTGCTGAATAAGCATTTCACACAGCACTGACGTGAAATATGATCTTGTACAGTGTTCTAGACAGCTTTTTTATTTTTATAAAGAAGATCAAATTTGAGTTAGACGACGAAAGCATCATGGTTCACCAAGTAGTTTCTCAAAGAGTCGTCTTTATAGACATTCAGAGTAGTTGCAAGACTCTCATGATACTGTTCATTTTGGGCCATTTATGCTCAAGTTACTCTGAAAAATGTTATAGAAATTATCTGCAGACTGACTTTTAGCTGGGAAAGGAACAAGCCTCTTCTCTGCGGCAATTTCAGGGAAAGGTGTAAGCCCTGGATGGCTTGCCTTAAGTGATGGTGTTGATGGTGTCCCTTGCTTCATCTTAACCAAAGTCCATCGTGCTGAATTGTGCCAGTTTCCTTAATTTTTGTGGCAAATATCTATCTCTCTGGAATGTCACTGGCCCAAATATAACCTCACCCAAATTCTGCAACTCTGGATAAACAGCTCTTGGTTTTTGATTTCTCTGGGCTTCGGTTCCAGAAGTCTTGATTTTAATGTTGTGGTTGTTGTTACTCTTATCTGAAGGGAACCGAGAAAATCAGAAGTGTGTTGTTCTTTGTTTTGGGGAATGGACATAGAAATGGATTTCCCCAGTGGAGCTGATTGCTGCTGAAAGGGGAGAAAGGAGGAGGCATATGTCAGTTCAAGTGATCAATATGTGCTCTTGGAATTAGGGAGTGGTCGGTCTTTTGGCTCAGGACTGCAGAGTTGTTAGTTTGTATTGGAGGAAAGTCTTGTAGAAAGACAGGATGGCATCCTCCAAGCCTCTCTTCTGTCAGAGATATGTATTTCTAAAAACAGATTTTTAAAGAATTAGTAAGACTTAGGAGGAGAAAATAACTAACTAGTCAAAGCTTTCCCCCTACACTAAGAAAAACACGACGGCCTGATCTGGCACTAAGAAAGTCCTCAGCCATCAGTCTGTCATCGATCCTTGTCCATTATGGTCAAGCTTATGTTGGTGACCCCAAAGCTCTAAGCTGTGGCAGAGGTTGGTGCAATTTCACTTCATTTCAAGCACTCAGGAATGTGAGCTGTCCATCTCTAGCTCTCTCATACTGTATGATGGACGCAGAAAGCTCTTTGGGGATTGCTGGGTGTGAGCAGAGGAGGATCTGAAGTGATAAGGTGACTGGGGACAGAGGGAAGCGGGGGTGGGGGTAAGGGAAGTGGTATATAGGAATGGGGGAAGGGCAGATGTCTACCAAAGTGGCTGAATTATGCTGGCGAAAATTAAAAAAACAAAAAACAAACTTGCTGCTCAGGGTATTGATAGCTAGAAGAGATTTTGCTTGATAATGTGCAGTGTTAGGAAGGAATATAGAGTAACCAAAGGTAGTAAGTGTATCAGTGAGTCGTTTCAGCGACTCCCTTCCCAAGATCATTTGTACAGTTACTGGAAGTTGCACAAAACAGATTCTTCTAGGACTGTGATAGAAAAAGTGAGGACTAATGCTAAGTGTGGGGGAAGGGCACTGATGGGTGTGGACTGATGCAGTTACTTAGCAAAAAAAAAAAAAAAAGGTACTTCCGGGCTGGTTCAGCATCTGATTCCCCCTTCCCCCAAACGTTAGGAGCGGAGCTTACATTTCCTCCGGCACTTAGGGTTGTGCGCCTTCCTTCTGCGCCTTCCTTCTGCCCCCAGAGAACAAAACTCTCCTAATGGGAGTGGCCATCGGGATCCTAGTTTTCTTTGCGGAGGATGGTAGCCTATGCAACCCTGGCTGCTTGTTTTAATTACTGGGGCTGGGGCTATTTCAGTTGCTTAAGCTTTAATATATCCCCAAGGGGTGGAGAGTGTGTATCTGGGAGAGGGAGGAGGGGGAGGAAAAAGAGAAGGAGAAGGAAAAGGAGGGGAGAGCCCAAAGGCAGGGCAAACAGGGATTTGTCTCCTTTACAATACTGTTGCATCCTGGAAACTTTTCTAGGACTCATGTAATTTTGGTGATGATTTTAAAAATACCAAAGAGCTTGATGAGCAGGAGTTCTTAACCTGGGGTTTATAGAGCCTTAGATTTGGTAGGGAGAGGGGAAAGAGATGAAATTGGATGGGAAAAAAATTCCAACTTTACATTCACTATCTGTAATTGAAATTTATCATTTTCTTCAATTATGAATATAATAAACATTATTTTGAGGGGTTCATAGGGTATACCAGGCTGCCAAAGGGGTCTGTGACACAGAATGGCGAAGAAACCCTTTTGTAGAGTATATGTGGCTTGGTTTATTCCTGGGTCTCAGGAGACCCAGATTTGTTCTTGGGAGGAGATGAGGCTTAGGGTCACTCCTTCAATATGGGGGATATGCTGCATTGCTAGCTGCCTGGGGGGTGAAGAGAGAGAGAGAGAGAGAGAGAGAGAGAGAGAGAGAGAGAGAGAGAGAGAGAGAGAGAGAGATGGACAGAGAGAGATGGAGAGAGAGAGAGAGAGATGGAGAGAGAGAGAGAGAGATGGAGAGAGAGAGAGAGAGAGAGAGAGAGAGAGAGAGAGGAGAGAGAGAGTTCTTGTGTGTGAAATCTTAATTGTCCACCCAGTATAGATAAGTGTTAGGCCTCCAAAATCGTGCCTGCTCCACCCCATTCCACACTGATCTACACAGTTAATAAAAAAAGTCACCCACTAGTAGGAATGAAATTTCATCTCTTTCACCAAGATTGAGCCAAAGGCCCTGACAGGCTGTTAATCCTAGGGAAATCTGAATGTGTGTATTGCTCCAGAAGGTATAAGTTTCCCAAAACTGAGTCTTAAACCACCATGCTAGCCTTTCCTGACATGTTTTATTAGGATATGGGATACTTGGAAAAACTAAATGAAATTGGCATGGATGGTGGGTTCATACTAGAACGTGCCTGATTAAAACTTGTTGAACCAAGCTCTAGTTCCTTAGATATGATATTTATAGTTAGATTCTTAGAATATTAGAACTGGAAGGTGTTGATTTGATCCAACACCTTCATTTTACAGATGAGGAAACTGAGGTTCAGATAAACAAAGTGGTGAAAGGACTTGCCCAAAGATCACTTAAAAAGATTTGTGATTTGATCTCAGGTTTTAAGGTGCCCAAGCCTAGAATTACCCTTTTCTCTAAACCTTGAATTTGTTATGTTGCTTCTGTTCATCTATAATCCACTTGTAAGGAAAAGAAGTGGGTACTGCTTTCTTCTATCTCCGAGAGGCTGGTTGTTCAGCTGTGAAAGTTCATTTCAGAGATTTGGGTTGAAAGAGGAGCAATCTTTCTGTTCAATAAAGGATCAACTATTGCCCTTGTTTAGTAGAAAATTCACATTTTGCTTACCCCAGATAGAGTTATCAGAATGATTATCTCATGCCCCCTCTGGGAAGCTGTGTGTCTAATATGAATTGATAGTCATCTTTGCATCATCTTCCTTATTTACCTCCTGCAGTCTCTGCCTCTGGTATCATTCTGAACCTGCTATATGGGAATCTTGGCATCTTTCTTTTGTAAGAGTAATAGACACACAGATAATCTGATATTGTCTCTGGCATTATTCACATTTTAAAATCTAGTTCCAAAACTCCTTGTGGGCAGGGGGGTTCGAATGGGGTGGCAGTTAAGGTTTGGCTGAAGGAAAGAACCCTCAAGCTTTTTGCCTAAGACTGGAGGAGGAGAGGTCTGATGGGAAAGTGATGAGATTCTCAGGAGGCAGCTTAACTGAAGTCAGCTCCCAAGGCAACAGAGAGAAAAAAGAGTTAGCAACAACAGGTTAAAATGGGTAGTTCTGCTGAAAAGTATTTTAGGCTCTGTTATTGAAGGGAAAGTTACTTTGTTTTTGTTTAAATTCTAGAGTAGATGAATGGTAGTTCATTTTGAATCCCAGTAATTCTTAGTAAGTTGATTTCTCTCATTCTGTAATGGTTTTGTATTGTGTATGCATCAGCAGATAAATACAATACCATCTTCCTATGATTTTTCCTGTTTTTGTGATATCATACTCACCTTCCTTATCCTTCCAGAGCCTTGGACTCTGCTCCTGGGATGTCTGACTCTAATAGGTGTGCTTTGGCCTTATCTTGCCTGAAACCAAATCCCCAGAAGAATTGCCATCTCCAAATCAAACCACAGCTCCTATATCTCTTCTTTCCCTTATCTTCACACATTAGGATGTATACTCCTAAAGGGCAGGGGTTGTTTTGCTTGCTTGTATATGTATCCCCAACCCCTAGTTCAGTGCCTATTACTTTAAGTGTGTAACAAGTGCTTTGTAGGTCTTCGTGTTGATAACATGTATATCAATCTACTGTCTTGTATGATATCTATTTTTTCTCTATACTTGTCTGTCTCAAGTTTGGGATCCTGATGAGTGAAGGTTAATTTTGAATTCAGTAAACAGCATATTACTTGCATGTATAATTATAATAAAAAGCGACAATGATACTTCAGTTTAAATGGCACATAAGACCATCTGGATTTATATAATATAAATCAAATGGTGGTTATTTGAAAAGACAATTCTCCACTTTAAGCGGGATTCACCATTGGATATTGTCAAAAAGCTACCTCTTGGACCATCAATTTCCTCATGAGAAAAATAAGGGAGTTGGATGGCTTAAGAGTCTATGATGATATAGCTCTTTGTCCTCTACAACATTAAAATATTTCATATTTATATTTAGAGTGGAAAGGGACCATAGGGAGCATCTAATTCAACTCTTTCTTTTGCATATGGGGGAAACTGAGGATTGCTGAGTTGTTTGAGGGTCACACAGGCAGCAGGTAACAGAGCTGAGGTTCACATGTAGATCTTCTGATAGCAAATACCTCATCCTTTCTAGCGTACTATGCTGTTCATGATCTGGAATCACAAAAATCAGCATTTCAGAAAATTAAATAAGCATTTATTAAACATCTACCATGTGCCCAGCACTGTACTCATCCCTGAGGGTACAAAGGAAATAATAAAGCAATTCCTGAAGTCAAGAACCATGTATTCATTCCATTGGGAGAAAAGACATACATGTGTAAATTTATGAATGTATGTGTACATGTTAATATACATGCGCATTTATTCATGTATATATGCCTACACTCATGTATACGTGTGTATACAGAAATACACAGTAATGCCATCATTTATGTATGCATGTGTATATATACACATGTATGTATATAGAAATATGTTTATGTATAAATATACTTGTGTATATATGTATACAAATATATACAAAATATACAAATAAATAACATATAAATACAAAATAATTTGGAGAGTCACTAGCAACTGTACAGAAAGGTTTCTTTATAGGAGGTGTTACTTGAGCTGAGCTTTGAAGGAAACTAGAGATTCTAAGCAGCAGAGGAATTCCAACATGCACATGGTTCTCCTTTAAAAGAAACAGATACCTGGGGCTGGATATCTTATTGGTTACAGCACACTGCTAATGGGAACAAGGTAAACGAGGTCAGTTTTCATGCATACGCATAAGCTTTGTACCATTCTGCCTGTTTGGGCAGTTAAATAGTATGATGGATAGAGTCTTGGTCATGATGATGTGAATCCAAATGTGGCCTCACACTCTTATTAGCTATGTGACCCTGAGCAAGTCACAATATTTCTCAGTCTCAATTTCCTTATGTTTAAAGTGGGAGATATTAATAACAACTACCTCATAGGGCTGCTGTGAAGATAAAATGAGATAATATTTATAAAGTGCTTTTATAAAAATGTTAGCTATCATTATTCTTGAACCATAGTGGTTGGCTTAAAAAACATGTGCCTTTGGTGCTAAGAAGGACTGGAAGAGAGAGAGAAGGCATGTTGGAATAAAACCAAATGTCAGTAAGATTGTAGAGAATATTTTTTTTAATAGTCTGGAACTTATAGATCATCATAGAAAATCACCTTAAAGGATTTGAACCACTAATGACAGAGATCAATGGATTCATTTTTGTATACCAAGAATGGTAAATTACTTTTGAACCTGAAGGAATCTAGTAAACCCTGAAAATTTATTGCCAACATTTCTTTTTTTTTCTTTATTAAATTATTTATTTTTAGTTTTCAACATTCACTTCCAAAAGTTTTCAGTTTTCTCCCACTCCTTCCCCAAGATGGCTTACAATCTGATATGGGCTCTACACATACATTCCTATTAAACATATTTTCATATTAGTCATGTTGCATAGAAGAATTATAATGAATGGGAAAAACCATGAGAAAGAAAAAAAAAAAACAAAAAAGGAAATTGTCTGCTTCGTTGTGCGTTCTGACTCCATAGTTCTTTCTCTGAATGTGACTAGCATTTTCCATCGTGTGTTCTTTGAAATTGTTTTGTGTCTTTGTATTGCTGAGAAGCACTAAGTATATCAAAATCAGTCCTTGCACACTGTGGCTATTACTGTGTATAATGTTCTTCTGGTTTTGCTCCCCTCACTCAGCATCAGTTCATCTAAGTCTTTCCAGGTTTCTCTGAAACTGCCTGTTCATTTCTTATAGCACAGTAGTATTCCATTACACTCGTATACCACAACTTGTGTAGCCATTCCCCAGTGGATGAGCATCCCCTCAATTTCCAGTTCTTGGCCACCATAAAAATAGCTGCTATAAATATTTTCGTGCACATGGATCTTTTTCCCATTTTTATGATCTCTTTGGGATACAGTTCTAGAAGTGGTATTGCTGGGTTGTCAACATTTCTTGCTGGGGAAGAGATGAAATCTTTTCTTTTTTGACTGTGAGCTTATTGACACCAGTAGCTTGAAATTATAAGTCAAACAGTTCATGTTTCTTTCAGTGAAATGTGTAATTCCAATCTATGTGCTAAATTTTAAACCCATGCCAAGTTAAGCTCCATGAGGCTCTACCTTGAAGTCATCCAGTTTTAGTATGGCTGGGCTCTTCCTGGTTGACTATCCTAAAACAGTATTGTTGACTCCTGGCTGGTTCATTAGATGAGGCATCTTTTAAGCAATGATCTGTTGCCCAAAGAGCCCAAAGCAAGACCCAAAGCAGCTCTCCTAACTTTAGGAGTACAAGTCAGACATATGAAGTATTTGAGGGCATGGCAGAAAAGCGTAGTGATGGTTTTCTGGCATAGAGAAAAAAACAAAACAAAATCAACATAAAAAATCTCCTGCCTCTTATGATCTCTAATTCCTGTTCTTCTCTCTGATCTTATCTGTCTTCTTACTGTGAGCCAGGAGCATGACCCTTTGCATCATTGGATGGAATTCTTTCTCCTTCTTAACTGAGAAAACCAGAAACAAACTTTTTACTACAGAGGATGCAGACGACTCAGATCAGAAAGCAAAGTTTTGGTTTTCGGCTTGTGCAAACAGCATCCTTCACATCAAAAACCCCTCTCAAAGGTCTCTCTGTGGTTTTTGACTTGTGACAATTGACTGAGAGCTGACCTCAGAGTCAGGAAGTCCTGGATTCTAATTCCACCTTTGACACACATTTGTAGGGCATCACTTAACTCTCAGTACTGTAGGCAACTCTTTAAGGCTCTCTCTCTCCCTCACCCTCCTCCTCCTTCTTTCTTCTTTTTCTTCCTCCTCCTGTCCTCCTTCTCAATGTCTGTCTCTCTGTCTCTCTGTCTTTCTCCATCCATCCTCCAAAGGCCTTGTCCCTAAAATGTACACCCTTCTCCCCTTCTTGTTCTTTAGAGATCCAGTAAATATTTACTAATACTAGTTATATCAGAGGCACTATGCTAGGCACAAGGGACCTGAAGATGAAAAATAACAGCCCCTACCCTCAAGGAGTTTACCACATAATAGAATGGATATTATGTGTATGCAAGTAAGGATGATGCAAGACAGGCTGTGTTAAGGGCAAAAGAGAAACAAACAAAGAGGTCTAGGAAGATTTCCTACCATGTTCGGCTATAAGGAATGAATAAGGGTACCTGGAGGAGATATATCTTCATTGAAGATAATCATTAGGCAAAGAAGAAGAGGGAGTGTGTTCCCTACAGAGAATGGCCTGCCCAAGTACATGGATATGGAAGAATGGATCATGAAATCAAAACCTCCTTTTGTTTGTCTTGGGGGTTAGGTTGGGGGACATTCTATGGAGCGTGTGCTGAGTCACACTTGGAAGGTATTCCAAACTCTTTTACATGATGAAATAAAGAATAAATGAAAGAAAGTAATGTGAAATTAAGGTTGGAGAGGCAGGCTAAGGCCAGATGATGAAAGGCCTTAAATAGTTAGCTGAAAAGCTTATATCTTATACATGGTCAGAAGCACCTTAGGAAAATTATTTTAGGGGTACTATCCCCTTGACCCCCACTTACTCATACCTGAAATACACCCCCTTCTTACCTCTGCCTGTTAAAATCTTACTTCTAATCTTCATGAAATTTTCCTTTAGTCTCCCAAATGAAAGAAAACTTTCCCTCGCCTAAATTTTTTTTTAACACTTTGTCTTGAGTATGAAAGAGAGATTGAAAGTCAGAAAGTGGTGGGAGACCAGGTAGGAGGCTATAGCCCAGAAAATAAACAACAGGGATTGAATGTGTGGGGTGGGGTTTGGGGTGGGGGGAGTGATGGTGGCAGCAGAATAAATAGTAAGGAGGGGGCTGATGTGAGAGAAACTGTGGGAATAGAATCCCTAAGATTTGGCATTTGATTGGATATGGATGGTGACAGACAAGATAGATGATAACCCTGAACTTTCGATTTTCCCAATATCCCCTCCTGTATGGTATGGACATTCACCTACATATTTTAATCAACACTTCAAAACTCAGTAATAAAAAAAATATATATTGTGTGCCCATGATGTTCCTGGTTCCATAAAAATTATGTAAGTTTTTAGGATTTATATATAATATAATATATATTTCTGATTTCATTGATACAGGGAACCAGATCTTGGTGAGGAAATTTCTTCTGTTAAAGTAGATTAGTAACTATTTTGCAATTGACAATCTTAGACGAATGCCTAGGGATGCTGAGAGGTTCTGACTTGCCCAGAGTCACCCAGCTGGTATATGTAAGAAGTGAGAATTAACCCTAAGTCTTCCTGATTCCAAGGCTAGTTCTCCATTTACTGTGCCATGCTGCTTTATGTAAGCTGTGTATTGCCCATGTAACATATTTATGTCCATAGGGATTGTGTAAATGTGGATTGAAAAATATTTAGATAATAGATATAGCTTGAATCTCCCCCACTTGATCTCAAGGAAGAGTTTGATGCCTGCCTTCAAGAAAATGGGAGAAGGAATCACAAAGCTAGTTACTCTGTTCTCAGAAAGAGGGGGTACAGGACTAGAATTATATCTATTTGCCCTCCTAAATAATGCTGGTCTTCAGGAACACAGTTGATTCAGAATAAAAAGTTGATAGCGTCCCTGGTCACTATGTCTTGAGGGTGGTTAGAAAGGAAACCAGCTCAGTCCCTCCCACCAATGCAAGTTACAAGAAAGACCATCATAATAGTGAACCATGAGTCAAGTCCATTTATCTAAGCTAATTGCAAACAGAATTCAGAGAAGTCAGATAGGCTAGAATATACCAGAAAACAAATGGAGTGGACAAGTTCTTTCTCTGGAAGAGAAATATTTCAGCTCAACCAAAAGAGAGGTTTCAATGTCACCCAAGGGGACATATCCCAAAGTCTCTAGGGAGGCCAGCTGGAAATCAGGCAAGGATATACTGAAGAAGCTGACTTTTCTACCTGTCTTTAAGAGAGTCTTCCTCCTCTCTGGAGTCAGCCCTAAAGAAAGCCTAGAAACATGTATGTATCTCCAAAAGGATTGAAGAATGTCTCTCCTGTCCAGAACTCTTGCATCTACTCAAACCCTCAGGAAGGCCTGGAGCCTCACGTCAGCATTCTCTTCACCAATTAGAGAAGTCTTATACAAAATGCTCTAGTTTGGGCCAAAAAGCTGAGTTACATTCACTTAACGTATACATACATAATGTCACTTAAATCGTTTTGGTTTAATACTGGCTTAAAGCATTAATCCTCTTACTGTTCTCCTTTGCTTCTCTGTAACATTTGACATTGTTGAAAACCTGCTTGTTCTCAATATGTATTTTTTTATTTTTTGGGTTTTGTGACACTGGTATCTCCAATCTTAATGAGGAAATTCCTTCTATCAAATGTGCAATTTACAGCCTTTGAGAATTGCCTGGAGGCACTGAGAAGTTCAGGGACTTGCCCTTAGTCACACTTAGCCTCCTCCTATCTTTTTTTGTTTGTTTGTTTTTAGTTTTTATTTATTTATTCATTCATTCACGTATTCATTTATCTATCTATCTATTTATTTTGCTTTTTGGAGGGCAATTGGGGTTAAGTGACTTGCCCAAGGTCACAGGGCTAGTTTTTGTGTTAAGTGTCTGAGGCTGGATGTGAACTAAGGTCCTCCTGACTCCAGGGCCAGTGCTCTATTCACTGCACCACCTAGCTGCCCCATCTCCTCCTATCTTTAACAATAAATATTTTTTAATTTTTCTCAGTTGTTTTTCAGTTATGTTTGAGTCTTTGTGACCTAATTTGGGGTTTTCTTGTCAAAGAGACTAGAATGGTTTATCATTTCCTTCTCCTGATCATCTTACCAATGAGGGAACTGACGCATACAGGGCAAGTTAAGTGACTTGTCCAGGGTCACATAGCTAGTAAGTGTCTAAGGACAGATTTGAACTCAGAAAGATAAGCTTCTTTCCAGGCCTAGCACTCTATCTATACTGCACACCTCACTGCCTTCTAATAATAAATAATGCACATTTATATAATATTTCAAAGCTTACAATATGCTTTCCTTACTAACAACCTTATGTGATAGTGTAATCATTATTTCCTTCATTTTGCAAATGACAAATCCAAGGTTAGAACCCAGAGCCACATAACTAAGAAGTAGTAGAGCTAGAACTCAAAGAGAAATCTTCTAGCTCCCTTGTCAATGTCCTGCTCAATAATACTGTCCAATTTCTCCACTTCTGTCTTTTCTGTCTCCTTCGCTGGTTTTACTTCCTCTTCCCAACTCCAGGCCCTTCTGTTTCTGGCCCTTCTCTCTCCTCATTCTCCATCGGCAAGTTCATTCATGTCCACAGCTGCAATCATCACCCCCCACCTAAACTTAAACCTCCAGCCCTGATTTCTCTGCTTGGATCTAGATTTCCACCTTATATTCCCAATGACCTACCACACACCTCCAAGTAGGTCTGCTAACACCTCAAACTCAACGTGGCCAAAAATGGAGCATCTTGTCTTTCCCACAAAACCTAATCCTCCTTGGCTATAGCTATCACTGGGATAGCAATGATCATAGCTGCATTTCTATAAGTCTTTCAAGTTTACAAGACACTTCACATGTGTTATCTCATTTGATTCTCATAACAGTTATAGGAGATAGATGGTCTTACATGCTCTTATCCCCATTTTGCAAATGAGAAAACTGAAGCTAGGAGAAGTTAAATGACTTGGGTCCTCTCTGACTTCAAGTGTGTCACTCTGTACCTACTTACTGAACAACTCAAACCTTTGAGTAATCTTGGATTCTTTCTCCTTTCTCTTCACTCCCAAACAGTCTGTTCTGAAACCTAGCTATTCCATCTCTGCAGAATATCTTATATTTATTTCTCTCTTTAATCCAACCACCACTTTCTTAATACAAGTCTCAATTTTTAAAAAAATATCCTCTTTTGGGGCAGCTAGGTGGCACAGTGAATAGAGCACCGGCCCTGGAGTTAGGAGCACCTGAGTTCAAATATGGCCTCAGACACTTAACACAAAAAACTAGCTGTGTGACCGTGGGCAAGTCACTTAACTGCAATTACCCTGCCCTCCCCCCTCCAAAAAGCAAAAAAAAAAAATCCTCTATTTTTCAGTCTCTCCTCTCCCCCTCCATTATCTCTACCTGTAAAGTCATTCTATAGACTCTTGTCAAATTAATCGTCTTTATATGTTGAGTTGCTCTTGAGACAGAATGAATAAAGTCCTGGATTGGGAGCCAGAAAGACCTGGATTCAAATCCTGCCTTTGATACTTAGAAATTATGTGAACATAGGTAAATCATGTAACTTCTCTGGACCTCATCTGTAAAACAGGAATAATAAAAATATCTGTCATATTGACTTTATAACACAGATTTTGGAGCTCAAATGAGGTTTAGCACTTCTTAAACTGTGGGTCACAATTCCATGGGGTTGCAAAATATTTGGCAACAGTAAAAGGTTTCTGAACACAATGACCAAAACTTAATTAAAAATCAGATGTGGAATGAATTTGAGGTGTTTCTGGCAGCCCATGTTGCATTATGCAAATTCACTATGGCCTTGGTTCTAAGCACTAGGCATGCCTTCAGGCCACGAAATGCCAATGAAAAGCTGCCAAAAACTGAAAGGGGTCCCAAGTGGAAAAAGTTTAAGATCTATGTAAAGGTTTTTGCAGACTTTAAGGAACCATGTACATGTAGATGTGTGTCTATGCACTTCACAAATATATAATATGTATGAAGTATATAAACATATAAATTTCAGTTATACCTCTGATAGGCATGCCTAGAGCATAGGCTAGGGGTACTAGTGTACCCTGGGGTGGCCTTTCTAAGGGGCCACGGATGGAGAAGGACCAATGGAAATTATGGTCTTTCTAGGGCTTTCTGGCCCATCCTGGTGCTTAGTCTATGCATGTCTATGCATGTTGCATCCTTACTTTGATCAAACCCTTCAGTCATTTTCTAAAGTCTACAGGAAAACATTTCAACTACACAGCCTGTGAATTTGTCATCCACCATTTCTCACTTCACACACTTTATCTTTTAGCTGACTTGGATATTTCTGTGCTTTCCCACTCTATGAATGTGATTGTGCTTTTTCCTAGCCTTTAAACACTGTGCCCATTTATGACGATAACATTTCTACCCATCCCTTGAGATGCAGAAGGTTTTCCTGATTCCCCTAGGAATTATCCTTGGTTCCTTGGACCTCTAATAACATTTCACTTGTACTTTTCTCTTCTTAAAATCCGGATCTATGATGTCATTTGTGTCATCTTCCAGTATGGAAACTCCCTCTACCAACACCAACTGGCAACTTAGTATCTTGGAGAGATGCTATGAAAATGAGAACATTAAGTGACAATGAGAAGTTAAGTGACTTTCCCCTGGTCACCAGTGGGTATGTGCCAAAGGCAGAACTTGAATCCACATCTTTCTGAGTCCAAATTTAGCTCTTCATTCACCTCCTCTATTACACTCTCTCCCTTTTACATATTTAGCTTGCTTTATTTCGCATTATCTTTTTTTTTTTTTGGTGGGTGTTATAAAGTCACTGAGGGCTGGGACCGTATTTTATGGATCTTTATATCCACAGTAATCTCTATACTATTAGGCTCTTAATAAATATTTATTGAATCTCTTCTAATCTCTCTCTCTCTCTCTCTCCCTCCCTCCCCTCCTTTCTCTCCCTCTTTCCCCTCTACTGTCTCTGTGTCTCTGCATCTTTTCCTTTCCTCTTTCCCCCTTTTCTTTCTCCCTCCTTCTACCAATCAGTAGGCTCCCTTCTAACACTATTCCAGTCTTTGATGGTAATTTTTTTCTTGTTAGTACTCCACTCTCAGCTCCAGATTGAGCACTTTTACTTCCTTTTTTCCTGTAGGCACACCTGTTTTTTTATGGCCAAGCCTTGGTGTATATTTATGGTTTCGGGTCTAAATGTCTCTCCTTGCAATCATCTAAATTCCAGTTCAGTAGGTATCCCTTGAAATCTGCCTAGATAAATTTCATGACTAGCCCTTCATTTTGAGGGATAGGGGTAGCGCGGCACATATATTCTACTCAGTCCCAAACATTTATTAGTTTATTTGGGATTCCTACCAATTTTCTTTTTTTCCTGTCCTTACTTGAAATACTTTTCTAAAGGACTGACACCAACAAAACAAAAAATATATAGGACTTGTTTTCAACTCAAATACCCTTCATTTTCTCTCTTTCCAGTCAAAGTGGATATAGGTACCCATTAAGAAGTCTGTAGCTAACTAATACTAGTTAAGCTAAATGATTAACTTTTTTTATCAAAAGAGTTAATAGCCTGTCTTGTTCCTTTTAAAAGTCAGGTTGTTGAGTCATTCTCTGAGAGACAACCCAGTGTGGGGGGTGGGGGGGTGGGGGGGAGTGGTTAATAGAAAACAGTTGATTCAGTAATAGCATGTGCCTTTACTTTCCAAGGAAGTGAGTAGCCAGAGAGAAAAGGAAGGTTGTTTCAGATAGTTGTATAGCTGTTCCATGAAATTCATGTGGGAGAGGCTTTGAGGTTTGCCTGAAAGGGAGATTACTCTAAAAAGGACAGAACTTGGAAACAACTATCTGGAACATAAGACACGATCAGAAAAACTGTGTTAAAGATATCCTAGTTTTTATTAATTTGATGAATAACAAAGTAGCATCAGTGCGATTTCTTTAAAACACTAGATTTTCACAATCAATGAGAACAAATTGGGCTAGAGGGCATTCTGGTAGAATTATCATGTTCAAGCTAAAGAATACAATATACATAGCTTTGCTGTTTTTTCCTACTGGTTCTTTGCTCTGCTTGGTATTGTTTGGATAATGTTCATAAGTGAGCAATTTATATGTTCACAGCTGAACAATTATATGTTCATATCACTGGTGCATTATTTCCCTGGGGTTCTTTAAAGGGCTACATAAGAATGAGCCGTTATTATTATTGTTATTACTATCTATTTCTAAAGCTCTTTATGCCTAAACAGCAATATATTCTCTGTTCCCCGATTAGGAGGCTCCAAAGCACCTGATGGCAGTGAGGGGGGAGACAAGGACACATCAGGAAACAGAAGACAGGATCTGCCTTTAGCACAGCCATTTATTCAGATTCCATTTATTAAGGGCCTACATTGTGCAAAGCACTATAAATGTGTCCCCAGCACTTCAAACAACAATAAAAATATCCTATCTCCAAATTCACAGTGATATGGGGGCCATTATATTCTTCCCTGCCTCTACAGTTTGCTCCAAATCTGAATGGGCATTGGAACCCCTAGGGTCTAGTGAATAGAGACTGCTTGATTTAAACATGTGGGCAGATGAAGTCTGCTCCCCTGTGGGGCTTGAGGTAGGAGAAAAAGGAATCCACACCCTGCTCCCTTTCTCTTTCCCTGTCTGGTTGGCTCCTTTTCTTTATTATAAAGGGGAATAGGGTAAACAAAACGGGCCATGCTCTCCAATGGAATGAAAGTAAAGACCTCCAAAGGTGAATCAAAATGCCATTCTACCTTATAGCCTACAAAACAGGAAACCTCCTGCAGTGTGAATAAATACGCATTTATAATATTTTTGGGAGTATAGTCGATGTTTAGAAAATGGATTTTAGGGTTTTCCCCCCATTTTTGCATTGATTTTGCTCTAAGTACTAATGAGCTTTCACAATTCTTGATAGCTTAATTATTCCTTATGCAAGAAACCCTTGTACCCAGTGGTTAATATACTAGATGAATTTGGAAGGTTTTAAATGACTTTATTAAGATATGTAATATTGCCTGGGCAATTCTGAATCTCCCTTTCCTAAGTACAGGCTTTTAGGGTTCTGAGGTCTTCACAGGTCAATTGAAATATGTATTGATCCATATATCGCCCATTCTTTTTTTACAATTCTTAAGTGAATTTAGGTTTCCTTAAGGAACTACATCTCCTATCCTTTAAAGCTCCAAATCCTTAGCTTTCTATTTCGGTTTGATAGATGGGATAGGTTTCTGAAAGAATCTCCGATAAAAGCGTCAGGAGGGAAGAATAAAAAGCAAAAGCAACGATTGTCAGCGTTGTCCCTGCCACTAAAATTTTCTGATGAGAAATAAAACAAAGCCCTGCCTTGAAAAGATGAATTTGTTTGGCCAGATGACTCAAGTGCCTTCTCAACAGGGCATGACTGAGACTATCCTGACTTAGAGGTAAAGTGTCCTCTAACTGGGGATATCTGTAGCCGTTGACCTTCCCATGAGACAGTCTAAATGTACGTTGGAACCAGAGAGGGAGCTTTTAGTAGGGAACTGAGCTCAGGGAGCAGGTGGGAGTGCACTTTCCTGAAATTCAAACCATATTGACAGCACTCTATTTTTAGAATTCTCTCCTTTTTAAAAATCAAAACAAAAACCTTAGTCAATTAGAAAATCAGACCTGTGCATCTTGGGATATGTTAGTTGTTAGAATACATCAAAATAATGCCAGATTGGGCACAAATAAAGATATTTCAGAATCCATTTATCATCTTGCTGAATATATTTTTACTTATTTAGTATGCACTAATGACAAGGCTCTGAGCCATGAAATGTCTTTGGTACATTTTCCTTTAAGTGCCTCAGAATGATAAAAGGCACTTAAAAAAAATCCTTATGGTAATGATAATCATTTGATGTTATTATTGTCTCTGTGGATTTGCTCACATCTGGAGCATGTCATAACTATTTGTGGGAGGGAAGAACAATCAGTAAACTTAGGGTCTTGTTAATATCGGTATTGTTAAATCTAATCATTTGTCTTAAGAGAGTTGTGCTAAAATTAAATCAATTAGTGCTCATAAGTAAATAAAATGTATTTAAATTCATGTCATATATTTGTATTTCATTTGTATTTCACATTTGAGATTTAGGAGGAATCAGTATTTACACATGCTGACATCTATATACTTTAGAGTGATATTGGAGGCAGCTCAAACTGAATAAATGATTGCTAAATTTTCATAGGGAATATTTATACCCCAGAAATCAGCCAACACTACAGATCTGAACTTGATTGGTCATTTTGTTGGTTGACTGGCCTTTTGTGCAAGTGATGGAGAAAATGTTAGGAACAAAGATTAAATTTAAAAGGGCATCCTAGTTTTTCCAGCAAGCTTGTTGTTAAACATTTACCTGTACACTAATGCCTACAGCCATCCCGAGTCAACCTGAATCAGAAGTGATTCCCCTTCACAGAGGTGTAAACAGATTCATGGTAAATACAATTTTAAATTGTTTTTCATTGCTGACATTAAATATCTCTTTAAAAGAATAACACCACATGATTTGTTCAGGTCAAGACATTCCCCTCTTCCTTTTCTTCCTATAGAACAGATATGATGATTTTGCATATGTAGGACTCCTACTCCCATAAGCTGTAAGAGTAACTCTTTAATGGTACTCAATATTTTAAGGGATTTTATGTCTCCTCTAAATGACATGCTATGTTTCAATTCAGAGAATAAACCTAATTTTTGAACTCTCTGTCTTAATTTCATGTCTGTTACTTAGTGAATCAAAAATATTAGGGAAAAAAGTTGACTCATTGCTGAGAAAAGAACATCGTGGGTCAGGCTTGGAGTCCATTTAGCCCTGGGTTCTATCTTTGTTAGTGGTTTTTTTTTTTTTTTGGTGACTTTTTTATGGTAATCACTTCAAGGATTGGGGATATATATGGAACATTCTATGTCCATCAATTCAACAACTATGCTTTGTTTTTCTAAATGTTTTGCCTGTTCGTATATTTTTGGCCTGTGAAACCCTTTAGATAAGAAGTTGTATATTTGAATTGTGTGAAGAAGTCCTGCCTTTTAAATTATTCTCAAAGTATTCACAGGGGCATCTGTGAATCTAATGGATAGAGGGCCAGTCTTTCAATAAGGGAGACCTGGGTTCTAGTCTTGCCTCAGACAAATGATTATGTTATGAGTAAATCACTTAATCACCCAGTGCCCCATATAACTCTTTTTTCAGACTATAGATTACAGACAAGTTGTTATAAAGAAGTGGTTCACATGCATTAGTGGAGGGAGTTTCCACACTAGGTGTGTTGAACAGTGTAAAATATCAGGTCAGGACCAACTTCCTACCTTAAAGAAAAACAAAATGAAATAAAAAAGCAAAAAGAAAGTAAAACTAGCCTATTGGGGACTAGCCCAGGTCAGACTCCTCCAGTCCTGATTTTACCAGGTTCTAGAGCTGGTCCATGATTGCCACCAGTGGGCCTGCTTTTCTAGAGGCACACTGACCTTTCTTTTTTTTTTTTTCCAGTGTGGGGAAAATCTCTTAACTCAGTTGAGGCAAACCTAGATTTTTTTAAAGTAATTTTTTACTTAGGAATTAGGGGAAAATCACAAATTGCTTTTTCCACTACCCACTAAACACTGCCCCTCCCCTGCCCCCAATAAATTGAGTGTATATTTCTGACACTAATTTTAATTCTTGAAAGATTAGTTTTTTTGGAAGAGCCTTTTGGGAGCCTGAGCCCTATCTCTCTTCCCCCCTTCCCACACTTTTAACTCCTTAAACCTTTTAGGATTAAATACTAAACAAATATACTCAGACTAAGATTTTTAGGCCTAATTCCATCTATAACCCACTTTGTAGTCCCAACTATTCAACTCCTCCCAAACCCACAATCAAATTGTCCCCTCTGGTCTTGGAGTTAGGTTTTCATTATGTTTCCATTTAAAAACAATAAAACCCCCTCCCCATAAGTTTATCATAACCTGCCTTGACCCTCCATGAGGTGGTAGGTTCTTGCCTACCTTAGGTTCTTAAGACTCCTCCTCTGAGCTTCAGATTGTATTTATATGAATTTTGCCTCCTTTGTTCCTGTCCTGAATCTTGATATCTCTGAGTTACAGTAAGCCCTGTCCTTCCTCCTATCCTGTTTTATTATGGCCTGTTCAGTTTTCCTGCTCTGTTTTGGTCACTAATTCCATGTTCAAGCTGGCTCTTCTTTCCATCTTGTTCAAAGAGAATATCTTTTTTTTTCTCCCTAATAGCCATTTCTGCCTCAAGGCTGCTGCTCTGGAAGGGTGGGGTTGTGAGAGTTCAGTTGCACTCTTCTGTCAAGAACCAAAGCTTGTAAGAGAAGTCGGGGTTAAAAGTATAGACTAGGAAGTCAACTGCATTGGAACATATAGTGGAAGCCACAAGAGTGGATGGAATCACCAAGGGAGTGCTTGTAGAGAGAGAAGAGAAGAGGGCCAAGAACATAATTCTGGGAAACACTGACGTTTGAAGCTGGAAAATGAAGAGTAGTCAGAAAAAAAAAAAAACAATAAATGAGGAGAAAGTGGAAAGGAGATGGGATGGAGAATTAGAGAATGATGTGTCATAGAAACCAGAATATGTGTGGGTGGAGGGTTTCAAGAAGGAAGAAGTGTTTAATGGTATCCAAACCCATGGAGATGTGAAAAAATGGAGGAGTGAAAAAAAGCCATTGGACTTGTTAATTAGGGGTCATTAGGTTTGGTTGCAGTGGTATGTAGGAATGTAGCTAGAAAGCAACCTGAAAATGAGTGAGTAAGAAATGAATGGATAGGGAGAAAGTTCTGACAGTGGGTATAAGCTACTTCCTTAAAAACTTGGAATTAAAAGAAAGTGCGGAAATGGAATAGTATCTTGATGGGACGACAAGATGGTGGGAAGATATTAATAGAGAATATAAATTTTTCTTGAAAAAATTGTTAGTGAAGGACAAGATTAGAGGAATGAACTTATTTGTAGATGAGGGTGAATGGAGTAGAATAGAGACAAAACTATTCCTAAAAGTGAAAATTATTTAATGGGAATTATATGGAGAAACAATCAAGAGGTTAGGAAAATGTTATGTGCATTATGAGTAAATGGAAACTCCTATGGGGCTGATTTTCATTAAATAATTGGGGATTACAGTGAGTACAGGAAGGCAATAGTGTTATAAATCTATTAATAGTGGCAGCTAACTGGTGCAGTGGATAGTGCTGGACTTGGAGTCAGGAAGACCTGATTATGAATCCGTCTTTAGTTAATTATTACTACTAGGTGACCCTGGGCAAGTCACTTAATCTCTTAGGTTAATAGTGATACTAGTACTACTATTACTATTACTACAGCTACTGCTCCTGCTGCTGCTGCTGCTGCTGCTGCTACTACTACTGCTACTACTACTACTACTACCCCCCCCACTACCACTACTACTACTACTTCTCAGGGTTGTTGTGAGGGTTAAATGATATAACATGTGAAGCAGTTTGCAAACCTTAAAATGCTATATAATTGTTACCTATTATTATTTTAATCAGTATCAATCAATTAACAAGTATTAAGTTCCTACACTATGATAGGCACTGGTGGATACAAAGAAAAAAAATGAAAGTCCCTACCCTTAAGGAGCATGTAGTCTGAAGAGAGAAAAAATAGATAAAAGGCAGTCTTAAGGAAGGTCTCATGTGTAGGATGGCATTTCAGCTGAGTGTTGGACACCAGCGATTCTAAGAGGCAAAGGGGAGGAGGGAAACCATTCCAGCCAGAGAGGATAGACATTGGCAAAGGCAGTGGTATCATGCATTAAGAACAGTGAAAGCTGATATGGCAGGACTGGATAGCGAATGTAGGAGAATAATCTATAATAAGCCTGGAAAGTTCGGACATGGCCAGATTTCAGAGAGCTTTAATTGCCAAACAGAGAAGTTTATGTTTGGTCCTAGTATTTTTTTTTTTAGCATCTTCTTTTTGCAAACATCTCTGCTGCCATTCTACCTGTAGTTAAGATTGTTTGTACTGGAGATGAAAGGTTATATAAATTGCTTTGACCGAAGGGAAAGACTTTCTGGAGCCTCTCTTTCTCTCAGGTCTCCCAACTGGTTGAGATTCCAATGTGGAACAGAAGGGATCACCCAGTACTCTTGTATCCTTGTGTTTATCCTTAAAGCTTTTGGAATAACTTGCAAAATGATTGTTGCTCTGTTTTTTGCTGTCCTTTATTTACTGTAGGCAGCAATTAGGGATTTTGAAGTGTAAATTATGTGATTTTTTTTAAATGAAAAGCGATTGTGAATTCTCTCCCTTTCCCACTGTTTGCACTTCTTTGGGACAGAGCCAGGATTCCACGGTCCTTTGAGAAACCTATATAGTCAGTCTTCAGTTGATGTAGCCATGATAATGAACTTCATATTATTTTTCTGCCTCCAATATATGGGTGTGTAGACATTCTTTGGATGCTATGAGAACACATATTTATATCTGTCTGTCTGTACACATGTATGGGAAACTAGGTGGCACAGTGGATAGAGCACCAAGCCTAGAGTCAGGAAGACCTGAGTTCAAATCTGAACTTCAGATACTTACCAGCTATATGACCTAGGAGGACAAGTCACTTAGTTCTATTTGCCTCAGTTAACTCATCTGTAAAATAAGCTGGAGAAGGAAATGCAAACCACTCTAGCATTTTTGCCAAGAAAATCCTGAAAGGGTCACAAAGGATCAGACACGATGAAAAAATGACTAAAAACAATTTACTTTATATATATATATATATATATATATATATACATATACACATAAGCATATATTGTATATGTGTATATATGCATTAGTATATTTTATATATATTTACATGTACATATATGTATACACACATATGCACATATACATATAACCAGAAATGATACTGATATTCAGAGAACATGTATGTATAATATTTATGCATGTATCTGTGTATGTACATGCATGTTTGTAGATGTGTATATGTATTAGCAGTTATATGATTTCCCTAGTGCATGAAAATCCCTCCCCAATGAAAGAACTCCCTCTACCAAAGCAAATTGACATCTTGGCAACTTACAGTCTTAGAAAATCATCTGAGTCCCTGAGAATTCAGTGACTTGCTAGGGTCACATAGCCAGTATATGTCAGGGGCAGGACTTGAATACAGGCCAACTCTAGAGCTTTATGTACCACATAATGCTGCGTCTTTGTGAACATATAGGGACTAGATCTATGATTTTTTTTTAAAGGCAATCGAGGTTAAATGACTTGCCCAGGGTCACATAGCTAGTAAGTGTCTGAGACTGGATTTGAACTCAGGTCCTCCTAACTCAAGGGCTGCTGCTCTATCCACTTTGCCATCTAGGTGCTCCTGGACCTATGATTTCATTGGGGAAAATTACAAGGGCAAGGAATCTTCTACCAATTCCGATTGGCATCTTCTCTGCAACATATAGTCCTACATGTTTGCCTAAAGTTTTGAGAAGTCGGATGACTTGCCCAGGGTCATATAGCCACTGCATGTCAGAGACAGGATTAGAACCTTGACCTTCCTGATTCTGAAGCAACTCTCTCTTCACTATACCATGTTCCTTCTTTGTGAGCTCATTAACTATAGAAAAATAGTCTGGGTTTACAGACCAGATGATCTCTGTTTTCCCTTGGATCCCATATTGTCACATGGTTGTGAGGTATAAGAAGACGTGTTAAGGTATGGCCTAGGTTTGGAGTCAAAGGATCTGGGTTCAAATCCCAATTGCTTGTATGACCTTGGGCAAGTCACTTAATTTCCCAGTGTCTCAGGCTAGAGGTGGCAGACATGCTGCAGGCATCCCACAACTCTCCCAATCCAGTAGAACTAGCTCAAAATATAACTGGAGAGAATTAAAAATAAATAACAATTCCATAAAACAGATAATATTAATTTGTGACTTTTTTAGTCAATATATGCAATCCATAGGGATCCTTATGTACACTTTAGCAGCCTCCTTTTCTGTTTGAGTTTGACCCTACTACTCTAGGCAATTATCCAAGACTTAATTTCTTCATCTGTAAATTGGAGAGGTTGGAGGAGATGATCATAGATGTCTTTTCTTGCCCTAAATACTGTGATCTCATGAATAGGAGCAAGGGGGAGAGCACTTAGTAAATATGGTTATTTACCTTCATGGATCTGTAGCCTTACAGATGTAGGCACTCTCTCCACAAGTAGAGGCTGTAGATATCCATCCCTGCCTTCTATTTCAATCTGATTCTTTTTTTTTTTCTTTTTGGAGGAGCAGGAGAAGTAGAGCAATTGAGGTTAAGTGACTTGCCCAAGGTCACACAGCTAGTTTTTTGCATTGTGTCTGAGGCTGGTTTGGAATTCAGGTCCTCCTAACTCCAGGGCCAGTGCACTATTCACTGTGCCACCTAGCCGCCCCTTCCAGTCTTATTCTTACCTTTGACCTTTCCTAAGTCACCTAAAGGACTGATAGGCTAGATGTCTTGTTCTGTATTTTTAATATATATATTTTTTCTTTTTGGAGGGCAATTGGGGTTAAGCAACTTGCCCAAGGTCACATAGCTAGGTTTTTGTTTGTGTGTGTTAAGTGTCTAAGGCCGGATCGGAACTCAGGTCCTTCTGACTCCAGGGCCAGCGCTCTACTCAACTGCGCCACCTAGCCGCCCCTTTAATATAATTTTAATATAACTTGGATGCCAGTCTATCCATTTCTTGTTTCTACTATGTTATTGGTTGGCCTCCTTTTCTGGTCAAAAATGATCTCAAGGTAGTGTCATATAGTGGAAATAGAGTTGTATTTGGAATCAGAGAGCCTGAATTTGAATCTCAGTTATGCTGTGTATTACCTGTATGTCTTTGGGCAAGTCATCCAACTTCCCTGGAGCTCAGTTCATCACTAGGAAAACACACACATGTGTACATGTGTATGTATGTATGCATGTGTATATACATATCTACATAGATATGTATATACACACATATACCTGGGCTAGATGGTTTACAAGCCTCTTTCTCACTCTCTATGATCCCATGATGCTATCTTTTATACCTCTTTTTGCATGTATGTCTTTGCTGACAGAATGCTAAAAAGACTACTTAAACCCAACTCAAGTCTTTCCATTGCCCTTTGGGTCATCTGTCATTTCACTTCTAATGAGATCCTACTCTTCCATGATTTGCCACAAAATACCATTATCTCAAGGAGATTATTGGTATTAAAACGATGGGCTTTTACAACAGGGAGCCCTTTGTGATCATTCTGCCACTCAGTTTTCCAAATGGGAACCACCCTGATTTCCTCTACCCCTTTAATTCAGGGCCCAACTTATTGTCCATCTGAAGTATCTGTGCAAGATAAATACGTATATGAAAATGCATATATGTATGCATATATATATATACACACAGATATATATATGTTATGCACACATACACACATACATAAATTGATGGATGAATTCAATGGACTTTGCATGATCTATATTTTTCGTGCTTATTGATTAAAGCATTATGTTCTCTATTTTTATTCTACAAAGCAAGTGAATTGTATGTATTATTCTACATTTTTCTCTGTATGGAAATTTAAAAACCCTAATCAATTTAACATATAAAAATACAAGTATAGATGAGACCAATTAAATTTTGTTATTAAAATTTTTATGGTATTTTTCCTCCAATAGCTTGTAAGACTAGATATAAATGTAAGTTTCCTTTTTAATAAGAAAACTATTCTTTAGGTTGAAAATAAACTTCTCAAGATGCATTATTGCTCCCAGAAAGTTGATACTTAGTAAATCTCTAGAACATAATATACTGAAAAAGTTAATATGTGATAATAGATGAATATGAATCCAAAATGCTATAAAGTAATTTATGAGAGTTACAGTGGTAAGAGAACTGACCTGAGCATCAGGAAAACCATGGTTCAAGTGGGACCTCTGACCACATACTAGCTACGTGACTCTGGGCAAGTCACTTACATTCTCAGTGTCCCAATTGACTTTTTAGGACTTTACATTTTAGAGCAAATGCTTACCTTCATTTGTAGAATGAATTTCCCTACCTCAAGTTCCCTCTACCAATGGAACCACAGATCTGGTCCAAACAATGAAATTACAGATCCTATACAAATCCATGAGGGAGAATAGGGTTGGGTTCTCCATGAGGATCTGATGCGTGGAAGACACTGTCTTTAGTGTCTGGAGACAGTGCACAGTACTTGTAGTGTAACTAGTAAGGTATAACAACATAAAATCCAGACAATATAACTTATGTTGAACCTGAACAGATAAATGCATGGCACAACTTAATATATATAGTATGACGCTGATGACTATGCCAAGAAGTAGCATTTTAGTAACACAGGTCAAATTTTCAGAACTTCTAAAATGACTTTGAGTGAGCATAAAGGTGGACTGCTAATGGCCTTTAGATGTGCAGAGGAGAAACTAGCCAATGGAAGCCTTCCAAAATGTTCCCAGTTAGAAACTATTAGAAAACAGAAGAGAATTGCCATACATAAGAATTAAATGTCAAGGATAAAAACCAAAACTACTTTTTCTGTTAAGGGCCAGTGGCCCCAGCTGGGTGGGAAGGATGAGCAAATAAGGTCCAAATATAGAAATCAACTTATGAAAAATTCAAAGTGCTTGCTTTTAGAAATAAGAAGAGGAAGCATAAAATATTATTAAATATGTACAACAATAACTATATCATAAATAGGCTCTCCACTCCCCTCCTTTCTCCTTCCTTTCTTTTCTCTTTCCCTATTTCTTCAGAAAAATAGTTTGGACCTGTGGAAACCTCGATATAGAATATTTAGTCTTAGAGAATTGTCTGGGCCACTGAGAGATTGAGATATATCAATCAACATTTATTTCTTAAATTTTGTTTATTTTATTCTGAACTTAAGAAATAAAACAAACGTTTCCAGAGCACAGTAGAATAGGAAAAAATGATTGTTCATGAAACTGCAAATCTTATTATGTACAACTTGCTATTCCTTTTAAATATACAAGGAAGTTATCATGTGCCTTTCTTCTTTTTTCCTCCTTTTTTCCCCTCTCCTCTCCCTCTTCTCTAGTCATGGCTAATTAGGCACAAAAGTATGTGTGTGTGTGTGTGTGTGTGTGTGTGTGTGTGTGTGTGTGTGTGTGTGTACTTCTATTTATCAGTTCTTTCTCTGGATGCAGATTCCATCTTACTTTATATGTCCTTTGTAGTTAATTTAGGTTTTTATAATAGTCAAAATGTCTTAGTCACTCGAAGCTGTTCTTAAAACAATATTGTTGTCATTGCATATAGCATTCTCTTTGTTCTGCTCATTTAACTTTTCATTATGTTGTGTGAGCCTCTCCACATTTTTCTAAGATCACTAAGCTCAGAATTTCTTATGGCACAGTTGTATTCGAACACCATCATCTACTACAACTTGTTCAGCCATCCCCAATTGACAGGCAAAGCTGCAGTTTCCAGTTCTTTGCCGCCACAAAGAGCTGCTGTAAATGTTGCAGACCACATAGGCTCTTTTCCTTTCTCCCTAATCATCTTGGGAAACAGACCTAGAAGTGGTTCTGCTGGGTCAAAGGGTAGAGGCACTTTAATAACTCTTTGGGCACAATTCCAGACTGCTCTCTAAAATGATTGGATCAGTGCACAGTGCAACCAACAGTGAATTAGTGTCACAAATTTTCCATATCTTCTCCATTTGTTGCTTTCTCCTTCAATCGTTTTAGCCAATTTGGAGGTGTAAGATGATATCTCAAGGTTGTTTTATTTTGCATCAACAAGCATTTATTAAGCCACATGTTTGGTATTGAACATATAAAATCATGCTAGTCCCCCCTCTCAAGAAGCTTACATCCTAATGGAGTGATATGTAGAAAACATTCAAAACAGACAAAATAACATGGGAGAGGTGACACCAGCATCTGTGGTTGTTGTTTGTCCTTTGTTCTCAGAAAGGACCAATGGCATCACTAGGGTGATGTCTTGACTTGTGTGTGAATTGGATTTGAGGGCGCAGAGCTGCACCTAGTCATCAGCCTAATTCTCTCCTCCATAATCAATGAAGTCTGGTGGCAAGACAAAAGTTGGGATGACTGGCAGAAGCCTAAGATACAGTGGGTGACCTTGGCCTTTCTAAATTAATTTCTAAATTCTTTACTAGGTCTCAGTTTGTCTGATGCAACACCCATTCAATGACTAAAGGGCTAGGTAAGAACTGAGACAAAACGTGACCGAATTTACCATCACAAAAAATATTAATCTGGGAGGGGGAGACCCTCAAAGTTTCTGGCTGGAACAGAAAACAATTGCTATTTTACATTCTTTCTAAACCATCAAAACCTAAATAATGAGCCACAGAGGCTTGGGCTGGGGGCTAGGGAGACCATGAAGGACTTCATGCAGAAGATAGTATTTAAACTGAATCTTAAAGAAAATTGGGGATTTTTAAGAACCAGACTGTGGCCAAGTGGATTCATTTTTGGAGTCCAGAAGACTTGAGTTCAAGTCATACCTCTGACATGTACTGGCTCCAGCTGAGAAATTGAGGCATCTCTCTAAGAACAAGTATCATTCTGCATTGGTTCAGGGAGATTCTGCACCAGAAGTTTCTTATAGATCAAGATTTGAAATAAACAAAACACCTGGTAGAATGGGGGAGTGATGGAGATATAGTTTGCCTACATTATAGCAAAATATTTTGACAAAATATTGTGCAAAGGATGGAGATATATGGGCTAGATGATAATAGAAATAGATTCAGAACTGGTGTAGTATCTAAAGAATGATCGTTAATGGGTGATTGTCACACTGAAAGGAGGCACTGTGCCCCAGGGATTTTAACTTGGTCCTGTGTTAACATTTTTATCAGTGATTTGGATAAGGGCATAGTCGTGACATGCTTATCAAATGTGCAGGTGACAAAGGGCCGGGGGTGGTGGTGACCAAAACACTGGATGATGAATTCCAAAGTGATCTTGCCAAACACAGGGATAAATCTAGTTAGATGTTCACTAGAGATAAACATAAAGTTTTACACCTGAGGTCTCAAAGTCAACTTTGTAGATGGATAGAAGTTCATCTGGAAAATGACCGTTTTGTTTGTTTTTGTGAATAGCAAGCTCACCGTGAGTCAGCAATGTGATGCTGCAGTCAAGGAAGCTAATTCAATTTCAAGCTAAATTATGAGAGACATAGTGTCCAGGACTTGGGAAATCTTACTGTCCCTCTCTACTCTGCCCTAGTCAGAGAACAACTGGAAATTTGTTTTCTGATCTGGGTGTCACATTTTAGGAAGGATGGTGATAATCCAGAGAACTTCCAGAGGAGGAAAACCAGGATATTGGAGGTGCTTGAGTTCTTGCCATTGGGGTCCAACTGAAGGAACTAAGAATCATTGGTCTAGAGAAGGGAATGCTTCTATGGGACATGATAGCAATTTTATTTATTCATTTATTTTTAGTTTTCAACATTCACTTTTATAAGATTTTGAGTTTTAAATTTTCTTCAACTCCTTCCTCTCCCCCTCCCCATGATGGCGTGCAATACAATGCAGGCCATACATGTACAATCATATTAAACATATATCCACATTAGTCATGTTGTAAAGAAGAATTAGAACCAAAGGGAAAAACTACAAGAAAGAACCACCCCCCCCAAAGGAAAAATAATATGCTTCGATTTGCATCCAGACTCCAGAGTTCTTTCTATAATTCCTAGGGCACAGCAGCAAAGTAGATGAAAATACTTCTTGAATGCCATTTTTACTGATAGAATCATATCAGTGTATGATGTTGAACTATTTGACAGTGCCAAGGACCTTGGTGACAAGAACTTTCTTTTCTGTGTCTTCAGTAGCTGTGGCTGGAGCACTTGCAGGAGAATTTAGCAGGCTTTATCTCCACAGGAATTATGTTTTCCAGGATGACAGCTGTGGGCACTGTGCTTGGGAGTATTGCTATTTCCAAAGCTCTTGGGTGTAGGTCCCTGAAAGGTTTCTTTCAAATGGTCAAGCATTGGATTTTATGGAAAGGAAGAAGCAGAAGGGAAATGATTTCAGTCCCTTTAAAGGCAGTTGTTAGACTTTAGACCTGCCGTTTGTTTGAGGTGTAGGCTGCAAGAGTGCTTTCTCTGCATTTTTGAAATTCTGATGGACTGCCATTCACAACTTTTCAACTGTTCTTCCTTAAACTGTTATAGATTGTACTCTGCATGATATAGTCGGAGCAGTTTGTTATTCTTTGGGTTCCAATAGGGAAATATTACTAGATGAAGTCAAACTTCCTGAATTTACCTGAATTTCTGGTTATTCTAGTCTGGAACTAGAAAGATTCAGTTTGCTCCTATATACACATGGTGAAGTTTGTTGCTTCTGTAGGTGTCCATCACTGCATGAATCACTAATAGGCCAAGCAGCATTCTAGTTAGACTCCTCTCTTTTGGACGATACTGAAGACAGTGTGATACAGCAACAAATGAAAGTTCTCTTCCTTACTTCAAAGTTCTCCCTGCCTTCAAAGAAAACTGATTCCTTGAAATTTTTCCAGCAGCATCTGGGATAAGAATCTAATAACTTATTGGTTTTATTGAAGTTGCTTAACACTTAAAGATTATGTTCAACAAAACCCCCAACCCACTTAAATTAGAGCTAACATAATTCTATTTCTGTGTAATCATTTATTTTCAGCTGATTGCTCACTCTTAGTTATTGAGAACCAGCAGTATATTTGGCCATGTTCTTAAAAACTGAGGGAAGGTTGCCTTCATGTCCTATGTGGTTATCCCAGAGGCATATTCAGAACACTAAACCTGTGTTCTCAAGAAACTTAGATTTGAATTCTGTTTCTAACTTGTGAAACTCACTACTTGTGAAATCATAGTCAAATACCTTAACTTCAAATCCTGTTTGCTCATCTGTAAAATGGGAATAATAATAATTACATTACCTTAGAGTCTAGAACATGGCACAGTAGCCAGAGGGTCGGACCTAGAATCAACAAGACCTGAGATAAAAATCTGTCCTCAGATACTTACTAGCCATGTGACCCTGGACAAGTCACCTTTATCTGCCTCGGTTTCCTCATCTGTAAAAAGGAGATAATACTAGCACCTATCCCCCAGGGTGGTTGTTAGGATAAAATGAGATAATATTTGTACAGTATTTTTCAAACCTTAGAGAATTTTATAGGGTGTCCCAGAAGTTGGGGACTAAGACTTCTATGTTAACACTGGTAGCTGTTATTATTCATGCTAGCTATTATCATTATTATTTATTATTATACAGTACATACCTCATAGGATTGCTTAGAGCATCAGATAAAAATAACCTGTATAAAGGGCTTTGAAAACCTGAAAGTAAATGTTATTTGTAACAACAGTATATAAATTAATGTTTAAATGACCCTGGGTAGATGGTTGAGTGTGTGTGTGTGTGTGTGTGTGTGTGTGTGTGTGTGTGTGTGTGTAACATCTCCAGGGGAAGAGACTTTACAACCATATCTTTAGTAGTTCATTTCAGTCTTTTATCGTCCAAGTGGTCAAGAATCAATCGTTCAATTAAATAGTCAATAAATTGACAAGTATTATTAAACACTTATATTCAAAGCACTGTGCTAAATGTTGACAATAAAAAGACAAAAGTGAAATAGCCCCTGACCTCAGTGAATTTACATTTTAATGAGAAAGACAAAGTATGTGCATATGGGTATAAACAGAATGCAGACAAGGTGGTTTTGGGAGGGAGTGTAGGAATTTGGGGGAAATCAGGAAACGCTTCATGTAGAAGGTGGCACTTAAGCTGAGTTTTGAAGAAAATCAAGGATTCCAAGAAGGAGAAGTGAGGAGGGAATGTATTCTAGTAATGAGAGAAAGCCAGTGTAAAATCACAGAGATGGCAGATGGGAGACAGAGAGAGAGAGAGAGAGAGAATGGAATATGATGGATCAGTATGGCTAGACCATAGCATTCAAGAAGGGAAATAGAATAGGTAGGATAGGAGATTGTGAAGAGCTTCATATGACACAGAAGAATTTTTATTTTTATCCCAGAAGAAGTAAGAAATCACTGAAATTTGTTGAGTAAGAGGCTGACACAAATAGAACTGGATTTTAGGAAAATCACTTTGGCAGTTCTGTGGAGGCTGAACTGGAGGAGCCTTGAGTCAGGGAAATAAAAATGGAGGCTATTATGGTAGTACCGGTGAGAAGTGAGGAAGGCATGACCTATGGTGGTGTATGTATAAGTAGAGAGAAAGGGTTGGATGCAAGAAACCTTATGGAAACAGAAACAGCAAGATTTACCAATTGATTGGAAAAGTGAATAAGAATTAAGAGTTGAGGATAATACCAATATTGTATGTGTTTGCTGGAGCAAGAAAGGAACTAGTAGATAAAGGGAAAATAGAATATGAGGGGTTGGGGTAGTGGTAATAGTGGGATCATTTACTTGGAGAAGACAGAAGGGAAGGGATCAAAAATACAGGTAGAGGGGTTGACCTTATTAAGAACAAGGCCACCTTTTCTTTTCTTTTTCCCCAATTTAAAAAACATTTTTATTTAAAGTTTTGAGTTCCAAATTCTATCCTCCCCTCTCTCCCATCCCCTCCATCTTCCTTGAGCTGGTAAGCAATCATACATAGGTTATACATGTGTAGTTATGTAAAACACTTCCATATTAGTCATTTTGTATAAGAGGATTTGAATAAAAAAAAGAAAGTGAAAAATAGCCTGCTTTTTTCTGTGTTCAAACAATCTCAATTCTTGATCTGGAAGCAGATAGTGTACTTCATCATTAGTGCTTTGGAATTGTCTCAGATCATTGTATTGCTGAGAATAACTAAGGTTCTTCATCAAACAATTCTGGTTCTGTTCACTTCATTATGCAATAGTTCATTTAAGTCTTTCTAGGTTTTCCCAAAATCATCCTGCTTGTCATTTCTCATAGCACAATAATATTCCATCACAATCATATGCTTGTTTAGCCATTCCCTTTTGATTTCCAAATCTTTAGCTACCACAGAAAGAGCTGCTATAAATAATTTTGTACAAATAGGTCTTTTTCCCTTTATTTGGATGTCTTTGGGATATAGACCTAGGATTAAAAGGTATGCACAGTTTTATAGCCCTTTGGGCACAGTTCCAAATTTCTCTCCAGAATGGTTGGATCAGTTCACAACTCCAACAGTGCATTAGTGATGCAGTTTTCTCACATCCCCTTCAACATCTAACATTTTCCTTTTTTGTCATATTAAAGACCACCTTTTCAACAGAGAACAAAATAAAGAAGAAAATGTAAAGGTTGACATTGGGGTTGTGAGGTGAGGAGGTGGAAGAATAGGAAATTCTCAGCTTATAGCCTCAGTTTTTAAAGTAAAGCATGGATCTACAGCCTAAGATAAGAGGTTGGGGGAAGGGCACAGTTGGAGGCTTGGGGAGATTAAAAAAAAAGATTTAGCATGACAATTTTGGAGAGTAGAATAGAGAACTAGAGAGGAAGAAAAAGGATTACCTTGTTTCAGTGTAGGCCCAACTGAGATTACATAACAGAGATTTGCAGTGGATCTATTTATTTTGCAGGGCTATTTTTTTTTTTTAAGCTCTGTTTAGCAGCACCTAAGTCGGAGCAAAGAGGCAGATGATGGGAATAATCTAGGACTGGAATTTGATAAGACATTTGTTGTAACAAGATAAGGGAAAGAGGGATTTGGGAACACAGGAACATGGAGAGTTCAAATGGTTCACTAAAGAGTTTGAGATTGAGAAGGAAAGAGATTATAGGCTGAACAGGGTTAGTGTCTTGGCAAAATATTCAGGGGAAGAGATGTTACAAATCATGGGAATGCTAAAGAATGGGTCTGGGAGGGCTTTGGCATAGGGAGAGATGGGATGATAGGAAATTGTGATTGAATAAAGGAACTTCTGAGTTTTTCATTGTGGCAGTAGAGCAGTTTTGAATTATGGCAAAATCAAGGGTATGGCCATCTTTTGTAGTAGAGAGGCAATAGAGGAGGCCATCATGGACTGATGGAAGAACCTGGAGGTCAGGGAATTTAAGGGAATATAAATATGTATATCTCCTGCTTTACTGAAGTTCATTTTATCATGTCTTGTCTAATGAAGACATAAGAGAGAAATTTTTCAGCATCTTCATTATACAAGCCCTTAATAAACATGAAAATTATAATCGCTATTTATACTCGTATGTCCAGAGGTGATAAATGTTTAGCAATCAACTCTCTGAAATTTTTTTTAAAAAAACCCTTTAAGTTTAACCTATATTATTATCATTTCTCCATCACTTTCTTAAGTTTAGATAACCCATAAAACAATGATGTCCTGTTTTGAAGCTTTTGCCAATTTCTGAGGCATAAATGCTCGCACTGAAAATTTAACAATTGTCTCTCACAGTGATTTAGCTTCAACACATCCCTATATTATCTTCTTCTACATACTCTCTCCCTTCCTTCCCCTTCTTCAGTTTTAATCTATTTTTCTTCATAAAATTTTACAATAGCCATAGGAACTGTTAAATACTAATAAAACGAATAGGTCACAACTGATTTCTATCTCAAAACAGGAATAAAGGCTTTAGATAATTAAATAACTCTAATTATGCCAGTGGACCTTTGTTTCTTCATTTGTAAAATTAGGAAACCATACTCTATGGCCTCAGAGTTTTGTTCTAGTTATAGCTGGTCTGATGGCCCAACATTTCCTGAGATCAGAGACTGAATACTGAAAGGGATCTCAGAGGCCATCATCTCCAATCCCTTGAGAGATAGAATTCTGGGCTCTGAGTCAGGAAGACCTGAGTTTCAATTCTGCCTCAGACACTTACTGGCTTTGTGACCCTGGACAAATCACTGGGATGCCCAGCTTCAGTTTTCTCATCTATAAAATGGGCATAATAATAGCACTGAAGTCACAGGGTTATTGTGAGGATCAGATCAAATAAGATAACATATGTAAAGTGGAGGATTGCTTCTGGTTAACATAATGGCAATCAAAATGTGACATTCATAGCATTTACCCAACAAATATCTTATTTTTAGTGGTTACTAATCAGCAGGTTTGGGGCAGCTAGGTGGCATAGTAGATAGAATGCAGGACCTGGAATCAGGAAGGCTCATTTTCATGAGTTCAAATCTGGCCTCAGACATTTACTAGCTATGTGACTCTGGGCAAGTCATTTAACCCTTTTTACCTCAGTTTAATATCTGTAAAATGAGCTGGAGAAGGAAATGGCAAACCATTCCAATGTCTCTGCCAAGAAAAACATAAATGTGGTCACAGAGAGTCAGACATGACTGAAAAACAACTCAGTAACAACAAAACCAGCAGGTTCAAGTTGCCAAAGAACCATTGACTTAAGAATTATTTGGCATACTCCTTCCTTTGGTAGGATTAATGATGATCACATACTTTTGCAGCTAATTGATAGAATAATAGAATATTGGAGCTAGAAAGGGACCTCAGAGATCTCCTAGCTCATGCCCTCCCAGCCCCACCCCCCAGCCCTACTCATTTTACAAAGAAGATCTTGGGGATATTGCCCACTGCTAGAGAATTTCAAATTTATAAAGCACATTTGGGCAACAGTCCCATGAGCTGGTTAGAATAAAAATGGCAATAATTGCTGTTCATTTATTTATCCTTTGAGTTTTCTAGAGGATTTTTATTTATTGTGGCAGCAGCGGATGGACCTGCTGTCTAGATTTAGCGTCTGGAAGCTCTGGGTTTGAATCTTCTTTCTGATCTTGCTATGTGACCCCTCTCTGCGCCTCCCTTGTAAAATGGAGATCATCTCATAGTCTAGTAAAGGTCAAATAACATAATGGATGTAAAGGCTTCATAGACTTTGAAATGCTATATAAATGTAAGGTATTTATCATTATTTCACTCATCTTGGTGGCACAGTGGATAGAGTGCTGTGTTTGGAATCAGGAGGACTCATCTTCATGAATTCAAATTCAGCCTTAGACACTTATAGCTTTGTGACCCTGGGCAAGTCAGTATAACCCTTTTTACTTTAGTTTCCTCATCTGTAAAATGAGCTAGAGGAGGAAATGGCAAACCACTCCAGCATCTTTGCCAAGAAAACCTCAAATGGGGTCATGAAGAGTTGGACACAACTGAAAGACAGCCAAACATCAAACTTATGATTACCATAATCATGATATACTGCACCCAAAAAGTTGAGGTTCCTGTCCCCCATGACTTCCCCAAACAATGGCTTTACAGCTATTGATCTAGAAAGGCCCTGTTATGCTTGCTTTTAAGGTGCCATTTGAGTGAATAATGATAACTTTATCTTTAATTCTTCCAGTAGCCTTATGTACTAGGACTACATACAGATGCATCTTTATCTCCAATTTGTGGAAGATGGAAACTGAGGCCCTCCCTTGGAGCTTAAGTGAATTGCCAAGACCACACATGAGATAGTAAAATATCAAAGATGATAAAAGAAATCTGGCCTTTCCTGGAATCAAGTCCAGCTACCAACATGTTTCTTCTGTGGATGTTAATGGCACACAACATGTTTTCCCCTAACTTTTTCAATGTTCTTTCCTTTCCCTTTTTTCTCCCCTTCCATTTCCCTTTCCTTCCCCCCCACTTTTTCCTTTTCCTTCCCCCTCCTTTTCTTTTCCTTTCTCTCCTGAGACTGGTTTGAAGCAATTGAACAGGTAGAGTATATCTTTGCAATTTTCTTCCTAATTGGAAGAAATTTGGTTTTTCTCTCCTTTAGGAATGAGAATAAAGTCTAAATAGTCTCTAACATGGGGAATAGACTTGTTATTAAGACAGCAATTTTAGGTAAAATCCTCTTACATTTAAATGAGTAACAGGAACCTTTGAAATTCTGATTAACCAGAGGACTGTTGATACTGATAAACAGGCTTCCCAGCAGGGGGAAATTATGGTTGAGATTAGCCCGCCTCACAGCTGTTGAATCTGCATCATAGCATAATTCTATCCTCCCTTTCCTCTTATCAGAAAAAAAATCTGTATAGAAAAGGGAGCAAATTATTTGAGTAAATAGAAAGTCACTTCTTAGCCTTGTCTTTAAACTATGTTAAATCCTTTCCTCATGGGACACATTTTCTCTGTCCTTTGATTGTTTGATATTTCCAATTTTCTGCACCCCATTGGCTATGTAGAAAATTCAGGATTCAGTAAATGAGATTTTCACGGAAATGGGGAGTCTGGGAGTTGCAAATGAATACCCAGTAAGGAGAAGACCTTCGGGAATACCAGGTTCCACAAGCTGTCTCTCTCCCTAGTCAACTTTGATAACATAATGACAATCAAAATATGAGATTCCTGGCAATTCCCCAACCAACATCTTATTTTTAGTGGTTACTAATCAGAAGATTTAGGTTGCTGGAGAACCTTTGATTTAAGATTTATTTGGTATATTTATTTCTTCCATTGGTAGGATTAGTGATGATCACATGATTTTGTAGTTAATTGATAGAATCATAGAATATTGGAGCTATGGAGTGACCTTAGAGATTGCCTAGCTCATGCCCTTCTCCACCCCCATTTGTTTTACAGATAAGAAAATTGAGATCCAGAAAGCTAAATTTTCTTGCCAAGTTCATTCAGTGAATTATTGGAGAGCTAAGATTAGAGCTCTTATTTTCCTGACTCCTAATCCAGTGCTGTTTTCACCAGAATGCAGTTGTTTCCTCACTTAGAAAGGAGGACAGTTGACTCTTGGCTAATGGTTCCATGTGTACTAGTTTTGTTGTCCCTAAATGGATGGTGTAAGCTCTCTGAAGTCAGGAACATTGTCATATACTATTTCTGCATTTAGATGAGCAGGCTTATAGTATCTGTTCAGGGAATATGTTTCCAAACCTTGCCACCTTGTAATGGAAATGCAAATTTAAAGATCTTCCCTGCCCCTAGCTTAAGTGCACCTGGAGTCTGTGGTGGGAGGCTTGTTTTTCAGGAAAGCCCATACCTTGATACTTTGTGATTGGGCAGTGGGTCCAGAAGGTTGTTACATTCTCTGAGCCAGGAGAAGGCTATATAAACCCTGAGGAGAGGCTTTGCTTTGGGGCTCACTTTGAGAAGTGTTGTGTGATTTGACCAGATGAGACTCTGGGAAGCCGTTGTTGAGAGCCCCCCGGCTTTGAAAACCCAGATGTTGATGCTTCCCTCTCTGGTAACTGTGATTTGGTATTGATATAATGTTTGGACAGTTTGGAAGCCTGTCTGATCTGTAAGTTCTGTAACTCTGAAGTTCGGGTGCTGACCTTTTTCCCCTGAACTAGGTAATGTATGTTTGTTTGATTAAAGTAAGCTTGTTAACCCATTTTGAGTTGCTTTCCTTTTGAAAAGCAGATCTAAGAACCTATATTGGCAGTCACCCTGGGGATATTGGGGTGCTTGCCGCTACACACCTGCACTCTGGCCTTTGTCTTAATCTTCCTTGTTCTCCTCCCCTTGGAAACTGGACCCTGGTCCTGGGACCAGATGCTCTGAGAAGTGAGATTTCACTTTGTCTTGCTTGGTACAAAACCTTTCTTTTCTTTTCTTTTTTTTTAAAGTGAATTTGTTTATTTTTAGTTTTCAACATTCACTTCCATAAGTTTAAAATTTTCTCCCTTTCCTTCCACTTCTCTCTCCTCAAGACAGCATGCAATCTGATATAGCTCTAGATATACATTCTTATTAAATATATTTTCACATTAGTCATGTTGTATAGAAGAATTAGAATGAATAGGAGGAACCATGAGAAAGAAAACCAAAACAAAACAAAACAAAAAAAGAAAATAGTCTGTTTTGCTCCGCATTCAGACTCCAAAGTTTCTTCTCTGGATGTAGACGACATTTCCTATCATGAATCCTTTGGAATTGCATTGCTGAAAAGGGCTAAGTCTGTCAAAGTCAGTCATTGCACACTGTGGCTATTACTGTGGACAATGTTCTCCTGGTTCTGCTCACTTCACTCAGCATCAGTTCATATAAGTCATTGCAGGTTTCTCTGAAGCCCTCCTGTTCATCATTTCTCAGAGCACAATAGTATTCCATTATATTTGTATACCACAACTTGTTCAGACGTTCTCCAATTAACGGGCATCCCCTCAATTTCCTGTTCTTGGCCACCACAAAAAGAGCTGCTCTAAATATTTTTGTACATGTAGGTCCTTTTCCCATTTGTATGATCTCTTTGAGATACAGCCCTAGAAGTGATATTGCCAGATCAAAGGGTGTGCACAGTTTATGGCCCTTTGGGCATAGTTCCAGATTGTTCTCCAGAATAGTTGGGTTAGCTCACAACTCCACCAACAATGCATTAGTGTTCCAACTTCCCACGTCTTTTCCAACATATGTCCTTTTCCTGTTTTGTCCTATTAGCCAATCTGACCAGTGAGGTGTGGTACCTCAGAGTCATCTTGATTTGCATCTCTCTAATCAATAGTGATTTAGAGTATTTTTTCATGTGACTATAGATTGCTTTAATTTCTTCCTCTGAAACCTGCCTGTTCATGTCCTTTGACCATTTATCAATTGGGGAATAACTTATATTCTTGTAATTTTGACTCAATTCTCTATATATTTTAGAAATGAGGCCTTTATCAGAGACACTAGTTGTAAAAATTCTTTCCCAGCTTTCTGCTTCCCTCCTAATCTTGGTTGCTTTGGCTTTGTTTGTGCAAAAACTTTTGAATTTAATATAATCAAAATTATCCATTTTGCATTTCCCGATCTCTCTCTTGTTTGGTCTTAAATTCCTCCATTCTCCCTAAATCTGACAGATAAACTATTCCTTCCTCCCCTAATTTGTTTATAATATCAGCCTTTATACCTAGATATTGTGCCCATGTAGATTTTATTTTGGTATACTGTGTCAATCATTTATCTGCCATACTATTTTCCAGTTTCCCCAGCAGTTTTTGTCAAATAGTGAGTTCTTATCCCAGAAGCTGGGGTCTTTGGGTTTATCAAACGATAGATTTTTATAGTTGTTGATTACTGTATCTTGTGTACCTAACCTGTCCACTGATCTACCTCTCTATTTCTTAGCCAGTACCGAGTAGTTTTGATAATTGCTGCCTTATAATACAAATTAAGATCTGCAGACCACCTCTAGCATTTCTTTTCATCAGTTCCCTTGATATTATGGACCTTATGTTCTTCCAGATGAATTTTGATATTTTTTCTAGTTCTATAAAATAATTTTTGGTGGTTTGATTGGTATGGCACTGAATAAGTAAATTAATTTAGATAGTATTGTCATTTTATTAGCTCCACCTACCTATGAGCAGCTGATGTTTTTCCAATTATTTAGATCTAATTTTGTATGAAGAGTATTTTGTAATTGTGTTCATGTTGGATTTCTTTTGGCAGGCACTCCCAAATCCTTTATGTCTACAGTAACTTTAAATGGAACTTCTCTTTCTATCCTTTGAACTTAGGCTTTGTTAGTAATAGATAGAAATGGTGATGATTTATGTGGATTTATTTTGTATCCTATAACTTTACTAAAGTTATTTATTATTTCAAGTAATTTTTTACTTGATTCTCTAACTGTATCTTCATATTATCTGCACAGAGTGATAACTTAGTTTCTTCTTTGCCTATTCTAATTCCTTCAATTTCTTTTTCTTCTCTTATTGCTAAAGCTAATGTTTCTAGTACCATATTGAATAACAGTGGTGATAATGGACATTCTTGTTTCACCCCTGTTCTTATTGGAAATGCTTCTAGCTTATCCCCATTACATATAATGCTTGCTGATGGTTTTAGGTACAACTTACTTTAAGGAAGGCTCCATTTATTCCTTTACTCTCTAGTGTATTTAATAGCAATGGGAGTTATATTTTGTCAAAAGCTTTTTTCTCCTTCTATTGAGATAATCATATATTTTCAGTTAGTTTTGTTGTTGATATGATCAATTATGTTGATAGATTTCCTAATATTGAACCAGTCCTGCATTCCTAGTATAAATCCTACCTGGTCATAGGATATTATCTTCAAGATAAGTTGCTGTAATCTCTTTGGTAATATTTTATTTTATTTTATTTTATTTTATTTTATTTTATTTAAGCAATTGGGGTTAAGTAACTTGCTCAAGGTTACACAGCTAGTCATTATTTATGGGTGGGTGCTCATTTTCTGAGGCCGGATCTGATCTCTGGTCATCCCAACTCCTAGGCCGGCACTCTTACTCACTGCGCCACCTAGCCGCCCCTTTAGGGCAATTGGGGTTAAGTAACTTGCCCAAGGTTATACAGCTAGGTTTTTGTTTATGTGGATTAAGTGTCGGAGGCCAGCTCCGAACTCAGGTCCTTCTGACTCCAGGGCCGGCGCTCTATTCACTGCGCCACCTAGCCGCCCCAGGTAATATTTTATTTAAGATTTTTGCATCTATATTCATTAGGGAAATTGATCTGTAATTTTCTTTCTCTGTTTTGACTTATCCTAGTTTAGGTATCAGTACCATATTTGTATCATGAAAAGGATTTGGTAGGACTCCTTCTCCAATTTTCCCAAACAGTTTATATAGTATTGGAATTAATTGTTCTTTAAATGTTTGATAGAATTCACTTGTAAATCCATCTGGCCCTGGAGATTTTTTTGCTAGGGAGTTCATGAATGGCTTGTTCAGTTTCTTTTTCTACTTTATTTTCTGGCTATTTCCAAATTATATTGCCTCCAACAATCCTCATCATTCTCCTTCCAGAGTCCTGGTCTCTGACCATAGGACACTGGGCTTTGGTAGGTGAGTTGTTTTTTGTTTGTTTGTTTGTTTGTTTTTTACACTTTCTCTTGCCTAGAACCAAGATCTTCTCATAACTTCTTGGCCATTTCTAAACCATGCTGCCTACTGTAAACTCCTTGAGGGCAGGGGATGTTTTGTTAGCTTGTATTTGTTTCCCTAACCCTTAATAAAATACTTTGCACATCATAATGCTTTTTCATTTATTCATCCATCTGTCCATCGATCCCTTCATTGTTGGTTGATTGACTTAGGCATTGGGTTGAAAATAGCTGAGAGAATGGATAGGGTGGCCAAAAGAAAATACTTTGGGAGAATGATAAGACAAGAAATTTATGCAGAAATGGTTTTCTTTGGCTTAGAATATGTTTCCTTTTTGCAAATTTTGGAACAGTTTTAACTCTTCATCTTGTTTAGTTGTTTCAGTCATATCTCACTCTTCATAACCCTCATTTGGGGTTTTCTTGGCAAATATATTATAATGGTTTGCCATTTCCTTCTCCAGCTCAATTTACTTGTCCAGGGTCATACAGTTAGTAAGTGTCTGAGGTCAGATTTGAACTCAGGGAGATGTTTTCCTGTTTCCAAGCCCAGTGCTCTTTTCACTGTACCACCTAGCTTCCTAGTAGTAACCTTGCAGGCCCTTATTTTCCTCTTAAAAGCTGGAACACAGTGTAGTAGATAAAGTATTTGCCCTGATAACACCTTTGTTTCCATGAACAAGTTTCTCTTTTGAGCTTTAGTTCCTACATTAAAAAAATGGGAATAATAATATCTATATCACTCCATATTTATAATCGTAACTTAGGATTCTTGTGAGGATCAAATGAGACTTTTGAGAGTTTGAAGTGCTACTGTAGAGGCTGACAAAATATGGCCTTTTTAAAAATGAAGTTTTATAATATTAAAAAATGTTAGGTAGAATAAAACAGACCAGCCAGATTTGGCCCTTGGGCTATAGTTTATTGAGCTTTAAAATAGATAAGTAAACACAAATTATTATTATTAATACATTTCATATACTTTGTCTTTATATTATTGCACAGTGCCTAGCATAATAAGGACTTAATAAATACTAGTTGTCTACCGTAGCCTTTACATTGCCTAAATTTCTGCCTCTGTACTTCACCCATTCCCCTTCCAGAGAACCATCCCATACACAAATAATTTTATAGGAAAAATAAAAAGGAAAGAAAAATATCAGCATAGCTAATCAATACTTTGAAACAATATATACATTGTTCCACACCTATAAGCCTCCCACCTCTGCAAAAGATTGGGGAGAGAGTTTTCTTGTATTTCTTCTTTCAGACCATGCTCCTTTCTTATAATTTTGTAACATTCATAGTTGTTTTGTGGTGGTTGTTCTTTTCGTTTACATTGGCGTTATAGACATTGTATATATTGCTTTCCTGCCTTGACTTACTTCACTTGTATCCATTCTTCATATCCCTTCTTGCCTAGTACATAGCAGATCCTCATTATTTGTTTGCTTCATTGTAATGGTAATGGAATTTGAAGATCTTCCCTGCCCCTTAATAAGCGTAGGGGAATTTGAATACCTTCCCTGCTTTGAAAATAAATTCTGCCCCCTAATCAGCTGAATGTAGTCACATGGAGCCTGTGATGGGAGGAGTTTGCTGAAGGATGAAGCAGAGCCCACAGAAAGCTGGGATTCAGAGCCAGATAGACTGTGGGAGGAAGGACCCTCAGGCAAGGAGTCATTTAGGCTTGTGAGTGAAATACTGGTCAAATGTTGATTTGCAGGAAGGCTAAAGGATGATGTGGCTTTCTGCTATGTTGTGGTGCATTAACTTCTATGTTGCTATGATGGATTTGGTTTTCTGGTGTTTGAATAAATGTTTTGCTTCTGTCTTCTATGCAGAGAGTTTGTTATATTTTGTGATCAAGCACCATGTGGGAATATTTATAGTCATGGTTGATATACTTATAGTGAATGTGGGCGCTGTGAATATTGCATTGGTGCTACATTCATTGACTGAGGAACTTTAGGGAAAAAAACCTCATAACTCAGAAGGAGTATAAGTATACCTCCTACCGGCCCATTTAGAAGAGTCTTTGACATGTGGCTAGATTGAATTTGATCTGAAAAAATCTTAATGACCTGAAATCAAAATGTTTGAGATTTCTCTCTCATGCTTGTCATACTCATGACATGACTATAAAGAGAAACTTTATATTTCAGGGTCTTGAGCTTATTTTTAGGGGTAATAGCTGTTTTGGGTTACCAGCAGTGGTAGCTACCCATCTCATCTTGTCTTCTCATCAATCAACCCACAGATGTTTACTAAGTAATTATTGTGTGCCAGGAACCATGTCAGGAGCTAAAGACACAATGAAACCTTCTCATTATATAGGAGGAGATAATATGCACACAGCATTTATAAACCATGCTGCCTAATATAAACTCCTCGAGGGCAGGGAATATTTGCAATAGAATCTATAGCACAATAGCTCTCTGGTGAAATTGACCAAGAGTGGAATGGGGCTTCACCCACTTTCTATAGTTTCCCACTGAGTATAGGATATGGAAGGGGGTAGTGATCTTTTGCAATTGGTGTTTTTATTTGAATTCTAAGTATCTAGAAAATGATTACTAGGGGAAGACACATTGTCGCTGTGAATCTGATTCCCTAATTTCAGGTTGAATTTATTTGTCACCCTTTATTCCTTAGTATTTTATCATCTTATCTATGCCTTATTTTCTCACTTCACTAAGGGGCAAGTTATTATTATTTTATTGTTATTGTTATTATTATTATTGTTGTTGTTGTTGTCGTTTAGTTCCATTGTGTCCAACCCTTCATGACCTTGTGGACCATACTGTCCATGGGGTTTTCTTGGCAAAGATCCTGGAGTGATTTGCCATTTCCTTCCCTAGCAGATTAAGGCAAACAGGGGTTAAGTGACTTGCCCAGGATTGTTATTATTAAAAAAATTTAATCTGAATCCAGTCTCATGCTGGATTAGGCAATAAAGGCTTTTTTGGAATAACAGTTAGAAATGGCATTTGTCCTTATTCTTTATTTTTGCTTTGAGGGTCTCAGTCTTTAGATCTGTCTCCATATAGGGCGGAACTCTCTTATACAAAATCATACTGAAGGGAGTTTGGTCCCTGAGCACCTGTTCTACTTGACTTGCTAGACAGCCCTCCCTAGGCTCTGACTCAATGGAGGGTATTTAAAGGGTGTGTTCTGGCAGAGTCTGCTTCATAGAGTCACATAAAGCACACCATGATATTCACCGCAGGCTCTATTACATCACGTTTCCACAACTCAGTGCATGAATTATTCATCACATACATTGGGACCCTTTCTGAAAACAGCCACCATGGCTCTTTTTTGTTTTTGTTTTCAAGATCTGTTGAAGGGTGGGTAGCTTGCTAGATACCCCAGACAATGTCAAAAATCTGTTTCCCTGTACCTTGAAGTCACTGGGACAAGAGAACACACTGCTCTATTGTTTGTCTCACTGGTTGGAGACATCTGAGTCTTTTCAAAGGGACTGATTTTTTTTTAAGACTTTTGACATAAGTGATTTGAGACTTGGATTAAGAATCTGACACAAAGAAATGGTTAAGCCTGGCTTGGTTGTGTTTGTGGAATCCATGTTTATAAATCATTGAATCCTGGGATTTAGAGCAGGAAGGAACCTTACAGATAATCTCATGTCACAGTAGAATCCTAGAATTACAGATGGAAAGGGCCTTTTGTTGCTCAGTCGTTTTCAGTTGTGTCTAACTGACTCTTCCCGACTGTAGTTGGGGTTTTCTTGGCACAGATACAGAAGTGGTTTGTAATTTTCTTCTCCAGTCCTTTTTTCATATGAGGAAATTAAAGCAAATAGGGTTATATGACTTGCTCAGGGTCACAGAGCTACTAAGTGAGGCATATTTGAACACAGGTCTTCCTGCCTCTAGGCCTGGTGTTCAACCCACTCTGCCACCTAGCTGCCCAGGAAAGGACATAAGGGGATATATAATCATAGGATCATAGGTCTAGGTCTGGAAGGCACCTCGGAGGCCATCTAGTCCAAACCCTTCATTTTACAGATGGAAACTGAGGCCCAGGGAAGTTAAGTGACTTGTTCAAGGTGATACAGACAAGTAAACTTCAGAGGTAGGATTTTAACTAGGGTCTCTGACTCTAGAATCAATGTTCTTTCCACTGAGAATAGTTCACGGTATACATATGTACATATTAGTGCTGCATTCTTATGCTCTATGCTAAGCACTAATGATCTCTAAGATTTCTTCTTGCCTGAAAAATACAATTCTCTGATTCTTTGAATTATTATTATAATTTTTTAAATTTTACCTGGCAGCCTGTGGTACATTGTTTTGGATTTTCTTGTTTTCAGGGAAGATGCCAGAGAAGGTTAGTGTATCTGCACACTAACTTAATATTTGGTATATGGTCTATTGATGCACAACTGGATCACCAGGCACTTCCTTCCAGTGAGAGGCATAGCTGTAACTGTGTGTGGTTAATGATTTCCTTTCTGGGTTCGTTCAGTGGGTCCAGGAGCCTGGTTTTTGTGTTCTCCATTAATCTGTGGAGCTTCCCCCTCCATTAGCCCTTCCTCAGGTCCCTTTAAATCATGCAGACCTTGAGCAACCTTCTCATCAGTGTCTATAGGGGATAGCCATTTCAGGGCCAATTAGCTTTGCTCTGTTCTAAGGCCCTAATCCTAGGTAGCCATTCTGCAAGTGCACATTATTGATCGCAAGGGAGATGGGGCTGGGGTAGAGAGGAAGAATCATATAGAGCAATCAGTAGAGAACCATCACCTTTCCTGAAAAAACAACTCTAAAGCACATCCTCTATTAGTGGTGGGTCAGTAACTTCATCTCCACATACAAAAAAGCATTTTTTTCTTTTATATTTTTTTAGCATCATTCCTCTGTCACCTTACAAAGTGGTCACTCAATCACACTGTGGCCTTTTAGCCTCATGAAAACAGGGGGAATGCGGCTTATTAATCAGCACTTGATGGGGTTGCCCTGACAAATGCTAATAAGAGAATACGAAACACTTCCCAAATGGAAAGCACTATATACATGCTTAATAACCAGAAAAGAATAAAAATTATTACTAGTCCTGACTCACTATAGATAAGGACTGTTTTTTATGATACTCAGCCATTAGCCTAGCTCAGCAGCAGTGGGGTTTAGCAATAAATTACTTCTATTGATTAATCTGAGAAGGAGCTAGTACCTCTATTAGCGCTAGTGAAATAGAACAAGGTCTGAATTGCTTGCTTAAGGCCCATCTTTTTGCTGCAAGGAAGGTTTGGGAAGCTTCCAAAGCTGAGAAAAGCAAGCCTTAGAAATAATCTCAAAAAAGTAAATAAATAAACATCTCAAGACTGTTCTGGTTCATGTGCTTTCTAAAGTAGCTCACATGCAAGGACCAGGAGAGTAATTAAGTGATGATGTGTCATGTCTAAGTTTTTTGTGTATAATTGCATCCTTTTTCCTCTGTGTAAGGAATATGGAGGTGACTCATGAATGACTCCTCAGTTTAGTCTCAGGAGATTAGTCTAATAGTGTCAGTGAATCTTCTTGTTTGAAGTCATGTTAAAAAGAATAAAAAAAGTTTCATTGATTCCTTTTTTATACTCCAGTCATTTTTTGATATACCCTCCTTCCAACCCATCTAATGAAAAAACAAATAGTGAAATATAGCATTCTGCATCTGTAGTTCCCCACCTCTCTATTGATAGAAGGGAAAAGTCTTTCATTACCACTTGAATACACTCTTTTTTTTCCTTGCTTTTTGGAGGGCAATTGGGGTTAAGTGACTTGCCCAAGGTCACACAGCTAGTTTTTTTGTGTTAAGTGTCTGACGCTGGATTTGAACTTAGGTCCTCCTGAATCCAGGGCCAGTGCTCTATTCACTGTGCCACCTAGCTGGCCCCTTGAATACACTCTTAATGATTCCTTTTGAGGAAAAACATTTGCAAATCAAGATGATAGTACTGATCAGTGAACAGGTTCCAATTCACTGAAAGTAGCAGTTATACAATTTTTTGGTTTTAGCAGCTCTTTATGCTCTTACAAGAAACTGAGAACCTCCAAAAGAGCTTTTGCTTATGTGGCTTTTATCTACTGATTTTTAAAAATTGTGTTTTTGTATTGTATTTTTATTGTAGAAATTTAATTTTAGAAATTTAGAGATTAAAATATCTTGGTTTTATTATAAAAATAGTTTCAACCTTTTGAACCCCCTGAAAGGGTTTTAGGGACCTCCAGGGAACCTGGATTATACTTCGAGAACTGCTAATCTAAAGAAATATTACTTGAGGAAACCAAAGCCATACTGAGAAATCATGAAAATTAACTGTTTTCCCTTTTACAATGTACTATCAAATATATGAGGCAATATCTGTAAAGTGCTCAGTACAATGTTGATCTCTAGCAGGCAACTTAATAAATACTTGTTCTCCTCTCCTATAAAAGAATCCGATTCAACAAATATTTACTGAGGAGACTTTTTAAAAAGAATAATATCGGGTCCCTTCTTTCAAAGGATTTTGGAGTCTCATTGGAGAGAGACATTTGGTAAATGGCTAAATAGCAATATAAAGTAATATGTAATTAAGGGTGAAAAATAGTAGTATGGGAAATAAATCATGTAGGAATTTGGATGAGGAGGAGATCACTATTGGGAGGAGTACTCGGGAAATGCTTCATGAAAGAAGGTGTAGACAAAGGGCTGGAAGAGACTTTGTACATCACAACATCCAACCCTCTCATTTTATAGATGATATACTCAGGCCTGTGGAGGTTAAATGATGTGCTGAAGGTCACATACTGATGCCCTTGTTGATGCCCTCTGAGCTCAGCACTTCTGAGTTTCTCTTGTGAGATCAAGACCTGTGGGATATTTTGGCCTATATAAATATTCAGTTTTGAATTTCATATCCAACTAAACATGAATTTCTAGACCTTTTGAGCTTTTTTGCAGTCTGATGTTATAATTATTCTTTTCTAGTATCACTTCCTATTGGTAGGCAGTGTTGGAGGGTTAAAGTAACTTGCCCAGGGTCACACAGCTAGCAAGTATCTGAGGCCAGATTTGAACTCAAGAAGATGAGTCTTCCTGACTCCAGGCCTGTTATTCTGTTCAGCTGCACCACCTTAGTTGCCCCCTTATACCTTCCATCTCTCCATATACCCTGTGACCCAGTGACACTGGTTTCCTTTGCTGCTCCTCACATAAGACATTCCATCTCCATATTCTGAGCATTTTCACTGGCTGTCCCTTGATGTATGGAACTCTCTGATTCCTCATCTTAGCCTACTGGCTTCCCTCAAGTCTCAGCTAAAGTCTTACCTTCCACCAGAAATCTTTCCCAGTTCTCTTTAAACTTAATGCTTTCCCTTTGAGACTACTCCCAATATGTCTGGCTTATATATAGTTGTTTACATATTATCTTCCTCATTAGACTGAACTCCTTGAACCTTGAACCTTTTGCTATAACCTCAGCACCTTGTATAGCACCTTGCACATAGTAGGCATTTAATGAATGCTAATTTTCTGACATAATATGGTTTATTAGGAATTTCTCTGTTTTGGATCAGAAAGTACTCATAAACATTCAGTTATACAGTCTTTCATTCCCATGGGATGAGAAGAGAGATGCCCCTCTATCTTTCTTTCACGTTCTTTCCTGAATAGTATAGCTACTTAGTCTAATATTTCTGTTACTTAAAGGTCAGAGAAATGGCAGAATGTGTATGTAAATATAATGTTCAAAATAAAGGCAGGGTTTGGTCCTGCTTTCTTTCATTTTGTTAAATCACTTGTGCAGTATTCTGTTCAGTGCTGGATGTATAATGATGCACGATATATAATAATAACAATAATAACAATTGTTATTACTGTTAATCATCATAAAACTGGCATCTATGTATACACACACAGAGAGAATGCTTGCTTGTTCAGTTGCGTCCAACTCTTTGTGACCCTATTTGGGATTTTCTTGGCAGATACTAGAGTGATTTGTTAGTTCCTTTCTTAATCTGATCTCCTCTATGATGGTCAAGGATTTAAGCTTGTGTCTTAGATATATGTAGGTAATCCAATTTGATCGACATTTATAAAGTACTTGCTTTAAGTAAGATTTAAGTAAGATGTGGTGTTAGGTGTTGGAATACAAAGAACAAATGAAAGGCAGTTCAGGAACCTATATTTTCCTGGGGAATACAGCATTTCAATAGACAAATACAGTATAATTTAAGATGACCTCTGAAGAAAGCTAAGGACTCAACAAAGGAAAGATGAGGAAGCAGTTCATTCCAGCCATGGAGGACAGCCTTGGTAGAGGCAGGAAATGGAACAGTAAGTTCAGAGAAGAGTAAGGAGGCTAGTTGGGCTTGAATGTAGTATGGGTAAAGAAAAATAATTTGAAGTGTCTTGGAGCAAGCTACAGTCAGACTGTAAAAACCTTTAAATGCCAAGTGGTGGAGATTTTTTTTTATCCTAGAATCCAGTAGGGAGCCAGTGAAGATTTTTGAGTAGGGATAACATAATTTAGAAGATTATTTTGGCATCTGTATAAAAGATGGGTTGGAGAGATGAAAAATGGGAAACACAGAGACTAATCATTGGCTGTTGCAGTCTTTGAGGGGAGATGATGAGAGCCTGAAATAGGGTGATGGTTATGTGAGAGATGGATGAGAGATTGCATCAAAGAAGGTGCTGTGTTCTATTTATGTAGATATAGATATCTATAGAGAGCATATTTATATAGATATATATAGAGAGTGCATATATATATATATATGAGGAAAATCTATCTTTGCATAGATTTCCTTATTTTCAAAGGAATTTCTTCAAGCTACTATGACAATGTGGGAGGAAGATAGAGGGGCATCTCTCAGAATTGCTGCAACTCAAAAGAAATGTAAGATATACAAATTTAGAGACATCTCCACTCCAAATGTTCATATGGACTATTTGTACTCGACCTGTGGTAGAATATTCTGAGATCACATTGGTCTGATCAGCCACAGTCAGACACACCATACATTGACCCTGACATAGTGAAGTCATTTAGTCCTCTCTGAGCACAAAGAACAACTTCCAGTGGATGAGGGGGTGAGAGGGTGGGACTCAAAGGAGTGTGAAGAGTTAAGGATGCCTTTAAGGTTTTGGACCTGGACAACTGAAAGAAGAGTGGTGATGCCCTCTGTTGGAAAGGGGAAATTCACAAAAGTGATAAGCTTAAGGGGAAGTCAACTCTTAGAAAAGTTGATGTCATCAGGACACCTGGGGAGTTGGTAATGCAGGGCTGAAGCTGAGAGACACCTTAGGGCTGGTTAGATACATTTGGGATTACTCTTCATAGAAATGACAAGTAAACCAATGTGAGCTGAGGACCTCACAAAGAGATTCAGTGGGAGCAGAGGATATTCTAAACCTTATTTTGTAGGATAGACATCTTTGGCAGTCTGGTCAAGCCTGTTGGCTCCCTTTTAAAATGCTTTTCAGTGCATTAATATAAAATACATAGGCTCTTAGAGGAAATCACTTATATTAAGATCTAGTCACCAAAATATCACAAAAAATTCATGAACCCCAGGTTAAGAACCTCTACAGAGAAAATTGAAGAGGATGTAGGACAGATGGAGCTTTTGGAGAGACCCATAGTTAGAAGAACACGTGCAATAAAACAGATGGAGAACCACTTAGACAAGAAGAAAGAGACCCAGGAAAGAGTACTATCATGAAAACCAATGGAAGAGAAAGTAACTCATGATTAATTTAAACCAAAGACTGATTTAATTTTTGCTATATGATTGCTTTAGAATCTGTTTATATAGAAGGAAAATCTATCTTTGCATAGATTTCCTTATTTTGAGAGGAATTTCTTCAAGCAACTAAGACAAATGTTATTTGAATTTGAGTTCTTGCAGTGGTAGACAGTTTACAGCATTCTGGGAACCATTGGAGATAGAAATTGTTCACTCTGAAAGCCCTAATTCTTGAGCAGAAAGGTGACAGGACCATGCCTGTGTATAAGAAAGATTATTCTGACAGCGTTATGATGGATGGATTGGAAGAGATAGAGGAGAGAGCAGAGCTGGTAAGACCTGTCAAGAGGCTATTGAAATGGTCCAACCCAGTGGTACTGAGGACCTGTATTAGGGTGGTGACCCTGGAAATAGAAAGGAGGGGACAGATGGGAGTAGTATGGTAGAGGGAGAATTGACAAGACCTGGTAATTTGGATATGAAAGGTGACATGATGCAACATATTGGGCATTTATGTCACTCACCCCTTTTACCATAGCACTTATTGTCATATGGGGAGAGAATGATAGTCAAGTTTTGCATAATTATAAATGTGTTGAAATATTTAGAGCACGTAATTCTTTCTAGAATTGCACCAGTCTTGATGCAATCATTCAGATGGAAAAATGTTGCAAAGGGGAAAGAATTCTTAGAATCTGGCCAGTACTCAGGATGTGGATAGTATTTGTGACCCATGAAATAATAGTAATAAAATGAGGCGTGAGTTCTGTTTCTTACCCCACCCCCACATAATATCTTCTCTGTATAAAAAGCTTCCTTTGAAGTCAATACACATACTCTGCTTAATCCATTTTTAAAGCTTCCTTTGAAGTCAGTGGGAGTTCTGTGCCTAGCAGATGAGAGGGGGGCTAAGGATTGCCTGCCTGCTGGGGGAGGAGGGCCAGACCTCATCGCTGGAGAAAAAATAGTATTTATTGAATGCTCTAATGTGTGCGATTCATTCAGCTCCATACAAACAAATCCCCCAGTCAGGCCAATTGTCTAATGCCATATGAAAATAAGTTAACAAGGTAGCAAATATTCATATATTCCTCTCTAGTACTGTTTTAATTTTTTTTCAAACACTTCCAGGAAAACTATTCTTTTTTGGATTTTAAGCCCCTTGAGGACAAGCGTGTTTTTGTCTTTGTGTCCCTAGTGCCTGGGGCAACTAGATGGATTAACTGGATAGAGTGCTGGACTTAGAATCAGGAAACTTAGCTTCCTGAGTTCAAATGTGACCTCAGACCCTTACCAACTATGTGACCCTAGGTAAGTCACTTAACCTTGTTTGTCTCAGTTCCTCATCTGTAAAATGAGCTGGAGAAGGAAATGGCAAGCTACCCCAATATCCTTACCAAGAAAACTCCAAATAGGGTCATGAAGAGTCTAACACAACTGAAATGACTGAACAACAACAAAAAATCCCTAGGGCTAGCACAGTGCTTGACAAGTAGTAGTTAATTAATAAATACTTATTGATTGAATTGAAATTAGTGACATATTGAAGACCTCATTTACCTAGCATTGCCAGGGAATGACTATTGTGCACAATTGAATTTTCCTGATTATATTTGGTGTACTTCCACATTTATAAAGGATTTATGGTATGTCATATACAGCACTAGTCGGGGCTAGAAAGATGAAAAAGGATAGTCTCCGCCCTTAAGGATGTTATAATATTCAACATGCATTTATTTATCAAGTATTTATTTATTTCTTTTCTCTCCCATCATTTAATATTCTCTCTTGAAATTGCATTGTATTTATTCATTTGTATTCTTGTTGCATACCCCAGGGCAAGCTTAAGGAGGAGAGATATTGTTTCGTTGTTGTTCTTCTAACCTGAACACTTAGCCTAAAACATGGCACATGTTGGTTGGTCATTGTCTTTTGTTCTCAAAGAGGACCAAAATGATATCACTATCTTGGGGTCAAGGCACATATAGTGTGTTTGATTGTGGCTTATTAGACCAATAGAGCTTGGAAGGCCCTACCACAGGTTGGGTACAAATAGTCAATCTCCCTCTCTCTATGTCTCTCATACGCACACTGATATACATATGTGTATATGTATATATGTATGTATATATGTATATATATAAAGAGTCCATATATAGAGTCAATGTACACACATACATACATACATGTATGCATACATATATACAATAGTCTATATATAAATAAAATAGCCTGGCACCTACTCCATATGTGTGTATGCATGTGTGTATGTGTATGTGTATGCCTGGCACATACTTTATATTATACATAAAGCATGTGTGTTTTCATGTATGTGTATATACACACGCACTCAATAACCTGACACATGCTATAATATATTATGGATTGATAGAAGATAAGTAAGAGACTTTGAGGAGAAGAGGGTTGAGGACAGAGTCAGGTTAGGAAAAGAAGGAGCTTTGAAAGGAGGTAAAAGTAGTCATCAGAAAGGCAGGAGGAGAATTTAGAGAGGGCACTATTTACAAGTCAAGTGAGGAGAAGGTATCCAAAGGGATCTGGGGGGCAGTTAGAAAGATCAATTCATAGAATTCAATGAGAAAAAAAAAGGAAAAAGGTAATTCAGATGACTGATTTATACTTTTAAATGCCAAAACCTTTTTTAAAAATGATAATAATAGGATTTTAGAGATGGAAAGGAACTTGCATATCATCTACCCAAACCCTGACATTTTGCAGATGGGGGAACTAAGTCTCCTACAGGGTGACTTTACAATAGGTTTTTCACAGAAGCCAAGTTTAAAGTAGCAAAAGCAATTTTCTCCTACCATCTCAGTTACCACTCCCAATTCTGGTCACTTTTCCTCTACTAAAAATGAGAATGTTGTATGCTATGAACAAACCAGCCTGAACTATTTAAAACTGGGTCACCAGAAAACTATGGTATGGAAATCTTTCAAAAATGTGTTAACTATTTACTTAACCCCCAAGTAGAGTTTAATAGATAAATTTAATAGATGATAGATAAATAAAAATAAAATAGATAAAATAAATTTAATAAATAGATAAATTTAGTTAATAACTCTAGTCCCCGTTATAAATACGAATTCCTAAATTGATATCCTCAAATATTATTGATGTAGATAGAGATGTTTGACCCTCTAGTATACTAAATGATTGCTTATTTAAAAAAACAAGATTTTGCCTGTCCTCTTCCTCTGTTTTAAGATATCACTATTCCACAATGCAAGTAAACCTTCTCTACTTATAATTTTCTGTCTTTATTAGGGGGGAATGGGCATAACAAACAGTGGAGAAAATGGGATTGTAAATTTGGATAAATCCCCTGAAGATTTAGAGACTAGGAAAAATTTTATGGCCCAGATTTTTCTTCTTTAATGAAAAAGGGTTTTTTTTTTCAGTATTTCAGTATTCTCAGTATTCAATATTTTCAGTATTCTCTCTCTCTCTCTCTCTCTCTCTCTCTCTCTCTCTCTCTCTCTCTCTCTCCCTCCCTCCCTCCCTCCCTCCCTCTCTCTCTCTAAAGAGATAGAGATAGGGAAATGTTTCATCATTTTTTCTCCAAGATCAGCTTGGTCATTGTAATTAATCTGAACTTGGCTTTCTTTTTGTGTTGTTTTTGTTTATGGTATTGTAATTAGCCAATGGTTTTTTGAACTTATCTGCAAGGCTGTTCCAGTTAGATTATTCCATTTGGGTATTTGTCCAGTGAATTGTAATGATACTCCAACTTTTCAGTTCATAAGTTCATATGTGAGAATAGACATGTGTGGACCTCCTAATTCTTCAACAAAGAAAATTAGCTGGGTCATTGTTCCATGAATAATCATCCTCTTGGCAGCTGGACTCTGGACTTTCATACTTAGAGGAAGGTGATAGTGTTGTTATTCATCCTTGTTCTTGAAGAGGGCCAATGTCATCATGAGGATGAAGCCTTGACTTGCACATAATTAGATTTAAAGGAGCTAGAGTTGCTCAGTCATTAGCCTCTTTCCTCCAAGGTCATCAAAGCCCAGTGGAAAAACAAAAGTAAAGACAATTAGTGCTAGGATGCGGTGGGTGACCTTGGCCTTTCTAAATTAGGTCTTTTCCATGTCTTATTTTTCTGAAGCAACACTCTTTCAGTGACTAAGGGCTAGGTTAGAATTGAGACAAAAGATGGCCCAATTTACCATCATAAAACTATCAGTCTGAGAGGAAAAGATAGGGAAGAGATGTGACCTGAGTGTCTGAAGTGATCTTTCAATGAAACATTCTTGGCCTCCTCCTTAGTGGCTCCTTTTTTCCTCTCTTCTAGGAAAATGAATAAATCAGTGAAATTGAATATATCAGACACTTCATAGGTACCAATTACTGTGTTTAATACTGTGTGTGTGTGTGTGTGTGTGTGTGTGTGTGTGTGTGTGTGTGAAAAGAAAGCTCCTGCTTTCAAGGAGTTCACACTCTAATGGGGGGAGAGAATATAATAAAAGAATGTTCAGCTGTAATAGATGGAATTCCCAAGGGTACAATGACAGGGATGATGAAGGCCCAGAGGTCCCTAAATTGTATCAGATGATTTTGCCCAGGAATCTGGAAGGCACAGAGTCAGGCAAATCCTGGAGAACCTTAGTATTCAGTGACAGGGCCTGGTTCCTCTGTCTCACTAGAAAGAATAAAGTTGGTAACTCTTATCTCATCCAAGTAGTGTGAGTGCTCAAGTAACCCAGAGGATGGTGTCTGAGTGACCACGGTAGGAGGTGAAAGGTTGGCTTTCCTTATCTTGGATATTTAATTTTTTTATAATATCCTATTTATTACCCCCAGTTATGTGTTAAAACAACTTTTAAACATTTTTTAAAAAGTTTTAAATTCCAAATTCTATCCCTTCCTCCCCCTTTTCCTCCCTGAAATGGCAAGTGATCTGATATAGGTTATACATGTGCAATTATATAAAACATTTCCATATCAGTCATTTTGTACAAGAAAACTTGAATAAAAAAGAAAGAAAAAGTGAAAATAGCATGATTCAGTCTGTATTCAGACAATGTCAGTGCTTTCTCTGAAGGCAGGTAACATGCTTCATGCTATCCTTTGGGATTGTCTTGGTTCTGGGCCTAGATCAGTGGTGTAATGACACAGCCATGTTAGCAACATTATGGTGACTTTTCCTGGGCCTTTCAAGCTTTAGTTGATAAGTTGTTGTTATTATTATTATTATTTTGAGGGTCTGTATGTTCATCAATATAGGGGAACTTCTAATGTGAGAGCTTCCTTTACTCATGCAGACTGGGTGATTCATCTATTACGTATTGTCTTAGACAGTTGTCTAAGCTATGCCCACGGTTTCCTGGCTAGTATATGTCAGGCTCAGGAATTGAACCTGTACCTTTTTTGTCTCCAAGATGATTCCCTATGCACTATGCTAGGTTTCCTCTTCATCTCCTTATCTAATATTATGACTGAGTTTGGCAGAAATGGGGTGATTCTGTTCAAAGGTAGCATGTGGAATCCAAAGAATGCTAGTCCTGGAATCAGCCAACCTAGGCTCAAACATGATGCATACTAGGTGTGTGACTGTGAGTGAACTATAGGCCTCAGACTCTTTAATTGCAAAATGGGGCTAAGATATTGCCTATCACACAGGACTGTGAGGATCAGTGTTTTACTACATGAATAAAAGTGCTTTGTGATGCATATATGTGATATATATGTCATACATTTGTTAAATAAACTATACACAGAACAGAAGAAAAATATATATGATAATATTATACACACATATATATGTATATATATACATACATACATACATATTAGGGGGAGGTGAAGAGACTTGTCCATGGAATAAGTAAGAAGAACTTGAACCCAAGCCCCTCTGACTCCACGAGTAAGTTTCTAGCTGTTACACCATTCACATCCATTTTGATGCTACAATGTAAGGACTAGACAAGGGGTGGGGAACCTGTGGCCTCAAGGCCACATGTTACCTCGTAGGTCCTCAGGTGAGGCCTTTTGACTGAGTCCAAGTTTTACTGACCAAATCCTTTGATTAAGAGGATTTATTCTGTGAAGTTTGGATTCAAAGGGCCTCACTGGAGGCCCACATGTGGCCTGGAGTCTGCAGGTTCTCCACCCCTGCTCTAGACCTTTCTATCAGCCCTATCAGCTCAACTCTTCTGTGTTATCTTCCTCAATTCGTTGAATGCTTTGAGATCAGAGATTGTCTCAATTTTCTGTTTATATCATCTGCATGTAACAAGTGAGTTCTCTTTTCTCTGTGTTGCTCTCTCTCTCTGTCTCATCATCTCTATCTGTCTGTCTCTCCCCCTTCCCCTCCCTCCCTTTTGCCCTTCCTCACCTCTTTCCTTCTTGCCTCTCTCTACCTTCTCTTCCTCTTTCCCTCCCTCCTTCCTTCCTTCTCTTGGCTTCATATCATTAAGAAAATTACTCTGGGGCGGCTAGGTGGCGCAGTGAGTAGAGCATCGGCCCTGGAGTCAGAAGGACCTGAGTTCAGATCCGGCCTCAGACACTTAACGCACACACAAACAAAAACCTAGCCGTGTGACCTTGGGCAGGTTACTTAACCCCAATTGCCCTCCAAAAGGCAAAAAAAAAAAAATTACTCTGCATACCATAATAACTTCCAAAAGGCAATTATATTAGAGATTTCTGCAGTAGAATTATCACTTTTATCTCACTATAGCACCAGCCCTATTATATTCTAGAATAATGGTCATCATTTCTACATATTACCCTTTGAACATCACTGACCTATTAGGATACCTGTACTTTTCACACTTTAAGTTTTTTAAAATTAAAATTTTATTATTTCCTTTTGGTGTTACACCACAGTCATTTCTGTATGTACTATGCCCCTCCCCCTCCCTCAAGACAGTGAGCCTTCCCTTGTAACAAAGAAAAATAGTTAAGCAAAATCAAGCAGCACAGAGACCATACTGGATAGCATACACAGCATTCCATGCTCACCGTCTCCCACCTGTGCAAGAAAAGCAGGGAGATGCATCTCCTGATCACTTTTTCAGAGCCAAGATGGGTCATTACCTTACACAACGTTTTAGTGTCCTTTTCATTTACATTATCATTGTGTAAATTGTTTTCCTGGTCCTGCTTACTCTTTATCAGTTCCTACAAATCTTTCCATGTTTCTGTGAACTGTCTGTATTCCTCTTTTATTATGGTACAATGATATTTTATTACATGCATCTAAAACAACTAGTTCAGTTCAAAGAACACCTGTGCTTTTAGGGACTCAGGGAGTTGGCATTCCTGGGAAACCCACCTGGCACAATGGGATCAGCTTGCTGATCAGCTTCCTGTGTGGCAGACCTACCCTGGTCTGAGATTAAATTAGGATTGCTAGTGGTCCCCTGTACAATGAAGAAAAAAAAGCAAAGTCCATGTCAGTGTTGTCGCTCCTGGCTTGTGAGACACAAGGGGTGGTGGGTTGGTATCATGCCTGTCAGTTCGATTTTTTCTAGCACTTGACACAGAATTGTGTGCATGTGGAATCAATGCTTTAAAAAAATTATTTGCATGATGATGATGATGGTGGTGATAATGGAAGGCATAACTGCAACAACTGACTCTACTTCCAGTGATGGATGCATGTGGAGTTAATGGGTTTCTCATGAATATTCCATGTACTTTGATCTGTTTGACATTAGAATGAGCTGCTGGAAACAAATTAGAAATGATAAACAGTTTGGGACTGGTTTTTCTGGGCTTTACCCATCATGGCGCCTGTCATGAGTCCAGCTATAAATTATATTCTTTCTTCAAGCGTCACCCCCAGCTTCCTGACACCATTAGAGAGGGAGGGGGGAAAACTGATGAGACTAGAAAGGTGGGGTACAAGCATGACTAATACGCGCTCTCACCCCTCTTTACCTTATTTTTTGAAAGAAAAGAGAAGCTATTGTAAAAAAAAGAATTTATATGGCTCATTACAATTTTTACAGGATTTCTTAAAAATTTTAAGTAAATTTCTTCACAATTGCACATTGGATAATACAAGGATTATTGTTCATATTTTATAGATGAGGAAGGAACACCACTAACATTTATTAAGTACCTATTAAATTTAGGGTACCATGCTAAGTGCTTTACAAATATTTCATTTGATTTCATAACAACTCTGGGAGGGAGGTGCTATTATTATACCCATTTAACAGTTGAGGAAACTGAGGAAAACAGAAGTTAAATGACTTGCTGAGTATATACATAGCAAGGAAGGGCTTTAGTCTGGTTTTCCATGTACCAGCAGGATAAATGACTTGCCCACAGCTGGTGGTCTGAGCTATGACTGAAATGTAGATCTTATGTTTGCACATTGTTTTATTTCTACTATAATGCCTCCCAGGATAAAAGTATACATGAATTTATAGAAAATATTTACTCTGATAATTTCCTCTTTTATGAAATATTTGAATGTACTTAGCACAGCACCTGGTCCATAATAGGCACTTGATAGATACTTACTCAGGCAGTTAGGTGACCCAGTGGATTGAGTGTTGGGCTTGGAGCTACAAAGACCCGAGTTCAAATTTGGCTTTACACACTTATTAGCTGTGTGACCCTGGGCAAGTCTGGAACGCTCGTTGCTTCAGTTTCCTCATCTATAAAATGAACTGGAGAAGGACATGGCAAACCACTCCAGTGTCTTTGCTAAGAAACCCCAAATGGGATCATAAAGAGTCGAACACAGCTGAACAACAAAAAAGTGTTTATTTCCTTATTTTCTCCTTAGTGCCATGGAATGTGTAGCAAAGTGCTGTGCACAGTGATAGAAAGAAGGAATCTGCCCTTGTAATCACCCTCCCCCCCCGCCCCCTTTTGGAGTGTGTTTGTTTGGAATGGAGGTTATTTCTGACTCATGGGGAGAGCTGCACCTAATATTTTTTGTATATTCAGCAGATCTTCTGGGTTTTTTTCATACTTTTTAATGGAATAGTAATGTATGTATGTATGTATATATATAAATATTTGGACGTGGCTGGTGGGGTAATTTGTTACACTTCACTATACATATTGATATATTTTTTTCTTTCTTATGGAGGAATAAGTTGGGAGAGCAAGAAGGCAGATTTTTATTGATTAAAAATTTTTAATTAATTAAAAAATTTGGGGAGATGGAGATAGAAGGAAAGGCAGGGGCCAGGTGGGGCAGGGCCTACAACCTCTGCCTTGGCTCTGCCACCTACAAGTTTATGGGACCCTGACACAGGTGTGTCAAAGAGAAGGTGGAACATCCCTGAAGTAGTTGTGAAGGAAGCTGATTTTGTTAACCTGGTGACACAGACTTATCACTACCAACTTCATCAGGGCCTAAATACTGGTTAGTTCATCAGCACCACTCAACATGCAATACAAGACAATGCAAGTCAAATTAAGTGAACAAATATTTATCAAGCCTTTACTAGGGATTTGAAAAAAAGACAAAAAAGGTGTTCCTTATCCCCACAGAATTTGTATTATAATGGGAAGATAACACGCAAACCACTATGTACACACAAAATTTTGTTGTTTTTCAGTTGTGTCTGACTCTTTGTGACCCCATTTGGGGTCTTCTTGGTAAAGATACAGGAGTGGTTTGCCATTTCCTTTTCCAGCTTATTTTATAGCTGAGGAAATTGAGGCCAACAGGGTGAAGTGACTTGCCCAGGGTCATACAACTAGTGAGTGTCTAAGACCAGATTTGAATTCAGGAAAATGAGTTTGACTACAGGTCCAACAGTCTGTCCATTTCACCACAACCACTGCAAGGTAAATGAAAGGTGGTTGTTGTTGTTGTTTGTCCTTCATTCTCAAAAAGGACCATGATATCAGGAAGGTGATGCAAAGATTTGTGATGATTTAGATTTAAGCGAGGGAGTGATGTGCAAAGTCACCAGCCTTACTTTCTCCTCTGGAGCCATCTGGGTCCAGTGGCCAGATATAGATCAGGATGGCTGGAGATGGGCCCAGAAGCAGTGGGAAACCATGGCCTTTTAAAGCTAATGTCTTCCCCAGGTCTCAGTTTGACTGAGGCAACACCCATTCAGTGATTAAGGCTAGGTAAGAAATGAGGCAAAGAATGGCCTCTTTTACCTAATAAAAAAAAAAAATCTGGGGTGGGGGGGAGAAGGTTAAAGAAGATTGAGAAAGGTCTTCTGTAGAAAGTGAGATGTGACCTGAATCTTATAACAAAGCCAAATGACAAATCCCACCTTTGAGGAGAGAAAGTATTCCAGGATTGAACGGCAGCCAGAAATGCATACACAGGGAGGAAAGCCATCCAGGTAACCAGAATCATGCAGTCAGTCATTCTCCTCTGCTGTAAAGAGATCTCATTTGGCTCTATTTCTCCTTCCCTTCATCTGTTCTCCAAGGACCGCTACATTTGCAACAGCAGCAAAGAAACCTTGGCTTCTCACAATTTTTTCTGTGCTATCTACAAGCACATAGAGTGTGGAAGGGAGAGCTGTTGGCAGCATTTTTGCCTTCCTTCCAGTGGAACTCAATTGTTCTGCATCCCTTGATTGTGGAATGGGGCCCAAGGAATCATCCTAAGGAAGGCCCTCTGAAGGGTTGTGGAAGCCAACTACTCATGCAATTGAGCTTAGTGTATGAGTAATACCTTTTCAACAAAGGGAATATATTCCAATCCCAGTCTTATCCTTCTTTGATAGAAATTGGTAATCTGGAGGAGAAATGGTATTGAAATCATAAGGCCACTCACTCATGAGAGATAGGGCAGTGACACTAGATCCGACGTTCACTTTGAAGGCAGTAAGATGTGGGTTCACATCATACTTCTGAGTGATTATTGCTCTAGGCAGTCTCAAAGACTATGATATGTAAAAAATGTGCTGACCTACATGAGGAGAGGGAGTTTGCCCATCTGAGAATTTCTTCCATCAATAAAATCACAGGTTTAGGCTCTATCTCTATTCTCAGGAAGCATTCCAGGGTTCCAGAAGTGGGAAGATGCCACTAGAGAGTCATACGATTTTAGAGTTAGACCTAAGAGACACCTATTTCAAACCTCTCAATTTGCAAATGCATAAAAGGAAGCCTAGAGGTTCATCGTAGTGCAGTGCACAGAGTGCTGGACCTCGAGGCAGGAGGACTCATTCTCCTTAGTTCAAATCTGACCTCAGACACTTACTAGCTATGTGACCCTAGGCAAGTCACTTAACCCTAGTTTGCCTCAGTTTCCTAATCTGTAAAATGAGCTGGAGAAGAAAATGGCAAATTACTCTAGTGTCTCAGCCAAGAAGATCCCCAGTGGGGTCATGAAGAGTGGGATTTGACTAAAACAAGTAAACAAAAACAGTGGGGAGGTTCATAGCTCTAGAGCTGGAAGGAGGCCATATCATCCAACTCTCTAATTTTACAGATGAGGGAGCTGAGGCCTGGGGAGATGAAGTGATTCAGGCAATGAGCCTTAAAGCAAAGATTTGAATGTGACAGCTTTAACTAAACATGTCCAAGAAGGAACTCTTTTTCCTTTTCCCCCAAACCTTCTCTGCCTCCCAAACTTTCCTCTTACTGCCAAAGGTACCAACATATATCTCCCAGTCATCCAGGCTCAAAACTTAGGTGTCATCCTGGGTTCCTCACCAAGACACCCCCATATTCCTTCTGCTGCCCAGTACTGTCAGTTTAACCTTTGGGATATTTCCTGCATGCTCCGCTTCTCTCCTCTGACACTCCATTCCCCTGATGTGGACCTTCACCATCTCATGCCTGGACTGTTTCAATAGCCTGCTGATTGGTCGGCCTGCCTCAAGTCTGCTGTGGCCTTATCATGAATAGTGAGTAGGAGAGGGGAATCTGAAGTGAAGGTGATAATACAACACCTCCCCCCCAAGGTTGTTGTGAGGACAAAGTGAGAGGATTTTTGGAAAATGCTTTGCAAACCTTAAAGTGCCATATAAAGGTTAATTATTATATAACATAGCCACAGGCATAGCATGCTCCACATACCAGATCTCTGTCCCTTTCAAGTGTCATGCTAGAAAAATCTTAGTTTGATAAGGAGAATTTCTTTGGGAAGCACAGAGGCATCCAGGGATCTTTCCCACAGATACTGCAATGCTATGTGGATTATCAGAGGTCCCACAAGGAATGCTGACAGAGGGCAGCTTTCATTCTGTATATTTTAAAATTTGTTGGCGCTCCCATTCTTGGGTGTTACAAGTAAGAATGGGGAGAACTTTTAAACATTCTACCTGGTACTTTGATTTTAGGTTTTTTTCCTAATGCAGTGAGAGTGGATTGCATTGTATTAATTTGTATTATAGTTGCCTGTATATGTGTCATCTCTCTTTGCTAGACCATGAAGTGAACAGGAGGACTGTGAATTGTCATCCAACCAACAAGCATCATTAAGCACCAGCCAGACATTTTGCTAGATTCTGGGCTTGCAAAGACAATCAACGAAATGATCCTTTCCCTATCATTTAGTGCAGTGATTTGGGACAGTGGATAGAGCACTGGACTTGGAACCAGGAAGACCCATCGCCCTGAGTTCAAATCAAGCCTCAGACACTAGCTCTGTGACCCTGGGCAAGTCACTTCACCCTGTTGACCTTATTGTCCTCATCTGTAAAATGAAATGGTGAACCACTCGAGTATCTCTACCAAGAAAACCCCAAAAGGGGTAATGAAGAGTTGGACACGACTGGACAACAACAAAGGATTTTATTAAATATTTGAATTGAATTCTCTATCTCCCTGTTTATGTGGGTGTGTCCACTCATGCATGTACACCACATTTTCTTGAATGAAATACTAACCAAAATAACTCTAGATGTGTTGGGGAACAAAATATACCTGAAAGTCTTTGATGAAGTCTATGGAGTAGTTAAGATTATAGGGCAGAGGCCTGACCTATGCCCAGTCAGGAAAGGGAAGAGAGGAAATGGAAAAGAGGCTGGTGAAGAGTCAGCCCAAAGCAAGGGTAGATAATGGAATGTATGTTTCTCTGACTGACTCTCTCCCTTTAGTTTTTAAGAATCTACTTTTAGCGGCAGTCACTGGAGTATCTTCTGACTTGTCCTTCCTTGGTGAGCAAGGCTATTTTGTGGAGAGAGAGGGAGAAGGAGAGAGTGAGGGAGAGAACAGGGAGAAAGGGAAGGGGAAGAGAGGAGAAAGAGGAGATGGAAGGGGAGAGAGAAGGAGAGGGAGAAAGGAGAGGTAAGGAAAGGAGAGACAGGAGACAGAAGAGGGGAGAGAGAGAGAGAGAGAGAGAGAGAGAGAGAGAGAGAGAGAGAGAGAGAGAGAGAGAGATTTATATTTTTTAACCATTCCTTATGATCAGTATGATGACAAATATAGATGACTTTTCCTGTTTTGATAGAATGGATAGTTACAGGATGCTTGAGGGAAGGGGAAGAGGTTGCCATCAAATGGATATTAAGATACAGTTGGGGATTCTAAAGACAAACTTCTCTGTTTATACTATTTTGCTTACTTTGGTCCCTTTTTACTTTCAGTCATGTAAATAAAAGGATTTGGAGGGTGGTTGGGGTGGGTTGGAGACCCCTCTGATACAGCAGATAGTGAAATGACCTCAGAAGACCCAGATTCAAGTCTAGCATCTGACACATGCTGCCTGTGTGACTGTGTCCAATCTCTTAGTGTCTGAGGCAGCTCTCTTAAGACAGCGTCACTGAGTGGTCGCTTCTCCGCCTTAGTACAGGCAGTTTCTGTACCAGGGAACTCTTCTGTTAATGAAATCACAAGTCCAGTCCAAAATGCAGAGACTGGACTAAATGGCCTTTATGTTTCCTTCTAATTCTGACATTCCAGGCAAAGGAACCAGTGTCTAACAAAGGCACTAACTAGGATGGGATATCACAGGATACCTTTTGGGGACTTCTAGTAGTCCAATTTGCTGAGAGTTCAGAGTTGTAAAGGGTAACAACATATCAGGAAGCTGGAAAGGAAGAATAGCACCAGATCTTGGAGGGCAGGCAAAAATGAATTTTACTCAATTTGAAATAAGGAATCCCGGAAGACATATGAAGTTGGAGCAGACAGGTATAATGGATAGAGTACCAGGCCTGCAATCAGGAAGACCTGATTTCAAATCTAGCCTCAAATACATTCTAGCTGTGTGATCCTGGGCAAGTCACTTAACCCTGTTTGCCTCAGTTTTCTCATCTGGAAAATGAGCTAGAAGAGGAAATGGCAAAACACTCCAATATCTTTAGCAAGAAAACACACGTGTCTCTATACCAACAAAACAAAACAAAAAGGGTAATGAAGAGTTGGATTATGAATGAACAACAACCACAAAGATATTTTAGCAGAAGAATAAAATGACCAAATCTATACATGAAGAAGATGAAACTGATATTGGGGTAAGAGAATGGATTTAAGGGAGAAGATTGTAGAGGTGAGAAGAATTGTTACAGGGCTGTTGAGACAGCCCAAGTGAGAGATCAGGGCTTGGGGACCATTTCTAATCTTACCTCTGTCTTTCTCTTCACTTTCCATATTGCTTTAGGCACAGGTGCTTGATAAATGTTTACCGAATTTTAACTTGTTGATGTATAGGAACATAAAACTAAAGATGTCCTGTATTAGTTGGTAGATACTCTAGCTGAATATTTCTTGTTATTTATTAACTGGATTTATGTGTGCAGATCCTGAGTATAAAGCCTGGGCTAAAGCCAAGGTAGCATGAAATGCTGGGACACTGGAAAAGCTGCAAACACAAAACAATGGGGTTTTAAGAGATCAAGGGGATCATGAAAATTATTGTCTCTGAGATGCTACTGTACAGTTTTCCATTCTCTTTTTTGACTGAAATAAAAGTAATACAAAAGGAAAAAAAATATCTTGACCCAGTAGTTAAATAAAAGCCCATCAGGGAATAATCTGACACACTTGTCTTTTCCTTTCCATGATAATAATGAACTGAATTTCCAAAAAAGCACAAATTTCCCCTGTTGTCTGCTTGCTATTTTTCCTTTTCTATTTTGCCCTGTGCTTCTGGTATCTCTGAACTACTTCTGAATCAGACAAGGAAATGGATTTAAAACATTTTATACATAATGGATTGTTTTTTCACTTCAACTCTCTAAGAGCTCTGCCTTCTTCCTTCCAATTCTTGCCAATTCCAAAATTCGATTCCATTTCTGCATTAGTAGAAGATAGCCTCCAAGTTCTTTATGTATTGGGAACCCCAGTTGTTTCTGCTCATAGTGGTTGGAGGTATGGACATCACTAGTACAATGTGTATTTTCCATTCCTGGTCAGATAGAGATGAGTATGCCTTATTGGAAGGCTAGGTTCATGTTTATGGTGATTTAGTTGAGTTTTTTAAAAAAGAGGATTTCTATCACGTCCAAGTGAAATGAATGCATTGCCCATGTTTTTGTAGGGGATGTCAACAGATTTAAATAGCTTTTGTGTTTCAAAAGTACTGCATGTCTTGTTAACAAATAGCTGTTGTGGGGATGGCCTGGCTTTACAACATGCGGCAATAAATACAAGACTTATTCCACATGGCTTACTCAGCTGAAAGCCTGAGCTGGCCAAATGGCTTTAGTTTGTGCAGACTGACATGTTCCCCCAAACAGATATTGTATGTGTTTTCTTTTGGAGAGGACTTGGAGCAGCTCATCGGCTTTCAGTCAGCTCACAGTGGTAGGAAATGTGACTTACATTTTAGCTGATGACTGTTACAGTACTTGCAAAAATTTTGCTCTGGGCTGAATGTAACCTAGAAATTGCATACAAAGATAATGCAATTTGAATTCTCAAGATGCGGAGAGGAGTACATAGGAGATATGTTTTTACAAAGTGCTTGGAAGTGGAATTTGTCCAAACTCATGCTACACATTGAGTCAGTAATGGGTTCTAGAGAGCCCAATTTCTTCTCCATGTTTATAAATACCATTACATTCAGAAGGAGGATAGTAGAACTTTCCAGGCATCTGAGATCAGGACTGGGAATATGGACTCAAAGATCTATCAGTAGAGAGACTTCTTTGCTTCCTTCCTTCCTTCCTTCCTTCCTTCCTTCCTTCCTCCTTCCCTTCGTGTATCATCTTATATATTCCTATGTTTTCCTGGTTGCCCTCCCTTTGAGAACAAAGGTCAATAAAGTTAAGGAGGCTGTATCCCTGAGGCATTGTTTTCTTTTATAATCCTTTTTAAATACTTCCCAAGAACCTGAGGGGTGGGGCTATGAGTAAAAGAATCATAGGACCTTTCTCTCCTAGTTACTCCCCTTCCTTAAAAATGCACAGGACACCTGTATTTCTACATCATGGAACCCTGAAATGGTTGTATGCATATTTGGGGCAGCTGATTACATGATTAGCAGTGATATGTGTTCTGTGCAAAGGGACACTAAGGGAGGCAGATAAACTGAAATTTCGATTTTTAAAGAAAGATGGTAAGGTATCTATTAAGTTTTAGTGTCTTACAATATATCAATAGTATGGTTTTCTCATTCACAAAAGTAGGGGGTTGGACTAGATGACTTCCAAAGGTTTGTTCTGCCCTGAGATACTTACTGGCTGTGTGATCCTGGGCAAGTCACTTAATCCTGTTTGCCTCGGTTTCCTCATCTGTAAAATAAGCTGGAGAAGGAAATGGCAAACCACTCCAGTATCTTTGCCAAGAAAAACCCAAAAGGGGGCCACAAAGGGTCAACACAGCTGAAGCAACTGGACAACAACAAAAGTTTCCTTCCAGCTCTAAACCTATGATTCTATAATCCTATGGCACAGTAGCAAGGACAATGGATTTGGAATTAGAAAAGACATATGTTTGAATCCTGGCTGTGACATTTACTAACCTTTAACATCCTATTAAATAGATATCAACTGCAGATACTGTTGTTACTTGAATAAAAAATGAGCACACTGTTTGGTATGACCAATGGGACTAAAAAAGAGGGTCAAGGGGTATGCTGGAACCGTTCCTTTAGTTTCAAAAGAGCCAATTAAGTTTTCAACATGAGCATCAACACTTCAGAAATCAACAAATATTAAAATCAGGGTTTGATTTATTGCTTTGCTTATTGTATAGATTAAGAAAGTGATGGAGAAAATGTTAATAGTCCAGATCAGACTTACAATAGTTTCCTAAGTACAGTCTTCCTTGACCTACCTCCCAAGAGCTGGTTATTAAACATTTACTAGTGTAAACCTGAAAGATGCCCCCTAAAAAGGAAAAGAGAGGTAAATCAGGTGAGGGCCCTTCACTAGAAGCCAAAGTGTGGAGATAGGCTGTACAAGTAGGCAGTGGGATTCACAGAATCTAAACATGTAGCATCAAGAAGCAAAGTTTTTGACAAAGTTTTATCAATTGCTTTGTTTGCTTTAAATAATAAATGGGCCTGCCTGGGCAACCTATTTGTAATGAAGAAGGAACAAAATGGAACTTCTGCTGAGGTTCTAGATGAAGTAAGGAAAACTCATCCCCAATTTGAGAAAACTCCAAATAATTGTAATTTAACTTAGAACACAGCTAAATTATGGAGCAGTTAGTTTATGGAAAATTTCTTTTATGTAGCAAACTCACCTGCTTTATTTAAAATGTGATTTAATTGATAATAATTCCATTTGGCTACCACTTTTCATGAATGTATGATGTAAAGCGAGGTGGTGTTGTTGCTCAGTTGTTCAGTCATGTCTGACTCATTGCAACACTGTGGCCCATAGTGTCTGTGGGGTTTTCTTGGCAAAGATATTGGAATGGTTTGCTGTTTCCTTCTCCAGTGGATAAAGGCAAACAGAGATTAAATGATTTGCTCAGGATCACACAGCTAGTAAGTGTCTGAGGTTAGATTTGAACTCAGATCTTCCTGACTCTAGGCCCAGAACTCTTCACTGAGCTAACTAGCTGCCTCAAAGGAAGGTAAGCTGCATATATTCCATTCAGTAATTTGTTCATTCATATCTCTGTATCTAGATCTACATTGTGTACAATAGACAATATCCAGAGCTTAGAAGACAGTCTCTATCCTTGAGAGACTTACACAATGTAGTGTAGCATCAATATTATATTTGCAATACCAGTTTGACTATGAATATGCTGGCATAGTTCTCAGTCACAAAATATAACAGATCTCCATATAAAAGACAGAAGCGAAACATTTATTCAGACACCAGAAAGCCAACCCCAACACCAGGAAACTGAATCCATTATAACAACAAAGAAGTTAATATACCATAACACAGCAGGGAGCCACACCATCCTTTAGCCTTCCCACAAACAAACACTCACAAGCCTAGCTGTCTCCTTGGGTGTATCCTCTCCTCCATCCAGTTCTAACTGCTTTGACTCCCAGCTTTCTATGGGCTCTGCTCCACCCTTCAGCAAGCTCCTCCCGACACAGGCTCCATCTAATTATATTCTGCCTTTTAGGGGGCAGGGAAGATCTTCAAATTCCCATTACATGTAGCAAACCAAAGAAGTAGCCTTCTAGTGCCTCTGAGACCAGAATAACTCCAGACCTGGAAATAAGGGGGTTGTGGTGGCAAAGAACCATTAAGCAGAGACCTCAAAGAATAAAGATGCAACATTTTGAGTTGTCAGTGCCCAGGGTGCATTGAGATATCTAAAAGGTAATTGGAAAAATAATTTACTGAATTAATAAACATTTAGGTGCCTACTATGATCAGTGATACCCATTTTCAGTTGACCTGATTTATATCTGGCCACTGGACCCAGATTTCTCTGAAGGAGAAAGTGAGGCTGGTGACTTTGCACAGCCATTCTTCACTTAAATCCAGTTCACTTGCATGTCATGGCATCACCTCCCTGATGTCATAGTCCTCTTTGAGAATGAAGGACAGACAATAACTGTGAAATACAGTATAGAACTCAGAAGAGACAAGTAAATTTGATAAACATCCTCATAAAGGTGATAGTTGAAGCCTTAGGTGTCGGAGAAATCGTCAAGGGAGAGAACATATCATGACTGAGGATAGAATGCTGAGTACCTTAATTTTCCATCTCTGTTTCTGCTCTTAAAGAAGTGAGACACCTAATATAGGGATGATGATAAGACTTTTAGACTGTATTGACAAAATTCTTCCTAACCCTTTTGCACATATTTAGCTTGAATAATGTCATGTGGCATTCCTTAAACTTATCACTTCAAAGGGAAAAGCCCAACACTCCTCTTCTTGGTGAAGAAAGTGCGCCATTCATTTTTTTCAAAGTGTATATTTCAGATCAAATACCATATACTCTAACAATGGGGAGGGAGGAGGGCTTCTCTGGGCTTTATGATAAACAGGAAACTTCATTAGTGCTGCCTCCCTCTATACTCTCTTCCTTGGCAATCTCAATCCCTCCCACAGCTTCAACTAACGTCTCTGTGCAGATGGCTCCTCAATCTGTCTTTGTTCTATTCCCAACCTTTCTTCCAAGTCCCAGATCCACAGTTCTCACTAGACAGTATCCTGTTGGCCTTCAAACCCCAAATGTCCCAAACAGCACATAGCCTCTTTCTCTCTTCCTCTACCTCCCCAGCAGTCCATCTCCTGATTTCCCCATTTCAGTTGAAGGCACCATCATTCATTCACCTTATCCTCCATGTCTGAAAAATCAGTGTTAGCTTCGACTTTCTCCTCTCTGTTCCCTCCCACATATTCTAACAGTTACTAAGTCCTGTCAATTCTACTATCATAACTCCCCTTGAATTTGTCTTCTCTTATGATATTCCAGTGAAGGAAAGTGGGTGAAGAAATGTAGTACATGATGTGTTACTACTAAGGGAAATGCCTCTTCAATGTTATCATCACTGTTTTTCTTTAATTGAAATGAAAGGGGGGGGGAGTGGTCAAGGTCAGGGCATGATGGTTCATTTGGATTAGTGCTGATAGATGAACAAAGCTCAAAACACAGATTGTGGAGAAGCTAGACAGTAGCACTTCAGCCTAAGGAAATTTAGGTTCACTGGCCCAGAATCTGGGACTTCAAACTAATCAAAAGAGCATGCCCTCAGTTCTAGATCATATCATATCATCTTCTATTTTTTTGTCACTCATAAGCAGGGATGTTTCAAAATTTGCAGTTTTGACCCCTAAGAAAAGCTTCACAAAATATATCTGGGGCAAGCAGGATAAAACACTCCCTCCAATCAACTTCTAAAAACAAATTCAGTTGTAGAAGAGAGAGACCCTGGGATAGCAGCCCCTGCAAGTAGAAAGCCCCGGGATATTTCAAGACTGTTTCTGGGGAAGATAATCCAGGGAGGAGCTCACTTGGAGTGTAACTGTTATGGGGAAAGAGAGGAAGGGGGGCCATCTGGTAGCTTCCTATTTTAACCAATCTTGTTAACGAAATCCTAAGCAACGTTGCCTTTAAAAAACAAATCTGTAAAAGTGCCACCCTCCAAATGCTAGTGCTCTGGTGCAAAGCTTTGGTCACCCTGCCCTAGTTACAGCACTCCTCATCGTTTGCCTTCCATTCTCTTTGCTGTATCTTAGTATAATGGCCTCTGAGATACTATTTCAACGACCACTTCTGAGTTGGGTGCCCCAGGGTCATAACTACCCAGGTTCAAAGTATCCTGTACTCCTAAATAATGCTTACCAGCAGGTTTACCTTATTTCTAGTTATCCAGAGAACACAATTAGTTCAAAGCTAAGGAATGGCATGCAAAGCATCTTTTCCAAAAATCTAGGGCATGTTCTCTTATAAGTATGCTCCATGTCAGAGGCAAGAGTGGATGTCCATAGAGTTCACAAGTAAGAAGGCCCACAATTAGGGAACTTGTGTGGCCAAAGCACATGTGAGGAAGGACAGCTTCCACATCTAATACTGTGGGATGACTGATTTCCTTGGACTGCTCACACTGGTTCCAGAAAGAGCCAGAATCCTTACCCTAGGAATCAGCAGGAATCCTCCCAGATCTGTTCCTTTGTAGTCTTAGCTCAACTGCCTCTCAAGTACCAAGATCCAACCTTCAGGTTCTAGGCCTCCTCCCCCCCTCGTTCCTGCGCGCTCGCGCTCGCGCTCTCTCTCTCTCTCTCTCTCTCTCTCTCTCTCTCTCTCTCTCTCTCTCTCTCCCTCTCTCCCTCTCTCTCCCCCTCTCTCCCCTTTCCCCACCCCGCTGTCCCCCTCTTTTCCTCCTCCTCCTTTTTCTCATTCTCCCCCTCTCCCTCTCTCCTTCTCTCCCTCCCATGACAGCTTGGCTCCACAGCTGGTCCCTACTACCATGTGCTTTTAACTGCCAGACACCATCACTAATGGGGAGGGGAGGGAAGAGGAAAAAGAAACCCTTTCTGCTTTCTCCAAGAGACATTAGAGAAAAAGTGAAGAGCAAGCCCTCAAGCATATCTTTAACAGCTGATTTCTTCCTTCAGAGCTAGCTCTTTTCTGGAACCTTCTTCCTCTCCCTCCTGACTTTCATTTTTTTTTTGTTACCAGTGATGTGGTGGGTCCTTCAGCCAGCTGGTTTCTAGAAACTCCCAGGTGTTTCTCAGTTGTTTTCATTCAATTGCTGATGTCCTGTAATTCTGTTAGGCTCAATGAATGCACATATTGTTGTTGGGTTGTAGGAATACTCCTTAAATGAAGTCCTGTTCATTCTTCAGAACTTCAGCAATAAAGCTCCATCATTTAGGTCCCAAGTATCTTCTTCAATAGGAGGGTTCATTGTTATCAAGGCTGGAGTAAGTGACATGCTGTTGGGGGGTGGGGAGGGGTATGAAAATGGGCAGGTCCCCAATTCTGTTTATTCATCCATAAAAGGGGAAAATGCTAGCTAGCTCACAGGGTTGTTGTGAGGGTCTGGTAGAGTGTTCAGAATCTGTTGTAACCACTTGAATGTGTTATGAATGTAAGCCTTTACTTTGATGTTCAGACATCCTCATTGACAGGGCTTTTTAATACACAGCTCTATTTTTAACTAACTTTGATTTGTGACTTGTTTCCTTAGTCTAGGGGGTGGGGAAGCTAGGTCATTAAGTGTGGCCCTTTGAATCCAAATTTTGGATTTAGTCAAAGGGCAGAGCAGGAGGACCTAGAGGGCCACATGTAGATTAGAGGCTGCAGGTTTCCCACCCCTGTCCTTACTCTTTTCTGTGGTTAACTGTTTGCTTTGCTGCTATTCTATTTTCTTTCTCTTGCTTGCTGAGGAATTGGCTATTTTGGGGGAGATGCATGAGTATGAGGGAGAATTTGTTTGTTACATAAATTTAAAAATGAAAGAACCTCATATAACATGTCTAGAAAGCAAAAGTACCTAAAATGCAACAAATTACCTACAAGAATGCTGAAGACAAAAGCTACATCTATTACTGTTTATTGCTGCTCTGAATGCTCTGTAAGGCAACAGAAAGATGGGAAAAATATGAATACTCTTCTGTTCTTCAGGTCCAATTTTGAATTGTCTTTTTGAATATTCTTCTAAGTTTCTACTGACTAGTAACCTTGTCCATTTTTTCTTTATTTTAATCTGTGAAAAAATGCAAGCAGAATCATAAGTTAATTATAGGTATCTAATAAATTAAGTTGCTCTGAACTGATGCTTTTTCATTTTGGTTTAATTCTGAAGATACTGCTAACCAGAGCCATAGCTAGTGTAGGGCAACTTGAACTTATACCCAGGGCACTAAAAGTTAGAGTACCCATGTGGTCCTTCAGTTATATAGAGACTCCTGAAATCAGCACATAGTTAGCAAGAATAGTTAAAATGGGCCAAGCCAGAACAGAGAGAAAACACATATGGACCCATTCAAATTCTGCACTGTTATAGTTAGTCTAACTTTAAAGAAGTCACATTGACCAGATGAAATGGTGTGATTTGTTTGCCTGCCACAACCAAGATGAACTGTATCTCCAGGAGTAGAGCAACTTTGCCTTTTCTTAGGCTTTTTAGTATCTCTCCCCGTTTCCATTGAATTTGTCTTGTTTATTTGAATGAGACTTTCACATTATTTAGCCTGGAATTAGGTCTTATGATGCCTGCTCTAATTAATGAAAAAACAAAACAAATCAAAACTAGTTATGGCTATGCTGTTGATTTCACTAGGAAATGATAAAAACCATTGACTCTTGAGTCCAGAGTACAGTTAACAAAAACAAGTTTGTGACTCTCCATGACATGTGGAGAGTGGAAATGTGGAAATAACCCCTCTTTCCTCAATTCCCAGAGTGTTACTACCTATAACATTTTTACTAACACTACCTGTATACCTATAGTTACTGCCTGAAACATTTGTCATATACCTAGTGTTACATTTCACAACTCCATAGCCAGCTCTCGGTGTATATTGTCCCACATAGCTGATTCATGAATAGATAAGTACATGTGTACACTATGTGCACTCTAAATTTTAGTGCCTTGGGTAAAAGATACATGATTTGGATTAATAGTTTTTTAAGTCTCTTTTCTTTGGCATTTGTCTTTCAATCTTATCTTGTTGGAATAAAGTCTCTTATGAAATTGGGAAAAAGACAAGGATCAAATTCTAGTCTATTATTACTATTATTCTAATTACATATATATTACTATTATTCTAATAAGGAGCAGCAATGTCTTTGATATCACATATACATCTAGCTGAAGAAGATTCCATAGTCTAAGAATCCCGTCTTTCAGCTCTTAGGAACATTGCTTTGTCACATCCCCATTTGCAATCCCACAGCATCATAACATCAAATCATATTCCAAACAAGAAGAAGTTGTTTTTTTCAGTCTTTGAAGTTCTATCTTGGTCTGTATTTTATTTGTTGATTTCATCAAAAATCAATATGTAAGGATCACCTACTGTACTAGGTCCCAGGGGTGGGCAGGATAAGTATTTAAAATAAAAAAGAAAAGAAAAAAACAAGAATTCCTTAACTACAGAAACTTTTGATTGAGTTGTGGATAGCCAGATTCAAATGTAATTGGGAAATACTTAACAAAGTAAATAAAAATGCAATAAAACAGGTAACATTGTACTTGAAAACAAAGTCATTATATTCCTACAGGGATCCTTATGTACAGATTAGGTCTGTTGTTCATTCATTTTAGTTATGTCCAATTCTTTATGACCCCATTTGGGGTTTTCTTGGCAGAGATACTGGAGCGGTTTGTTATTTCCTTCTCCAGCTCATTTTATAGATGAGGAACTGAAGCAAACAGGCTTAAGTGACTTGTCCAGGGTCACATAGCTGGTAGGTGTCTGAGGCCAGTCTAGAACTCGGGAAGTTGAGTCTTCCTGACATTAGACCCGGCACTCTATCCACTGTACCACACAGCTAGTGAGTGTCTGAGACCAGATTTAAACTTAGAAAGATGAGTCTTCCTGGTTCCAGACCCAGCACTCAATACATGTGGCTACCCGTACAGTCAAATACAATAAATAATAAATATGCTCACATACTAGGTCATTGTTAGGTGTGGATTATACTTTACCCAAGTAAAGCAGTTCTGCTTTCCAGAGTATAAAATTTATGATTGTTCTAGTAACATTCAGAAAAGTATGGTTTGAGCAGAGCATAAAAATGAAACACATTTGAGGAGTAATTTTGGAAGTGAGGTCACGTGATGAGTGTTATTCAATGGAGATCTTTTGACTGTCCTTAACCTAGAGTAGTTTCCTCACCATTACCATCAATTAATATTGTGCCATTCACAAGGGATGTAGTTTCTGTCCTTCTGGAGCTAGTGTTCTAAATAAAATTCCCTTGGATTAAAATGTCATTTTCAGGATACAAGCAAGTGTGTATGGTGAGAGTAGGAAAAAAGGCAAGAGGCAAGATTGAGATAGTGGGTAGATGGAAGAAAGTCACCTTTGTTTCTTCAGTTTCTGGGCTGGCAAAAGTATCATACTAAGATGGAAGTGGTTAAGGCCAGAACTTTGACAAGGAATAAAAATGAATCGGAATTAGAGCCCAAGGATGAGATTGATGATACAATTGGTCCCAAGTGACTGAATGACAGTGAAGGTCATTTGTTCTCATGGTAACTCCTGCATATTCCATGTCATCTGAAGTGTGCTATGCCATAGGTGGTCAGTGCATGTGTGTGTATATATAAATATATATGCATGTATATGCATGTGTGTATGTATATGTGTATAGATATTATATTTATATACATACTCATATATTCTTAACTGGATGACTTTTACAATTCTAGTTCTACTTTTGGCATATGGGGGGAATTTAATTTTAATCTTACTTTTTTTTTTAATATGACTCACCATTTCCTTTATTTATACAAAATAGTAAATAATTGTACCCTAGCTGAGAAAAACACCAAACAAACCCAAAACAATGGTTTAGGGTTTAAACAAGTCCTTCTGTCCTGAAGTATCTGTTTTGAAGGCTTAGGACTAGTAGCTTTAGCTTCAGCATCTTTGGGTTTGGTACCCTTAGGGTTGGTGGATTCAGCAGGCTTGGGGCAGCTTAGCAGCCTTGGAATCACTGAGCTTGAGAGCCTTGGGATCATTGTACTTCATGATCTGAGACTCAGACTTGTTTGTCTTGGGATGGGACTTGGCAGCTTTGGGGTCAGACTTGGGGACCTTGGGGTTAGTGGACTTGGCAGCCATGGATCAGTGGTTCTGGCAACTTTAGAGTTGGGTTTCATGATCCCGGTACCTGGGCATTTGGTGCTGACCCCAGGACCTGGACGCTTAGTGGTCATCTTGAGGCCAGTATACTGGGCTTTGACCTTGGGGATCTTGGGCCTTTGGAGCTTGGCCTTGGAAGGTCTCCACTTAGGTCTTTGTGACTTTGGGGTTGTTGGACTACATCTTCTTTAGGCCTCCTTCATTATATTTCTTGGTAAAGTGCATGTCATATTTCTCAGAAATGGGGGGGGGTGTCCTTTTAGACACTTGTATCTCTGTGACCTAGGTTTTTTGATGCCATTTCTGTGCCATTTTTGTGACAGATTGTGGTGGTATGGTGGTATGGTTCTGAGTTGTAGCCATCTTTACACCATCACCTGTGTTTTAAGGCAAATCCATTGACCACAAAAGGCTGAGAACGAGAAAGAGAGAGAGAGAGAGACAGAGAGAGAGAGAGAGAGAGAGAGAGAGAGAGAGAGAGAGACAGAGAGAGAGAGACAGAGAGAGAGAGAGAGAGAGAGAGAGAGAGAGAGAGAGAGAGAGAGAGAGAGGAAACTCAGGGCAGTTTTAATCTTACTTTTACAAAGTTTAGTTGGATGAGAAGTTACTAACCCTAATGAATTCCTTATTTATATGTCAAAGACTTATAGGTTTATTTTTATGTCAAAGATTGTCATGTCTTTGATGGGGCAAATCAGATTATGTATCTGTTACATATATGAAGGTTTAGATTTTTAGAAGGTTTAGGTTCTTTGAGTTAGAGAGATACCTCTGATTCACTCCTGAATCCATTGTAATCTGACTTCACCTCCATTACTCATTCCAAGGTTGTCAATCTCTTCTTTATCAGATCTGATAGTCTTTTCTCAGCCCTCATACTTCTTGACCTCATAGTAACATTTGACTGTTAAACACATAGTGACTATAGGTGACCCCCAAAATGTCGAAGTGTGGCTTGAACCAGATTAAAATGTCATTGGGAAATAATTAACAAAATAAGTGAAAAATAATAAAACATAGGTAATATTAATGTTAATATTTAAACTATTATATTAATAATTTTGTTAAATATTAATATTAAAATTAAATTAGTATTAAATATTAAAACTATATTATTATATTTTAAAATTAAAACAGTATTCAGTCTATAGTGATCTTGGTATATAAATTAGTGACCCCTATTTCTACATGAGTTTAAAACTACTTTCCTAGACCCTTTTACCTCTCTGGAATTTTGTGACACTGCCCTTTCCTGACTGTTCTACCTTTATGGCCACTTCTCAGTCTCCTTTGTTGAATAATCATCCATGTTCCCTCTCCTTTCTTGCCCATCTCCTCCAATCATGAATGTATCTCAGGGTTTTGTCCCAAGCCCTCTTCTCTCTTTCCAGCTTCCAGAGAACATCTCCAATATTCCATAGTCATCTCAAATTTAACATGTTCAAGATGGAATTCATTCTTTCCCCTCAAACCTTCCCTTCTCCCTAACTTTCCTGTTTCCAATAAAAGTACCACTGTGATTCAATTTGCCCAGGTTTTCAACTTCAGTGTCACCCTCAATACTTCCCTCTCCCTTAAACCCTCATGCCCAGTCAATTGCCAAGCTTTATCAATTCTTTTAATACCTCACAAGCATCTCCTTTTGACTTATACAGCCATGACCATAGTTAAGACCCTTATCACCTCTCTCCTGATGTAGTATTGTAACTTCTTGATTTGTCTTCCTCTCCAATTCATTTATCACACTTTTACCAAATTAATATTCGTAACTCGAAGGTCTTAATTCTAATATTCTTCTGGCCTTATTATAAGACTGTTAGACCTGGAATGCTATGGTCTCCAAAGAACTGACAGTGAGTCTGACTCTGAGGACAGAGCAGCTAAATGGCACAGTGGATAAAGAGCCAGGCTTGGAGTCAGGCAGGTTCATCTTCCTGAGTTCAAATATGACCTCAGATACTAACTAGCTCTGTGACCCTGGAAAAGTCACTTAACCCTGTTTGCCTCAGTTTCCTCATCCTCTTCTCATCTGGAGAAGGAAATGGTAAATCACTCCAGTATCATTGTCAAGAAAACCCCAAATGGGGGCAGCTAGGTGGCTCAGTGAATAGAGAACCGGCCCTGGAATCAGGAGAACCTGAATTCAAATTTGACCTCAGACACTTAACACTTACTAGCTGTTTGACTTGGGCAAGTCACTTAACCCCAAGTGCCCTGCCCTTCCCCTTCCAAAAAGCACAAAGTGGCTGGATTCTATCCTAATAGTTCTGTTAATATATCCTGTGATTCTTTTATGCTTATCCTATTTATGTGAATATGAAGAAATTACTTGTACATATTGTACATTGAGTGGCTTTATTACCTCTCCTTTTTTGGGCAAACTCTCAGCTTGTGAGTCATAACTTACTGTAATGAGGATTGCCCTCAGGATGATAGGGCAGGGGGTTGCCAGTGAATCTATGAGTGTAAAGAAAAATTAGAGGCCAGCTTCCCTAGGACCTAATCTAATCCAAAAGTGTTGGGTATAGTACAGGGAGAGGGTCAAATGCCCCAGATCCATAGAACCTAGCCAAGTGGTCTCTCAAGCTTAGCTAGGTAGCTAGGTAGCTAGGTAGTCTCAAACTAGAATGGTTTGGGGAGAAAAATTACGAGCAGTCAAAGATTAATTTATCTAAGCCCTCTGCTTTTCAACCACGTGCTTGCTCATTGAAAGTCAGTTTAAGTTGGTTCATTGCTGTGAATCTCATTTTGCATTTCTTATGATATGGTGCTATGTTAGGTGACTTAGTGAAACTGGTCATGCAGTGTGGAATCTGAAGGAGGACTGTTTTACTTGGCTCAGAATGGATTGCCAAGAGCCAGTCTATTTGACAAGCTTTGTTTGATGGCAGCTCTAGTGCTTTCCAGACAGCTCTACTGTACACAGGCAACTCCCACAGTTCTTCATGCTCACAGACTTGAGGGAGCTGCTGTGGGCTCTGACAGCCAGCAGGAAGGGTGAACTGGGTGAGTTCACCATTAGCATGAGCTCACATTGGAAGCCTTTCATTATTGTCCAGCAACCAGTCACCCTCTCTTGCCCATGATAGAAATGAATTGTGACTTGATGTAAATATCGGGAGATTAGTGGGCAGGTTGCTTTTCTGGAAGATTAGTGGGCAGAGTATTTTTCAACATTTGTCCAACTCATTAGAAATGAGCTTTAAAAAATACTCTTCACTCAGGGGAACAGTTGTGTAAAAAGCTTTAATGAATCAGGAGGAGAAGTCCTGGGGAGATGTGCTGATTAATGAAACATTTTCAGTACAATTGGCTCATGCTGCTAAAATATCATGAAATGAAAACATTGAGCTGTTACACTTTGTAAGAGATGAAAAATTTCTTTAGGGGTGTTTCTTTTTTTTTCCTTTCGAAAACAGGGTTCATCCACTGGGTATCCACCAGAGGGCACTCAGAAGCTTTATTTCTGTCATGGCACAGTGGGGTAGACACTATATTGGTGGCTATTGGTACTACCCGGGTCATGTGATGATACTGATGGTGTTGTACTATAAGGGCATCTGGCCCAGATCCACAAATTTTAGGACACTTCTTTGTAGCTCTGGGTTGCCTTCCCTTCTGATATGATTGTGTCTTGGCAAAAGAGTTCTTAACCTGTTTTTATATCATGGATAGACTCCTGTGGCAGTCTGGGGAAGCCTATGAACCTCTTCTCAGAATAATGTTTTTAAATACATAAAATAAAATATATAGGATTATAATTTTTAAGCAAGTTTGGGGATCCCAGATTAGGAACCCCTGGTTCTGCAATCACTTTGGTGAAAGTCCCTCCTGGACTCAATTTGTTTCTAGTCTAATGATGTTGCCAAGAGAGATTCTCTTAGAGATTTCATATTATGTTCACTATACCATCCAAACAAAAATTCCTGATCAACTTTGAGCTCTATATAATAGTTCAGACCTTGGGAAGGCGCTATAAATATGGTTCTTTTAGGAACTATGTGTAGTCAATTCAAATAAAAGTAAATGCTTATTGCATGCAAGGCATTATGCTAGCCTGGGGTGGGTTTCAAAGACAAAAATGAAATCATCTCTGCCTTCAGGGAACTTATCTTCACTGATTATAAGGCAGAAGACAATAGGAATACAAAGACAAAATGGATAAGCCCTTGCCCTCAAGGAGCTTACACTTTATTGGTGGATACAGCATGTAGGTAAATACAGAATAATTTAAGAAGGGAAGTGCAATTAACAATAATCCAAAAATGTGGTAGTTGAGATAAGTCTCAGAGAAAGCTAAAGATCCTAATAGGGAGAAGCAAAGGGAGAGTTTATTCCAAATAAGGGGAACCATCTGTGAAAAGGCACACAATGGGGATTTGGAATGTCAAAATCAGGGAACATAATGTAGACCAGTTTGACTGGAATGCAGAATTGGATGAAGGGAAGTAATGTGAAATGTCTGAAGAGAGAGACTGGACCCAGACTATGAAAGACATAAGGTGCATAGCTAGAGAGTTTGTTTATCATCCTAAAGGCAACAAGGAAGAAGGCCCTTGCAAGGTGGAACAACAGGACCAGAATCACATTAAGAAAGATTATTTTGGGAGCTGTGTGGATGTATTGGAGAATTCCTCACCTGAGGTTGGACTGGATGGCTTCCGAGGTCCCTTCCAGCTCAGAATCTGTAATCCTTGCTTTTCAAGCATGTTAAGGGTGAGGGCAGGGGTGGGGAAAACTTCTATGTATGAGTTCGACTATCTGGTCACTGAGGTCCCTTCCAACCTTCAAATTCTGTCATTCTGTGATTCTATGATCTCTTCCAAAAGACTGAGTTGAATTAGGAAACTTTTGCAATAGTAGTCTGAATAAAGGTGGTTATCATGTGAGTGGAAAGAATGAAATAGATGGGAGAGATTTCATTTTCATAAGTCTTTATACCTCAAGCACCCACTAGAAGCAAGCTCTCTACAGAGCCCATTCATCAAGGTTGATCAGATTGTAGTCTAAGCTTACCCCCTCAGTAGAACTCTACAAAGAATCTAGAGCTGTCCATCCTGAAGTACTAAAGAAGAATATATCCCATGGTGGGGCTGTGGCTAATTCAGTCAGTCAGCAAGCATTGATTAAGTGGATACAATGCACCAGATACTATGCTAGGTGTTGGGGATACAAAGAAAGGTTAAAGTGTGGTCCTTGCTTTTAAGAAATTCACATTCTAGGGGCAGTTAGGTGGAAGTACATAGAGCACTGGTCCTGGAGTCAGGAGGACCTGAGTTCAGATCTGTCCTCAGACATTTGATAACTTACTAGCTGTGTAACCTTGGACAAGTCACTTAACCCCAATTGCCAATACCACCCCCCCACGGGCACACACACACACACACACACACACACACACACACACACACACACAAAACAGAGGGAAAAAAATCCACATTCTAGTGGGGAAGAAAAGATGCATACAGTGTAAATGTGTGGTAATTTCAGAAGGAAAAGACCATTAGAAGCAAAAAAAAAAAAAGAAGTGAGTGATGGCTTTGAGACCATCTAGCCCTCAAAAGCTCACTGAGGAGATTCATTCCTTCAGAGTTAGACTGGAGCAAATGGAAGCTAATGACTTTATGAGAAATCAAGATGCTGTTAAGCAGATCCAAACAAATGAAAGATTAGAAGGCAATGTGAAATATCTCATGGGAAAAACCACTGACCTGGAAAATAGATCCAGGAGAGACAATTTAAAAATTATTGGACTACCTGAAAGCCATGATCAAAGAAAGAACCTAGAAATCACCCTTCAAGAAATTCTCAAGGAAAATTGCCCTGATGTTTTAGATCCAGAGGGCAAAATAGAGGTTGAAAGAATCCACCGATCACCTCCTGAAAAAGATCCCAAAAAGAAAACTCCCAGGAATATTATAGCCAGGTTCCAGAATCCCCAGATCAAGGAGAAAATACTCCAAGCAGCCAGGAAGAAACAATTTCAATATTGTGGAAACACAATCAGAATAGCCCAGGACCTGGCAGCTTCTACACTGAGGGATCGAAGGGCATGGAATATGATATTCCAGAGGGCAAAAAGAACTGGGAATGAACCCAAGGGTCACCTACCCAGCAAAACTGAGTATTTTGTTTCAGGGGAAAATATGGTCATTCAGTGGAATAGAGGACTTTCAAGCATTCTTGAGGAAAAAACCAGAGTTGAATAGAAAATTTGACATCCAGACACAAGAAGCAAGAGATGCCTGAGAAGGTAATCAGGGAAAAGAAATCAAAAGGAACTTATCAAAGTTGAACTATTTACATTCCTACATGGAAAAACAATAACTGTGACTGATGAAACCTCTCTCAGTATGAAAATAATGGAAGAAGGGTTTATGGTCATTTGAATACATATGTGAATGTGTATATATATGTTTACAGTTATACATGGATAGAGGGCATAGGTTGAATTTGTTGGGAAGGGATGATACTTAAGGGGTGAAATTATGAGGTGAGAGAGGAAAGTGGCAAGAGGAGACAGGGAGAGACAGGGTAGGGTAAACTATCTCATGTAGAAGAAGCAAGGGGAAGTGGTTGCAAGGGAGGGGAAGAATAGGAAGGCAAAAAGGCAAAACCACATTCTCATTGAATTTGGTTCTGGGAGAGAATGACATAGATACTAAATGGGATATCTCAACCTGCAGCAGAATAGGGGGAAGGGGGATGAGAGGAGGGATGATGGATGGGAGGGCATCCTTGGGGGGAGGGGAGGTTGGAAGTACCCACTATAGAAGAGGGACAGGATCAAGTAGGGAATGGACCAGGTGGGGGGTGGGATGAGTGGGAGGGAATTATAAGCAGCCTTGTACAATATATCTACTATGGTAATGTTTAGCATAGCTAGACATGTACAACATATACTGAATTACTTATCTTCCCAGAGGGAATGGGTGACAAGGGAGGAAGGGAATGGATCTGAAATTCGAGGTCTTAAAATTAAATGTTTCAAATATATATAAATACTATTATTAATACTCTTTTGCATGTAATTAGGAGATAAGATGTGCAGGCATTGGGGCACAGAGATTCACTTTGCTCTAATGGAAAAGTCGAAGGGGGTATGGGAGAAGATATGGGAGAGAGCAGATTGGAGGAAGCGATATCTTGTGAGACCATCTAGCCTGATCTTCTTATTCTGTAGAAGAAATCTACCTTATCGGTCATTTTATGCTTCACTGGCCTACCCCACTGGACAATTAGAATGCCTGGTCCTTATGATAAGTTTCAAAACTTCCATTTTTGTTTGTCTGTCTATGGAAGTGAAGTGGCACAGTTGACACAGCACTAGATTTGGAGAGCAAAAGATATGAGATCGAATTTTGTCTCAGAAGCTCACTAGCTATGGGACCCAGGGTAACTTATTTAAACCTCTCCAAGCCTTAGTTTCCTCATCTGGAAAATGGGAATATATGTGTATGTGTGTGTGTGTACACATATACATGTATATGTATATATATATATACACATATATGTATATATACTCACAATATACATATACACACATATGTATACACAGACACCCCTACCTCACAGGGTTATTGTGAGGATTAAATGAGATAATAGTTGTAAAGCACTCTGCAAATATTAAAGTGCTTTGTTAGAGATTATTGTTATTGTTAAAAATAATAATAATTATTTCGAGTTTCTCCTGCCCTGATCCTTCCTCCTCTTAGTCTATGGCACCAGATTGCCAAAAATACACTCACCTCAAGAGAAACTCTTCTTTCCTCTAAATTTGCACTTGATTTGCATTCCTGGTGTTGCAGCCTGACTGCTTTTAGTCTGTTATCTTATGCATTGTTGAAAGGCTTTTGCTTCTCTAGCTGGTGCTTTTTAGGGTCACTAGGAAACTTAATCTGTTTCCAGTCACATTTCAAATCCATTTCCCAGATTTTCCCTTCAAGTCAAGCTTGATTCTCCCAGGGTTATGAAGCTGCCTAGCTGTTTACTATGAGGCCACTGTCTGCCTGCCATTAGGTCCCTCCCCACCCCAACCCTCAAAAGAATGGCAAGCAGCTAAAAGTGGATGTCTGAATTGTGTCATGCAAGAAGGACTGCCAAGGCAATGATATGGAAAAGAGAGCTCTCCAGGGAGGGAGCTGCCCGCATTGCACCTCTGTGAAGAGCAGGAGAAAATGAGATGCTTTTCTGCCCCCTTTAATTCCACTTTGGACAGTCTCTTTATTCCCAGCATCAGGATTGTTGACAGCAGAGTTAAGAGGATGCTGGAGGAGGAGCTCCTAGGATTGCTAATGAGAATCAGTGGCTTTTATCTCTGAGCCCCACTGAATGAAAGTAAATTATCTGATGGCTTTTCCTGGGCTAGGAGGGATGAAAAGAGTTAAGGGTCTCTAGCCAATTCTATGGACAGACATCCTTATCATAGTTAACAAACAGAAGTCACATTTTGATTAGGTTTCTTGGAGAGAGGATAAGGACTTTAAGTGGTGGGTCTGGCTTCCCAAAGTTTCATTTACCCATTTTGGTAGGATTAGATAAGGATGCTGGAATCATGACATTTTGGAAGGAAGATAAAGGGCTTAATAATTAAGAATAGAACCTGAATGTTTTTCACAGGGCAGTACAGAATAGTGGAAAGGGTATGAATCCTGGCCCCTTGCCACTTACTTCTGGGGTGACTCTGGATGAGTCCCTTAACCTCTCTGGGCCTCGGTTTCCTCAGCTGCAAAATAATTTGGTTAAACTAGATGGCCCCTGAGGTCTTTTCCATTTCCTCTAACCCTACATTCCTATAGTCCTTAACTCCATGTACAGAAAAGAGTCATATTTAAAGATCCTGCCTTTCTGGAAAAGGTCCTTCTTGTTTTTTCTCCATATATGAATACCTAATGTCTTTTAAGACCTAATGACTTCCACCTGTTCTGGAAAGCCTGTTCTAATCCCATAGCTGGAAGTGATTTCTCCATTCTGTGAATTTTTATCATACTTAGTATTCATTTTAGTACCGTCAGTACTTAGCATAAAGTTCACTCACTTAATGTTTAGCAAATGAATGCTATTACCCCAGGTAATGGCATGCAGCTGTGCTGTAATGAATAGGGGAGTTGGTCTAGATGTCAGGAAGATCACATCTAAAATATAACAGTTGTGTGATCCTGGACCAGTCACTTAAAAACAAAGATTTCTCAGTGCCCCCAGGTAATTCTTTAAGAAAATAAGTTGGAAATCAGGTGTGTCCTCATTGAGAGAGAATGTGCACTTGTAGGAGTTTCCTTATGGTAAGTTGCATATCTCAACAAACTCATAGGACTGCTTCCTCTTTCCCCAAATTCCCTAAGATAGGAATATCCTAGTGAGGTGCAGGAGGCATTCAGTAATTGTTTGTTCATGGATTGACTGGCTTTATTAAGTAAATACAATCTCCACTGATGTCCACCTTAGTTGGACATCAAAGTTCTTGAAGCCTATGCTACAGGAGCACAACTTTGGTGGGTCTCACGAGGATGGGAAGGCTCCCAGAATAGAGCTTGCCATGGACTAGTTGAATTAGGAATATAGATTTCGAGTTGGGATAAAGGTAGATAAAAGATAGGAACCTAAAGGCATGATGCCCCCGTGAGATCATGTGCCATTGCTCAAGATGTTGGGTAAGAAGGGGCAGAACCAAGGAGTTGAACAGAAGTTATCTGATTCTAAATCTTGATTTTTTTTTCCCATTGCACTATGGAGCTTTAAAGAAACTTATGACCCAGTGCTTTTCTTTTGAGAACATAGCAACTCATGAAAGTATCCAAGACAGGTATCTCCACAGTTTGAATGCATGTCCCATTAGTTAAAAGTCACACAATTCCCACATATGCATATAGCTACTTATGTATAAATTTTATATGTATATATAATATGTAATATTACATATATATAATTCTATACTAATAATTATATGCATCATAACACTTATACCAAAATAGAAATTTAAAAGAATGAGATAAGGATGAAAAAATATTTGATCCTAGAATAAGCAGGGACCCACAGGAGTATATTGAGTTAGTGACTGCCATGATCAGACTAGTACCTTCGGAAAGTCACTCTGGTGGCGGTATGGGGAAGGATTGGAGGTGGGAGGTGATAAGAGACTGAACTGGAGTGGTAACATTTTGTGTATAGAGAAAGGGACCATATGAAAGATGTTGTGAAGAAAGTGATAGTAAAATTTGGAAACTGTTTGGATATGTGGGGTAAGGAAGAGAGAAAAGTAAAAGGTGATACTGAGGTTGCCAAAGGTGTTATTCATGACAATTAGGTGAACATTGACAATCTGTGGTTCACATTGCAACCCAGCCATGCCTGTTCTTCCTGTGACTCGTTCTCCTCCACCCAAGACCCAAAGCAGGAAGGTAGAATTCTTACCATTCACTTTGTTGACCCAGAGCTCCTTTTGGAAAGTGTACTTGCCAGAACTTCAAGGTGATCTGCAGGAGAGGGGGCAGTGATGCTGGGGGAAGGTGAAATTTCTGTAGGGGCACCTACAAAACTGCTGTTGTGTGAGCTCCTATAGTGATTAAGGGAAGGATGGGAACTTTCATAGTCTAGGGTAGGCAGACTGGAAGAGTATAGTATAATCATAGAATTTTGTCCCTGAAGAGACCTTAGAGACCATATATTTCCTCTGTCTCTCAATTTCCTTATCTGTAAAGTGGGAAGAGTACCTATATTACCTACCTCACAATGGTGAGGATCAAAAGAAATAATGTATGCAGAAGATTTTACAAACTAATATGCCCTTTACAAACATTAGCTATTATTTTTTATCTTGATCTGTTATTTATCAGTGGAGTGAACTCTCACTGAAGAAATTTATTCAACAAGTACAAATTAACAACTCTTTTAGTCCTAGGAGGAAAAAAAGCATTTAAGTATCTACTATATACCAAATATAATTCATTGGGTCCTCCCAACCACCTTGGGAGGTAGGTGCTATTATGATCCTCATTTTACAGTTGAAGAAACTGATGCAGACAGGTTAAGTGACTTGCCCAGGGTCACATAGCTAATAGGTATTTGAACTTAAGTCTTCTTGACTCTAGGTCAAGAGTTCTATCCACTGCACCACAATAGTCACTAATTAAAAAAGTTAAATGTCTTGCCCATGATCACAAAGTTGACATATATCAGAATGGGACTTATACCTAGTTACTGATGACTTTAAGACTGACTCTCCAGCTATTATTTCAGATGAGGAAATTGAGACCTAAATGTTACATGATATTTTGTAATTCTCACCAAAATAGAATGTATGCATTTCTATTAAGCTAAGAGCATTTTAAGGTAATATCACTAAATAATCTGCATACCCATGTTCCCTTCTGGTTTTCCCATTTCCCCCAGTACACACAAGTCATGCTATGATTCTGTTTTCATCCCGCCCCACAGTGCATTAGACTCTCTTCTAGATTAGGATGCTCAGATCACTCGAAAGGTCAATGAGTTTTCTGTAGAGATTATGTACTTTCACTCTTTAAACAGTATAATAGCAAATGTTTGCTTGTGTGGGGGCTTTTTTTTTTCTTTGAGTTTGCTTTAACCCTCTGAGGTTAAGATCTTGTAAAACACAGGTCTGTAAATAGCTTTCAGCATTTCATGGCTATAAAAAAAATCCCCAGGATTGCAAAATCCAGTGAATCTGGATTTTCTTTTCCAAATTATTGTACAATAATGACTTCCCAAAGAATTCTTACAACCAGTGTCTCTGATAAAGGCCTTATTTCTAAAATATAGAGAGAATTGAGTCAAATCGATAAGAATACAAGTCATTCCCCAATTGATAAATGGTCAAAGGATATGAACAGGCAGCTTTCAGAAGAAGAAATTAAAGATATCTATTAGCATATGAAAAAATGCTCAAAATCACTGTTGATTAGAGAAATGCAAATCAAAACAACTCTGAGGTACCACATCTCACCTGTTAGATTGGCTAAGATGACAAAACAGGAAAATGACAAATTCTGGAGAAGATGTGGAAAAATTGGAACACTAATGCATTGTTGGTGGACTTGTGAATTGATTCTACCATTCTGGAGAGCAATCTGGAACTATGCTCAAAGGGCTATAAATAATTGCATACCCTTTGACCCAGCAATACCCCTTCAAGGGTTATATCCCAAAGAGATCATAGAAGTGGGAGGAAGACCGATATGTACAAAAATATTTATAGCAGCTCTTTTTGTGGTGTCAAAGAATTGGAAATCAAGGGGAAATGGCTACACAAGTTGTGGTATATGAATACAATGGAATACTATTGTGCTATAAGAAATGAGGAACAGATGGACTTCATATGTACATGGAGAGACTTATACAAACTGATGTTGAGTGAGAAGAGCAGAATCAGGAGAAATTTGTACACAATTACAGACACAATGGATGTGTGACAACCAACTTTGATACACTGGGCTGTTCTCAGTAATGCAAGGTTATAAGACAACTCCAAAAGACTCATGATGGAAGGAGATGTCTACATTCAGAGAAAGAACTAGAGTTTGAATGCAGATCAAAGCAAACTACTTGCTCTCTTTCTTTTCTTGTTTGGTTTTGTTTCCTCTTTCCCGTTGTTCATTCCATCTGTTACAATCCTTCTTTACAAACTGACTAATGTCTAATGTGAAAGTATTTGCAGATCCTATACTTGATTGCATGCTGCCATGGGGAGGGGGAGGGAAGGAAAGGGAGAGGGAGAAAATTTGAAACTCAGGGGATTATGGAACTGAATCTTGTAAACTAAAAGTAAACAAACAAGTTAATAAAGACAAAAAATCATTGTAAAAAAATAAAAATATATAAAAAATAATGACTTCTAATTCTCAAAGAAAGCTTCTAATAACTCATAGTCATTTTGGGGAGATAATGTAAAAGTAGGAATATGAAATTCAGGGGATTTTGGCAGGTTGAAGTCATTACCATTTGGAATTTATACTTTCCATTAGCTTTAGGATTATCCCATTAAAAAGGATGAAAAGTTTTGATTAATTCCAGAATTTATACATTTAATTTGCAGAGATAGTTATGACTGTTGGCTGGTGATATCCTTGGTTTTCACTATTTTTTGAAAAAGAACAAAATAATGAAGTGTTTTTTTCTGAACAAAGTAATTTGTCAAATAAGATTTTTACAGGTTGGCAGAATTGCATTTCTGAAAAACTTTGTATGCTTAAAACAAATTATATTGTGGCAAGATTCCTCAGGGGAGTCCGGATCAGTTGTTGGGTTTCTTTGACTATCCTGAAAGCACTGAAATTTTTATTTAGTAACTAATAGGGAATACTCATTTTCCGTGAACCCAGGCAATTTAAATACAACCTTTAAAAAAGTTTCAGTGAACCATAAGCCCAGAAAACTGAAAATGAAACATGTAACTCATCTCCTGCCCAAAAGATGATGTACTTAAAAATGCAGGGAGAAATATACATCCTGGGGTATGGCCAATATGACAGTTTGTTTTTATGGACTATACATGTTTATGATGAATATTTGATTTGTTTTTCATTTTATTTTATTCTTGTTGTAGTTCAATGAGAGGGGCAAGAAATGGGAGGGACAGATTATAAATACTAGTAAAAATAAATATCTGTAGTTGATACATCACAGTCATTTCCAGTTATACCCCTCCTTCTCCACTTCCCTGAGACCTTACTTGTAACAAAGCAAAACAATTAAAATCAATCAATACAAGCAGCTACATTTGACAACAAATAGTACATTCCATATTTCAACCTGGTGCTGTCTCTGTACCTTGAGGTCCTCCAGTGGGCTGTTCCCCTTTGAAAGTAGGTGGTTTTCAGGTACTGGGGAGGTTATGGGAAGAGGTTGAAGGGAGATGCCTCATCCCACACCCAGTGTTCATAGAGCCACCTCTCTGACAAATGGAAGAAGAGACAATCATTTCTTCTCCTACACCAAGACTAGATATGATAATGACAGTGAAATTACAACCTTTTTTTTTTTCATTTGGAGATCTAGGAATGTGACCATCCATGACAGAAATGCAGCATCATATAGAGTAGGGATAAAGGCAAAAATTAAAGAGCTTTACAAGGCGAGGGGTGTACCACTTACTATCTACATTTCCCAGTCTATGGCTCTCCTATATTCCTCTCCCTCTCCCAACATATTTCATGTAAGTCTTATTTGTCTATCTGAGTGAGACTATAATCCCATTAGATTGTGTTAATTCCCTGATGACAGATAAGTGGTGCAGTGGATAGAATGTTCTATATGGAGTCAGAAAGACCTGAATTCAAATGTGAACCTTAGACTCTAACTGTGTGATCCTAAGCAAATCACTTAACCCTATTTGCCTCAGTTTCCTCATCTGTAAAAATGAGCTGGAGAAGGAAATGGTAAACCATTCTAGTCTCTTTGCCAAGAAAGCACCAAAAAGTGTCATGAAGAGTTGGACAAGACTGAAAACAACAAAATTAATTCCCTATCTCCTGGTTGTCCTAGCACAGCAGGGATGAACAACCAATGGAGAATAAAATGGGGCTTCTGCATTTGTCTGTAAAGGTTTTAAGAGATGATTTTCATTTTATTGCAAAATACCACTTCATAGTACTTGAGTTAAGGATTAAATACATAGAGTTGTAGTTTGCTGAGGAAATTTAATGCCATTTGAAGATAATCCTGATGATCATGTCCCCCGGGGTGCCCCATGCAGTCTGCCTCCCACTTCTTCCTGGATTTGCTATGTCTTTTGCCCCTCCCCCTTCTTGGCTGGCATTGCTTCCTTCTGCTCTCTCCACAGAGACAGACGTAGAGTTGTTGTGGGAACTTTTATGGTAATCTATGGAAAAAGATTTTAAAGGCTTCATGAAAATGCTCTTGACAGAGGGTTCAGTTGCCTGGTAACACAGAGAACCCCCTGCCAACTTTATGTTCAAAAGAATTAGACAAACCTTACAAATTCCGTTGTACTCGGAAGGCCTGTGCAGCTTCAGATTTCCAACCAAAGAATGTCAGAGAACATTTTCCATCCATGTGCAAAGAATATTGTAGGGGGCAAAAGCAGAGCTGTAACTAGGGTGGTGAAATTTTGCCCTGTATACTGACAAGTGGGTGAGGTATGCTTACTGCATTTCTTTCATGAGGTACCATTCCTGTGTTTCAAGGTCCTCCCCTAAAACACACCTAGGGGAGGAAGATGTAAAAGGGATGGAGGCTTGGGTAGAGACTGTGGGAAAGGGTGAGGGAACAGGGTTCACCCCCACTCAGATGAACTTCCTTCTGCTCTGCTGCCATTCCCACGCTCCCTTCAACTCCCACCCTTTTTTCCATGAAAAAAAATACTTGGTTACTGTGGATAACTGTAGGCAAAAGATGAAGGAACTGGTTCCATGTATCAAGTGAAAAAGTAAATCTTAGGGTCATACATTAAGAGATGGGAGGGGCTTCAAAGGCTATCTAGTTGATTTTCTCCCATTCCCACATTTTACAGGTGAGGAAACTGAAGCATAGAGAGTTTAAGAGACTTACCCAAGGTCACACAGGTGGTAAGTGGTCCAGTTGGGATTCTACCCTAAATTGTCTGATGACAAACCCAAATCCTAAATTCTTTCAGCTATACCATTCTGACAAATGGAATAAGGCATCTCTGAAAGTTAATCTCTGCCATGTCATGTATGAGTCTGGAGAGCATCTAAAGTTAAAACTTAAGTAGACAGAAAATATTCATAAATGACCAAAACCATTTATCTGAGTAATGTCTCAAAGTAAAATTCATGGAGAACTGGACTATCATTGTCCTCTTCCCCGCCCCCCCGCCCCCACCCAGGAGAATATGTAAGACAGTTGCAAATTGCTATTGTTGTAATGAATCTTCTGAGTCTGGAAAATGGTAAAAGTGATCAAAGTAGAATTATTTCATTTTTGTCTTTGTATTCCCAGGATCTAGCATGGCATGTCTGATATATGGTGGGTATTTAATAAATACTTGTTGATTACATTAATTAATTAAATTTCAAGCCAGTCTGTACATCTGATGAAAGCTTCTGAAGTCAAATACCTTTCTTCTTGCATTTCTTTGGAAGAAACTTAGATTTTTTACCCTATTCTGTCAATGACTCCTTAATTTTTAAAAGATAAGCTTCATTCTCCTTCTGGCTCTGCTTCTGACTTTCTGGATTTTGACACCATGCCTTTATTAGCTGCCTTCTCACCCCAGACCTTTCCTAAGTGCCTGTCCTTTGTGGACCCTCCTTCATACATGCCAGCTTCCTTTTCCCATTGGCAAGTTCCTTCTGGGCCCTTCATTTTGGGGAGGGACCTAGGCTATCCCACTTTTAGTCCCCTCCTGGCTTTATTCTGACTTTATAGACTAAGCCCCTGCTAGGGTGCCTCTTCCCAAAGCTTTTCATTTACCTTTTATGTGTTGTTTTTCTCCCCACTAGAATGTACTTTCTTAAAGGTCAGGATTGTCTTTATTTTTCCTTTTCTTCAGCACAGGGCCTGGCATATTGTTGTTGTTTGGTCATTCATTTGTATCTGATTCTTTGGGACCCCATGGACCATACTGGCCGTGAGCTTTTCTTGGCAAAGATCCTAGAAGTGGTTTGCTATTTTCTTCTCCAGTGGATTAAGGCAAATGGAGGTTAAGTGACTTGCTTAGTGTCACACAGCTAGTAAGTGTCTGAGGTTAGATTTGAATTCAGGTCTTCCTGACTCCAGGCCCAGCACTCTATCCACTGTGCCCCACCTGGCACATTAAATACTCATTGCCCTGTCTTGCCTTCTGTATATTATCTCCCCTCTTGTTTACACCCATCAAACTTTCCCTAGTAACACAACAGAAAAAACCACTAAGAAAAATGAACTGGTGAAGAAAAAAAAATATATATATACACACACATACATGCAAATATACATATATACATAATGTGTATATATATATATATATATATACATAAAGTATACTCTTTACTCTGTTTTTAGGCTCAAGTCCACCAGAAACAATTTCATTTAACATTAATACAAGAGAATTTCTAATTTGGGGAGAAAGAAATATAAAATAGCATAGTCTCACATTTCTTCTGACCTTACTCTGTATATCAAGATGATTTGAGGTAAAATTTATAAGAATTACAGATAAGAAAAGATATTTTAGAATATAATCTTAGTTAATAATCTAGAATGTTGAGTAGCCAAGCTTCCAGAATCACTTCCCTCACTACTGGAGTCTTTGCCTTTCAACTATATCTTGATCTTTTTTATCTTTTTTTTTGCCTTTTGGAGGGCAATTGGGTTTAAGTAACTTGCCCAAGGTCACATGGCTAGGTTTTTGTTTGTGTATGCGTTAAGTATCTGAGGCCCTATCCGAACTCAGGTCCTTCTGACTCCAGGGCCGATGCTCTACTTTATGCGCCACCTAGCCGCCCCGTCTTGATCTTTTCTTAATGGAGAAAGGTGGGTCCTAGAACCAGATACTCCAGGTCTTAGAGGAAGGCTGCAAGACTATGGGTACAAGAGTTAAGTTTGATTATCACTCAATCCATTTTCCTAAGAATGGCCTTAGGTTTTGTTCTACCCACTTTCCCAAAGAAAAACATCTGGAAAGGGTTTCAGCTCCCTTTTCTCTCCTCTTCCTCATCCTACCTGCCCTCTGCCAATACGTCCTTCTTCTTCGCTCCTGTCTCACACAAAGAGATATCCCTACTTCTGGCCGAGGCAAATTCCTCTACATGCACCAGTGATCTCATTCCATCTTATCTATTCCATCTTTCTTTCATCTCCACCCTTTCTTTTACTTTTAGTTTCTCCCTATCTACTGACCCTTCCCCAAATGACTGTAAACATGTCCATGTCTCCCTCATCCAGAAAAAAAAATTCTCATGATTCTTCCCTCCTCTATGTTGTCCAGTATCTCTTCTGTGCTTTGTGGCTAAACTTCTTGAGAAGACCATGTATGGGAGATGCCTCTCCTTCCTTTCCTCTCAATTTTTTCTTAACTTGCTGTAGTTCAGCTTCTGACCTCATTATTCTACTGAAACTGCTCTCTCCAAAGTTATGAGTGATCTCCTAATTGCCAAATCCAATGGCCTTTTCCCCACCTTCATTCCTTGTGACATCTCTGTAGTCTTTGAAAGCCTCAATCACCCTCTTCTGGGTATCCTCTTCTCTTTAAGTTTTTGGGGTGCTCCTCTCTCTTGATTCTCCTCTTATCCATCGAAAGTTCCTTCCCAGTTTCCTTTGCTTAGATCCGCATCCAGGTCACCCCACTAATTTTGAGTATCCCACAAACTTCAGTCCTGGGCCCCCTTCTCTTCTCCTCTCTACTACTTCACTCCAGGCCTTAGAGTGAAGGCTGCAAGACTACAGGTACAAGAGTTAAGTTTTTTTTTTGTCTCAATGTTGATGATTCTCAAATGCCCTGACCTCTCTGCTAACCCTCCAGTCTCTCATCTCCATCTGCCTATGAGACATCTTTATTAAAAATAAATTGATTTTTTATTTATCTTTAACATTCTATTCCTTTTACATTTTGAGTTCCAGATTCTCTCCCTCTTCCACCCTTCTTCCCCCCCCCCCCAAGAAAGCAAGAAAATATAAACTCTGCATGTGAAATCATGCAAAACATATTTCTGTATTAGCCATATTGGAAAAAAAGCAAAAAAAATAAAGTGAGAAAATTATACTTCAATTTATGCTCAGAGTTTGTCAGTTCTCTCTGTGGAGATAGCATTTTTTCATCAAAAGTCCTCTGGAATTGTCTTGGATCACTGTATTGATCTGAATAACCAAGTCTTTCATAGTTGATCACCATTACAACATTGCAGTCACTATGCACAATGATCTCCTGGTTCTTCTCACTTCGTTTTGGATCAATTCATATTGGTCTTGCCATGTTTTTTCAGAAACTTCCCTTATCATTTCTTATAATATGGTACTACTTCATCATAAGCATATGCCACAACTTCTGCAGTCATTCCCCAATTGATGAGCATCCCTTCAATTTCCAATTCTTTGCTACTACAAAAAGAGCTGCTATAAATACTTTTGTAGACATGTCCTCCTTTTTTTTCCTCTTTGGTATTGTTGAGTCAGAGGGTATGCACAGTTTTGTAGCCCTTTTGGGCATAGCTCCAAATTACTCTCCAGAATGTTTGGATCAATTCACAACTCCACCAACAGTGCATTAATGTACCTATTTTCCCTTAGGCAGTTAGATGGAACAGTGGATAGAGTATCAAGTCTGGAGTCAGGAAGACTCATCTTCCTGATTTCAAATCTGGATCAAATACAAAATCCTCCGTTCAGCATGAAGCCCTTCATAATCTAGGCCCATCACATCTTTTTAAATCTTACTGCCCACCACATACTCTTCAATCCGGTGTCATTGGCTTGCCATTGCTCAAACAAGACACTCGGTCCCTCAGGTCTGGGCCTTTTCTTTGGCTGACCTCAATGCCTGGTATAGTCTTCCTCTCCATCACAATGTCCTGGTTTCCTGGGTTGCCTTTAAGTACCAATTAAAAGCCCACCTTTTATAGGAAGTTTTCCCCAAGTATTCTTAATTCTTCTGCCTTCCTTCTGTAAATTATTTCCTATTTATCCCATATAGGAATTGTATTTGCTTTTTGTCCCTCCTCCCATTAGATTGTAAGGTTCTTGAAGGCAGGGACTCTCTGTTATCTTTTGTTGTATCCCCAACACTTAACACAGTGCCTCTGATATGGTAGGTGCTTAAATAATGCTTATTGCTGACTAACTAATTACACAGAGTCCTCAATGTTTCTCTAATTCTCATACTGGAACTGATTTTGTATTCGAAGTGATATTGAATAAACAATAACTTGGTTCTGTTTTAGCTTAGCACTCATGCCTAGCACAGGGCTGTGGGTTGGAATGATTGTGATCTGGCATGGTGGTCATTTGATTATCTTCATCGATAAATTGGGCATGGGGTTGGTTTGTAATTTCTCTAACACAAATTACTCCTAGTTAGACTAAAACCTAACTTGGGTCTGGTTGGGGCAAAACCTAAGCAGATTAGCCTTTGCACTTGATCCTTTGGCAGATATAGTGGAAAAAAGTGCTGGATTTGGAATTAGAATCTAAGTTAAAATCCTGCTTCTCCCCTTACTATCTATGTGACTTTGGTAAAAGTATTTTCTTTCAGTTTCCTCTTTGTCTCAGTTTCCTCATCTTTAAAATTAGAGGATTGGATTTAGATGACCTTTAAGTTCCCTTGTAGTACTAAGTCTATGAACCTATAATTCTTTCCCCAAAGGTTCAGTTGATTCCTAGACATTCAAGTCAGAGGATGCCAATGAATGAAGCCCTCTGGGTACTTATAAACTTACCTTGGGAACAGCCCACCCTGGACCCAAATCCTTTAGAAACCTTGAAGACTCCAGAAGCATCTTGGGCCTCTTTTCTATGCCTAACCCTATCTCTAACCCTCATCCAAATGATGTTAGTGAAATCCACAAGATTACAGGGTATATGCAATTCCTGATTCTGTGATGGGAAAGTGACTGAAGATGAGGGACCTCCTGGGAAGTGAAGCTTTGGTCCCCTTAGCCCACAGGTCTGAGTTCCCTCCAGCTGTCTTGGTTTTGCTCAAATGCTTCCACACACAGTTAGGATAAACTGGAGAGAAGAGAGGAATAGCAGTAGCATTGACTTAAGGACCATCATTTGGCTTCTGGAATAGGGAAGTCTTTGACAGGAAAGGAATTGGGATTATTTGAATAATTAGGACAAGATAGACAAAGAGTAAAGAGATGTCTTTTGAGAAGTATTATTTAAAAAATGAATGAGGCTTTAAATGTATTTTCTGGTAAAGGACTCATTGTATCCTCAAATTAAGCCTTGAAATGATTGACTTGAATGACATGGAGAATAGACTGGTTAAAAGAAAGAATAACCCTCAGATTAGCAACAATGTTTGTTTAACTTTCCAATGTGACATAGTAGCTATTGGAAACCTTTTTTAGTGAAATGTAGTCTCCAGATTAGTAGTTGCAATAGCAAGAAGAACATGGCATTTCTGCAGAAGTGTTTCCCTAGGTTCAAGTGTTAATCGAGCATGATTCAGCCGCAGCCTTTTATCTTAATCAGAGCTATTAATTATAGGTTGGGTTTGTTTTTTAAACATTTCCAAGAATATGTCAGGGAGGAAAAAAGATGAGTATTGCGCCTTTGATCTCTTGTTCTTGGAAAAGAAACATGATTAGGATGAGAGTAGTTTGGCATTGGCAGAGGCTCCAAAACACCATAACCAGAAATGGAACGAGGGTGTGGGGCATTGGGGGTTTGCCACAAGGAAGGAAATTTACTGGTGTCAGCAGAACCATTCTGGGACATACTTCCTACCCCTGGGCTACATTGTAAGTGAACCTCTTTCCTCTATTAACCCTAGTTGAAAAAAATTGCTAATTTACAGCTCTGACCGTGCCTCTTTGGACAAATTCTCATACAGTGAGGATATTTATGGTGGAAAGGCATTGGGCTTGTGTAGGATGAATAAGGGATGCAATTATAGATTGTTCCCCCCCTCCCCTTTAATGCCAGTCTTGAATTACCTTGAATTCATTTAGAGGAAGTCAGCAGACATACATGCCAGTTTTAAGTGACTAAGATACTCACATTACAATATCTGTATTCTGCCAGGAATTTCCAAAAATGTTGGGCCCTCTTTCCCACAGATGGCTGCTTTACAATCATATTCACAGAAGCACTAAATAGAGTAAGAGCAAGGATCTCTTGAAATGCAGTAGATTTGTTCTGAGTGGCTTCAGCAGGCAAAATTGAACTTATTGGGTGGAAAGAGGAAGAAGGAGACCAATTCTGGTTCAACTTCAGGAAGAATTTTCTAATATTTAGAGCTACCCAATAATGGAATTGTTTGCTTTAACATGGACTTAATTTGTCATTATTGGAGATATTGAAGCAAAATCTGAATGACCTTCTATTATTCTGGGGGGAGGAGGAGGGCACATACATTATGGAAGGGAAAGGACTAAGCATTTATATAGCACTAATTGTATTCCAGGTATTGTGCTAAGTGCTTTTTAATAAATAACAAATATTATCTCATTTGATCCTCAAACATCCCTGTGAAGTAAGTGTTGTTATTATCCCCATTTGATGATTAAGGAAGCTGAGGCAAACAGAGGCTAAGTGATTTGTTCAGGGTGACACAGCTAGTAAGTGACCTTGGGGTCAAATCTGAACCCAGATCTCCCTAACTCCAAATCTAGCATTCACCACCAACTGCCTCATCGGGCAGTGAGCTTGTCCTTTCCAGTTCCCTGACTGGGCAAAGTGATTGATTGTTTCAATTGTATTTTAAGATCTATTGTGCAAGATAATTTTATATTGGGGAAAATATGAGTATTTTCCCCCTTTTTATAATTTCTAAAGTCAATTTTATGTGCATATTGTCTCTCCTGATTGTTTTTAAGTAAGCTCCTTGAGGTCAGAGACTGTCCTTTTTAAAATCTTCATATCCCTAACATACAACAGACTGCCTGGCTCACAATAATTGCTTAATAAATGATTGATTGAATTTCAGTATAATAAAAATTGATACTTAAAAAAAATAAATTATTTACTTTTAGTTTTCAACAATCACTTCCATAAGTTTAAAATTTTCTCCCTTCCCTCTCCCTTCTCCCTCCCCCAAACAGCTTGCAATCTGATTAGGGATCTATACAAATATTCCTATTAAACACATTTTCACATTACTCATGTTGCATGGAAGAATTATGACAAATGGGAAAAACCAAGAGAAAGGCAAAAAAACAAAACAAAACAAAAAAGAAAATAGTCTGCTTTGTTCTGCATTCTGATTCCATACTTCCTTCTCTGGATGTGACTGACATTTTCCATCATGTGTTCTTTGGAATTGTTTTAGGGCCTTGCATTGCCGAGAAGGGCTAAGTCTATCAAAAATCAGTCCTCGAACACTATGGCTGTTACTGTGTACAATGTTCTTCTGGTTCTGCTCCCCTCACTCAGTATCAGTTTTCTTTTTTTAATGACCAAACAAGCAATATAGAGCACATGATGAAATGCAAAATGGATAATTTTGATTATATTAAATTGAAAAGTTTTTTGCACAAAGCCAGTGCAACCAAGATTAGGAGGGAAATGGAAAATGGGGAAAGAATTTTTACAACCAGTGTCTTTGATAAAGGCCTCATTTCTAAAATAAATAGAGAACTAAGTCAAATTTACAAGAATACAAGTTATTCCCCAATTGATAAATGGTCTAAGGATATGAACAGGCAGTTTTCAGAGGAAGAAATTAAAGCTATCTATAGTCATATGAAAAAATGCTCTAAATCACTATTGATTAGAGGAGATGCAAATCAAAACAATGCTGAAGTGCCACATCACACCTATCAGGTGGGCTAACATGACAAAACAAGAAAATTATAAATGTTGGAGAAGATATGGGAAAATTGGAACACATTCATTGTTGGTAGAGTTGTGAACTGATCTAACCATTCTGGAGAGCAATTTGGAACTATGCTGAAAGGGCTATAAAAATATGCATACCCTTTGGCCCAGCAATATACCACTTCTAGGTCTGTATCCCAAAGAGATCATAAAAATGGGAAAAGGACACACATGTACACAAATATTTATAGCAGCTCTGTTTGTGGTGACCAAGAACTGGAAATCGAGGGGATGCCCATTAGTTGGGAAATGGCTAAACAAGTTGTCATATATGGATGTAATGGGATATTATTGTGCTATAAGAAATATTATAAGATATATGATAACATAAGAAATAATGAACTGGAGAAATCTGGAAAGGCTTATGGAAAAACTGATACTTGTGTAGTGGTTTTGTTGTTGTTGTTGTTGTTGTTTTTGCCTTTTGGAGGGCAACTGGGGTTAAGTAACTTGCCCAAGGTTACATGGCTAGTTTTATTGTGTTAAGTGTCTGAGGCTGGATCCAAACTCAGGTCCTCCTGACTCCGGGGCCAGTGCTTTACTCACTGTGCCTCCTAGCCGCCCCACTTGTATAGTGTTTTAAAGCTCATGATGTTCTCATTTAAGGCATTGCAGTGGACAGAGCACTTATCTTGGAAACAGATTCATTTTCTTGAGTTCAAACCTGGCCTCTGACCTTTACTAGATGTGTGACCCTGAACAAATCACTTAACCCTGTTTATCTCAGTTTCCTCATATGTAAAATAACCAGGAGAAGGAAATGGCAAACCACTCAAGTATCTGCCAAGAAAACCCCCAATAGGGGTCACAGAGTCAGATACAAATGAAAAAAAAAAAATGACTAAAAAACAACTTACTAGAGCCTGTTTAGAAAATTAAGCAAAAAAAAAAAAAAAGGGAGGTGTCACAAAGAGTCAGACAACTGAAAAATGACTGAACAAAAAAAAAAAGCCTCATCAGTTCTGGCAGGAAGATAACTAGTCATAGATTTAGAGTTGGAAGGGATTGTGGAGACCATCAAAGTCAATGGATAAATCCTAGGTTGAGATACGTTAATTAACTTGCCAATGTCACATATTAGAAGCAAAATTTGAACTTGGGTCTTCCTTACTTGCAAGTCCAACACTGTACCCACTATCCCACATAGCTGCCTAATGGTTATTATCCCCCAACATGAGTGAGAGGAAAGAAAACGTGTATTTTAACTCTACTAAAAGATGAAATCAGTGCCTGACACTATGGGAAGGGAAATTCTCAATCTTGTTTGTATACACAAATGATAGCTTTCCTTTGCTCATATATTAAAAAGCAACACTAAGCAGAAAATATTAAAATGTGAACATCGATCTAGACTGATAATGTGCGAAAAGCTGCTCCCTGGATATGACGCCTTCATACCCATTTTCTGAATTCATTCCTTTATACCTCCTCAGTCTGCTTTTTGTGGGGCTTGTTATTTTTCCTGAGTTTCCTGTTCTGGAAGGCAGACATTTTGTGGGGTCTTCTATGTGTCAACTAGAAATGTGCCTTGGGTATTTCTGCTGTTTTCTGTCTGTCTTCCTTTTTTTTGTATTGTTATTCTGAGCTGAGCTTTTAAGTATACACTGGGAAGTGACAATCATCACTGAAAAATGTAAGTGTTTTGAAAATGTGTCCCCTCCTTTCAGAACATTACACAGACGGATTTGTGTATTAACTTCTCATTCTTTTCCTCTTCTCAAAATGATAGCTAGTATTGTGAGGAGCTTGGATTCTTCCTCATTATTTTTTCGTCATTGACCTAAATCTGTGACTAGAATAAACTAAGAAGAAATGTTCTAGAAACTCGGTAACAGATAGCATGTTTTATTTTAGTAAATTCTGAACAATCCATAAAACAGTAGACCAATCTGGCATTTTCTTGGTGATCTTGTAGATGCACTATCTTTTATACCTTTAGAAATACATAGGTGAAAGAAAAATAGTAGTTTATCATCTCTCAATCTCCAGTATCTGATGAGTTGTCTGATTTCTTTTTTCTGTAGTTGGTTACTGCCTTCCAGCTCCTTTAATGTATCTCTCACTATAATGAATGATTGGTCAATTTAGTTACCAGTACAAGAAAGCAAGGAGAGAAAGCAAGCTAGTTTACTAAAAAGGCACTGGACTATGAAGACCTGGTTTTGATTCTCAGCTTTTTGTTCATTGAACCTTTGTAATCCTCATTTTCTCCTATATAACTCTGGATCCCTAGGTGGTGCAGTAGATAGAGTGCTGGGTCTGGATTTAGAAAGACCTGAATTCAAATGTGATCTCAGACACTCATTAGCTGTGTGACCCTGGGCAAGAACCTTAACCCGGTTTACCTCAGTTTCCTCATTTGTAAAGTGAGCTGGAGAAGGAAGTGGCAAACCACTCCAGTATCTTTGCCAAGAAAATCCCGATGGTGTCACAAAGAGTCAGACATGATTAAAAACAACTGAAAAATAAGAACGACAAATTCCCTCATCCCCTCCACCATTTGTTGTTTCTGAGAGGTATAAGGTAGTACATCAGAGTTGTTTTAATTTGTCTTCCGCTAATCAATTGTGATTTAGAGCATGTTCCAACCACTATAGATAGCTATGATTTTTTTAAATCAACTATTCATATCTTTTGACCATTTATTAATTTGGGAATGGCTCTTATTTTTTTATTAATGGCTCTTATTTTTATAAATTTTACTTAGCTCCCTATATATTTGAGAAATAGAAATAAGGTTTGCAAAGACTTGTTCACAACTGAACAATAACAACATTGGAATAATAATACTCAGACTACACAGATAAGATAGCTGTGTTTTATATTCTTTTAAAGGACAGATAGATGACTCAGTAGAAAGAGCACTGGATGTAGAGTCAGAAAGACTCGAGTTCAAATTCAGCCTCAGAAACTTACCTGCTCTGTGACCCTGGGCAACTCACAGAACCTTTGTCTAAGTTTCCTCATGTATAAAATGGTGATAATAATAGCATATGCCTTATAGTTATTAATATTTTAGTAGCTAATATTTTAAAGTGCTTTAGGGTTTGCAAAGAGCTTTACAAATATTATTTCATTTGTTCCTCACAACAACCCTGGGACAAAAGAGGAAACTGAGGCCAGATAAGTTCAATGTCTCATTTAGGGTCATGAAGCTAATAAATGTCCCAGTCTGTATTTGAACTTGTGTCTTCCTCACTCCAAGACCAGTGCTCTATCCACTGCACCACCTAGCTTGTGTCTTCCTCACTCCAAAACCAGTGCTCTATCCACTGCACCACCTAGCTACACCCAAGGTTGTTAGGAAAAATGAAATAATATTTGTAAAATTTTTTCAAACCTTAAACACTATATGTGTTAATTATTACTGAAAATAGCTAACATTTATATTGTGCTTACTACATGCTAAAAGCTATACTGAACACTTTGCAATTATTATCTCATTTGATCCTTACAAGTCTGGGAGGTAGGTGCTATTATTATTCCATTTCATAGTTGAGGAAACTAAGACAGAGTTACGTGACTTGCCCAGGGCCACACAGCTCATAAGTGTCTGCAGCCAGATTTGAACTCAGATCCTTCCTGACTCTAGACCTGGCCCTCTCTCCACTGTGCCACCTAATTCTTATTAGGTTATCATTATGATAATGTCACTATTTCAGTGTTTCAATGAATCTTATTCATGAAGGCACTTTCAACCCACTTTGTTGTGCCTTCTTATCCTGTAAGATTCTTGTCCATGCTTCCATAATCCCTCTTTAGAGGATCTACTAATTCCTTGGAGCTCTGCTCCTTAAACTTCAAAATTTGTATGGCCTTCCGTGTAACACTTAGATTGCTTCTTCTTCTTGCCATATGATTGATGCATCTCCAGCTCAACACATGTTCAGTGGTATCTTTTATTCCATTTTTTCATGCAGTCTTACACCGTAGCCAACTTTCATATTGCTTTTTTGGATTCACTCACCATTTTGATTCTTTCATAATAATGACACTTTATGATTTATAATCATGTATCAGTATTTGCTGGGAAATGTTAATATTGAAAAGATGTTTTTTGTGTCATGGAGCAACTTCACTCCCTCTTTTTACCTGATTCCTTAGAGCCTTTTGTGTCTACAGTGTTGGCTCTCTCTTTAAGAGCCATCAATGGTGTGGCTAACCTTTTAACCAATGGCTACCCACCCTCTATTTTTATCAAATTAATGCTAAAGGTAACCATTAAATGGTTACTGTCTTCCAGATCCTTTAATGTCTCTTTCACTATAATGAATTGTCAAAACTTCTTGACATTTCATGAGTTGTAAATAAGTCACCGGTTTTATACTCTTTGCAGCCTTAGAACACATCATTTTGGTATGAGCCAAAGCATCTCACACCATTTGCATGGTACATCTGTGACTATCTTAAAACTTCAGTGTCTCTCTTACCATTACCTTCCCCATGTAGTATGTGGTCTCATCAAGTGACTTGATCAAGGACTCTGATCAAATTCTCCCCCATATACTCTATGCAGAAGTATCTGCATGTTTTCTTTCTGATATAAATTTATTTCCTAACCCGTCATTCTTCTGAGATGCTGCAATGGATCTGCCTTTTTATTTCTAAAGTTATTTAGTATCAGGCATCTAGGTGGAAAAGTGGATAGAATGCCAGGGCCTGGAGTTAGGAAACTAATTTTCCTGAGTTCAAATCTGGCCTCAGACACTTATTAGCTGTGTGACCCTGGGCAAGTCACTTAACCCTGTTTGCCTCAGTTTCCTCATCTGGAAAATGAGTTGGAGAAGGAAATGGCAAACCATTCCAGTATCTCTACCAGGAGAACCCTAAATATGGGTCACAAAGAATGGGATACAAATGAAAAAACTCAAGAACAACGGTTTACTACAGCCTATTTAGAAAACAGTAAAATTCATTTTTCAATATTTTCTGCTTTTGACTAATCCAGTGGCTCTTTCACTTGCTCCAACCTTTCATAAACAGTATTTTCTTTATTGCTTAATATTCCTCAACATCAAGGTAGATGCATGATCTGTCTCTCAACTCTCCCTTTCCTTCCTCTCTCCCTCTGTAGCAGCAAGCACCCCAACATCCCCAGGGTAGCTGCCAATATAGGTCCTTAGATCTGCTTTTCAAAAGGAAAGCAACTCAAAATGGGTTAACAAGCTTACTTTAATCAAACATGTATTACCTAGTTCAGGGGGAAAAGGTCAGCACCCTGAACTTCAGATTATACAGACAGAACTTACAGATCAAACAGACAGGCTTCCAAACTGTCCCAACATTACATACATCAATACCAAATCACAGTTACCAGAGAGGGAAGCATCAACATCTGGGTTTTCAAAGCCGGGGGGCTCTCAACAACGGCTTCCCAGAGTCTCATCTGGTCAAATCACACAACACTTCTCAAAGTGAGCCCCCAAGCAAAGCCTCTCCTCAGGGTTTATATAGCCGTCCCCTGGCTCAGAGAATGTAACAACCTTCTGGACCCACTGCCCAATCACAAAGTATCAAGGTGTGGGCTTTCCTGAAAAACAAGCCTCCCACCACAGGCTCCAGGTGCACTTAAGCTAGGGGCAGGGAAGATCTTTAAATTTGCATTTCCATTACACCCTCCTTCTGCTCCCCTCCCCCCAGGACTTCAAATGACTCCTTCCTGGTCAGGTAGCTAGTGTCAGAGAAGGGAGGGAATCTCACCAAGGTCTTGTTAACAGAATTTTTGCTGAGCCAGTTTCTAACCTGAAAATGATGGAAGAGCAGACCAGAGACAAAGTGCCAGTGATCAGGTAGCCATTTAATTAATTAGTTTCACCACGAGCACTGATATGCAAATCAGAAATTCTCCTGATCAGAATTCCACCTTAGTGAAGTGAACTTAGAGATTATATATTATTTATATAAATCACAAGTGGGAGGAGGGGAGAGGGGAAGGTGGATTACAAATAATCATTCCTATAACCAGAATGGTTTCCCACAACAAACCCACAAATGGAAGACAATACAAAAATTCTGGGGTCCACTGGAAGCAGTATTGCCAAAGTCATTGGGGCTCATTACTTGGTGGGTCACAGGACCAAGGTTCTGTGATAGCAACAGATTTTATAGTCTTTGATTAGCTTCACATCAGGTACTGGGGCAGAAAGATGCCAGTGATTGTGAGCTTTGTCAATATTTGATCGATCAGTTCAAACTATATCGTGAGCATGTCTCCCAAGCTGGAAAAGACAATTCTGAAAAATCTAATCTATTAGTATATTCATTACACATATCATGTCAATTATTATAAAAATCATAATTCCCTTCACAGTCTCTACTTCATTATCCTGCTAATTGTCTGAAATAAGGTCTTAATGAAACTAGAGAGTTTGGAGCTAAATTGTGTAGGATTTTAAAAGCTAAACAGAAAAAAATGGTTTTTGAAAATTTTTATCCTCAGGTGTTTGGGATACAGTGCTCGGAAAACAGACACACAGACCCCACCCCCCAACACTCCCCAGTAGCTTTATCAGGTCTATTTTCAAGGACAAATCACAGATGGGCAGAGAGCCCAGAGCAAAGACGGTTATGATGGGGGTGAGACTTAGGGCCACAGGATTAAAGCTGAAATTCTAAAAAAAAAGTGAAACCAGAATAAGAAATTAATCATAGTTACCCATTTGGAGTCAGAACTGCAGAGAACAGAAGTTGAAGTTTAAAGTAAATTGGGAAGGGATATGAAGTTATCAAAACTAATGTCTGAGATTGAGATCTGAAAATCCTAAATAAAACGTAGGGAGGAGCAGTAGGAAGAAGCAGGAGTTACTATTGAACCAGTGGGGGATGGGAGAACTATAGAATGATTTTTGTTTTGTTTTGTTTTTTTAAAGAAGCAAACAGCATTGATAAATAATAGCTTAATTATTTGGGTGGAGCTGGCCTAAAGATTAGAGTTTGCACCTGGCAGTAAAGGTAGAAAGAGCCCCAGCTGCTTTTGATCTTACATTGGACACATTCTGCTCTGTAATTGTTTAGAAAATGCCTTTGTTTCTAAAGGGTAAAATAAGTTGAATTTCCTTTTCTTGTGAGCCTTGAACTGATGGGTGGCTGAGTTAACCTTAAGTAGAATTTTGCAGGAAGAGGAAAGGCGTGTTCCTGATTTGTTTACAATTGAGGTTTTGGGGTTGGGGGGGAAAGGTCAAATTGAAATTAAATTAGTTACTTACTACAAAGAGATGCCCAGGAACATTGCTGACTTTTTTTCATTCTCTAGCTTAATAGTGGGCAGTTAGCTAGTGCAATGGTTAGAGCACCAGGCCTGGAGTCAGGAAGACTCACTCATCTTCCTGAGTTCAAATATGGCCCCAGATAGTTACTAGCTGTGTGACCCTGGATAAGTCACTTAATCCTGAGTTTCTACATCTATAAAATGAGCTGGAGAAGGAAATGGCAAATTACTCCAATATCTTTGCCAAGAAAACTCTAAATAGGGTCACAAAGAGTCAGACAGAACTGAAAAAGCTGATAGTATTTAAGATACCTTAAAGGAGTGAAAGAAATTCACTTTAGACAAATTAACTGGTAAGAAAGGCAGAAATGAAACTTTGGCCCAGGTTAAGATCTCTCTCCTCCTTCTGGGATAATCTGGCCATAAATAATTTACTGGGTTAATCCATCCACTGAGCTAACCCTTTTTTTTGAGCACGTAAACAAGCTCTTGTCCTGAGCTTGGTTGACCCAGCTGATAGTAGTAGTAGGGATATACTTTAAGAGGTCAAAGAAAGCAGGAGGGATCCAGATGTAGAAAAAAAAAAAATAGCAGTACTTCCTATTTTAGCATAGAATTGGAAACAAAGTGGGTGTCTATGAATTGGTGTAAGCATGAAAAAATTATAGAATATGAGTGAAATGGAATAATGCTATATGAGAAATGACAAAAGGGTAGATTCAAAAGAACATGGGAAAAACTTTGCTCCATAAAAGTTGTTTCAGATATAAACCTCTTTCAATTCTTTGTATTTTAAGTTGTTCATACTTATTGATGTTTGCCAAATTCATAATAAAAAAGGCAAAATTTTAAAATCATTAGGAAAAATAATTTAGCTTTCAGTCTGAAGTGTGAGTGTCACTTAAAAGCTAAGGCCAGTTTTTTCAGCAGGAAGATCATTTATTTAATTACAATATGGAAATCAAAAAATTTTTTTAAGACACAAAACACACACAATGGTAAATACTGAAAAAAATGAAACAGGAAGAGAGTGCTACTAAATATGCTTAGATATAAATCCTTTAGGGTTTCAATATAGATGGTAATCTATGGATGATCTAAGCAGAGCATTAACCAAGAAAAATTACACATGCTGCCTAACCAACAATTATTGCACCTAGGGACAAATTCATTTGAGCTTTGAGGGAAGGGGATAGAGGCAGATAGCCACTGAGGATGGTTTTCTCTGGGTTGGGAGAAAGAGCAGCAAGTATCAGAGATTCCAGCCTACACTCTCATGACATGGTCTTTTGTCCCAAATTCACATGAGAAGGCCTAGGATGTGGCACTGGGATGAAGTAGATGCCAGGAGAGGGCCATCATGGTGATGTAACCATGGGGGTGGTGGCCCAGGTCTAGGCAAGGAAGCAAAGAATGTTCCAGCATCAGACTTGGAGCCACAGAACACCAGGAGAGGAAGAGGTGGCAGATTCGAGGAATCCCTGTGAGTAAAAAAGTGCATCTTCTTTTCCCAGCATCATGGTTTCATAGGACAAAGTTCAAGTGAATTATAGTAATCTCTCCACAACTTCTAATATACAAAATGCCTTTGTGTTTGCTGATTTTTCCAAGTTTTTTTTTACATTACACAGTATGTATGATTTTCTTATTTTAAGGTTTTAATTTTTTTTTTGGACATATAAAGCATAATGCTTTACAGTTCAAGGCAGGCACTCCATAATGCCTCACAGAAATAGGCCAATTCTCATTTTCAGTTTTCATAGCATTGCAAATATTCCAAACTCTAAAATAACAGCAGTGCTCTGGGGTTCTGGAATGGATATGTAAGAAACTTTAGCAGACTCTGTGAGGCAAGTTGGTAAACAGTTCCATTATCAGCATTTTACATCCGGAGAAACTGAGATAAAGAGAGAGACATAACTTCATTTGTACCAGTACTGTTCTAGATATAGCTCCCAGGGTAGAGATGGCATTAGTTTATTTATTGTGCAAAACTTTTAAAGCAATTCTCAAGTGCATCTGAGTAGTAAACAAATATTTTAAATGATTATAAGTGATTTATTTAAAGTATACATCATAGTTGGATTTGAGTCATATGTGTAGAAATGGAAGACATTAGAGGAATTTTCCTAAAAACACTTAATGAACCATAATGGTAATAAAAGTAATAACAGAACATGTACTTCCCTTACCCTAAAACTAGTGCTCATTATCCTGCAAATGTATATACTTCCTCTAGAAGGAGCAGATAGGAATCTTGTATGGGACAAACTTCCATGGGGAAGTTATGTCCAGGAAAACCAGATGGGTTCACGCCTGACTCTCCAGAGCTGCTGATGTCTTCTGGTGATGCTACTGGCCTGTTCTCTGTGGCATCTCTTGGTTACCTTGAAACCTGGCAGATATTTTTCTTTTAATGTGAATCAATGTGACAAACACCTTAAGCTGGCCAGAGTATCCACCCTGCTGTTTAAAGTCCAATTCAGGACCACTCTTCTCCATTATGAGCTTTAGAAACAGAGTTGGCCAAAATGATGGAATAAATAGCGTCTAGGATAAGTAAAATATTTCTGATCTACTTGCTTTTGTTAATAAATGATTCAGAGTAATAGGGAAGTCATGAAGACAGAAAAGCTGTTGTTCCATTTGAAAGAAATGATAATGACCCTTTCACCCAAAGGAGTTTAATTGAAGACATTATATTCTGGTGACTTTCTAGAAACAATTAAAAATAGTTTATTGTTTCTGAATGTCAGAGCAGCTCTGAGTAACTTTTAGTAATAAAGAATTGGTTTTTTTTTTTAAATGTTGAGTTACTTTTTTGGTTTATAACCCCTCTGAATCATCACTTGTGGATTTCAACTTTTCTCACATGCTGTGTATGACTATGTCTAGATTTTGGAGGGTAAAGTGGTTATTGATGAACATTCTTTCAACTAGGGCATAATGTCAAAGACTTGGAAAGTGGGAGATCCCTGAGAAAGTGGTTACTACTGTTCTCCTGGAATTTGTGATTTGTCATAGGATCAGAAGGCCAGAAGGGACTTTGAGAGGTCACATCATCCATTCATAATTTTTATTAGCTTCCAACTTAGGGGTGCCTTCCAGCTGACATTTCAGCATATTTTTGGAGTATGGTGGGGTGGGGGAGAAATGAGAAGAGACAAGTATGTTAATTGAATGAAGGACTTTGCCCTTTTTGTGATTTAGAAGGTGCATCTAAAAAAATTCTCTACCTCACTGATAAGGAGATCTAGGAAAGTTTCAGAGAGAACTTAACAAATGATTAATTAATCCACAGATGAAGGATCTGCTACTTCTTCCCACCCCCATTTCTTTTCCCTGGAGGCAGATGTATCACTAGTTACTACTATTCAGCATTTCATATCATTACTATTCAATAAAGCAGCATGTGTATGCGTGCTTATGTCTATACATGCATATATGTTTGTATTTACATATATACATTTGTATGTATGTACACATACATGTATACATATATGTATGTGCATATGTTTTATGTATATATTTGTATACATACAGGCATTGAATAATGAGTTTGTGCTGAAGTCTTTCATGTTCCGTTAAGTTTACTATCTATAAGCATAAATAGAACAAAAAAGAATTCAGGGTTTTTCCCATTTATAACCTCTTAAGTGAGAAATAAACTTTTTATTTTTCTTTGAACCTCAGTCTTCTCCGCTACAAGAAGTTTTGTTTCTTTCAAAAATTGTTTATAAAAATAATATATTAGGGTTGGCTTATTAGGGTTCAGTTAGTTCATGCCATGGTTGACCAATTAATTACCCAATAGGCAAGTATCTCCTGTGTGCCAGGTAGTATATGAGGTATGGTGGTACAAAGACAAAAACTGGGATAGTTCTCATTTTTAATCAGATACCTGCTTTTAATTTAGTTGTTTTTTTTCCTCCCAACTTTTCCTTTCCTTTCCCCTCCCTTCTCTTTTCCTCTCCTGTCCTCTTCACTTCATTCCTGTGATTTTATGGGTGAGGAGAACTCCTTCAACCTACACACGTTAACCACTTGTCTATAATTTATATAATTACAGAATATCTTGGGCCCTGAAAAGTTAAATAACTTGCCTAGGGTCATACATTGGGTAATGTACGAAAAAGTAGAATTTGAACCTAGGCCTTCCTAATTTCAAAGCCATTTTGTTATCCACTAGCCATTCTTCTTAATTATAAGAAGACAAATTCAGTTGAACTGAAGGGGGAATTAATTACTATATTGACCTCTAGATGTATGTGTAATTTTAAAGAAAATCTGAACATGTGATTTCATTTAAGAACCCCCCAATTTAATTAATTCTGCTTAATGCTAATTAGTTCAAATCAGCAGCTATTCTACAACTTATATTCTTTTTTTTATTAATTTGTTTGTTTATTTTTAGTTTACAGGATTCAATTCCATAGTTCCTTGAGTTTCAAATTTCCCTTCCCTCCCTCCCCCCACCCCCCAAGACGACATATAGTTCATCATAGAATCTGCAAATACTTTCACATTAGACATTAGTCAGGTTACAAAGGCCGATTGTACTAGAAGGAATGAAAAATGTTAAAGAGGAAATAAAACCAAACAATGAAAAGAAAAAAATCAAGTAGTTTGCTTCCATCAGTATTCAAACTCAGTTCTTTTTAGTTCTTTCTCTGGATGTCGCATCTCTCTCCTTCATGAGTCTTTTGGGATTGACTTATATCACTGCATTGCTGAGAAGAGTCCAGTCTGTCATAGTACAACTTATATTCTTAAAGAGTTGTCTGGGCCACTGAGAGGCTAAATGAATGGCCCACTGTCATAGCCAGTATATGCCAAATGGACCTTGAACTCAGGTCTTCACTCCAGTGACTCTTATCCATTATGCTGTGTGTGTGTGTGTGTGTGTGTGTGTGTGTGTGTGTGTGTGTGTGTGTGTGTGTTTGTTTGTTCTTTTGAGACAGGATCTTCCTATAAGTGCTGAGGCAATGCACAGACCTGGTTCCACTTGAATTTTTACTGGAACTTTGACCTGTTCTGTTTCCTGACCTGGACTGGTTTGGTCCTTCTCAGGCAACCTGATGGCCCTCATCCTCCCAGGGCTTACCATGTTTATGCCATACTTCTTGTAAACTCCCAATAGGCTTGCTGCAGCTCCGACCTCCTAAATTCTAAAGATCTGTCAGCCTCAGCCTCCTTTAGTAGCAGGAAGCAAGGATTACGTTCATATACCACCACACCCAGCCTCATTGTGGTATTCTGATCATTATGTTACAAGGTCTTCCAATATTCCATGAAGTATTCTATTAGAATATTAAAAAATTGTCTAGAAATGCTTGATAGTCTAACCTTGATCTATTCTAAGTTAAACCAATACGAAATATTTTAGGATTTGGGATCTTACTTTGAGTCCTTTAAAGATAGGCATGCCAGAAGGCTTTTTTCATTCTCTTTGGAACAGTGTATACTTAGAAGAAAGCTTGCTCATAATATACTATTGAATACATTAAGAGATGAACTTCAATGCCTGCGATATTAGTATTTATTTATTTTTTGATAACATCAAAGTATTGGAAAAGCAAACACTTTGTAGGATGAGAGGATGTAAGTAGGAAAGAACAGTCCTGAAAATCCGGACCTTCATAATAGTGTATCACCTTTCAGATCCTTTTATTGTTTGTTTACTAAAGAACTACAATGAGAATAAGCCTTTTGCTTCCTCTTAAGATTCTGCATAAATAGCGAACCAGATGTGCTGTTGTTTGAAGGAATATAGTGCAATCGTGTATGTTTTTTCTCAACCTGACCCTGTTGTCTTCCAAAAGAAAAGCCTCAATTCATTTAAGAGACTGGGAGGCTGAGTAACCAAGAAAATTACTTCTTTCTTTCAGGCATCCGCTCATTCATGACATAGTCATCGGTTGGAAGTACTCCTGCCTTCTACCTTCTCCATGCCTAGCTCCTGTTTTGCTACCACAGCATTTAAGCTCTTCATTTCATCTCTTCTGGGAAGGGAGTGATTTTTGTACACTGTCTATAAGCTCTTGCTTTTAGGTCCGTTTTCCTAGATAGTCAACACCTTCCAGGTTTGATCAATTTTGCTATCTTTTAATTTTGTTCTTTTCATAGTTTCCACTGCTTTAAGATTTTCCAACTTCTGATCTAAAACCATTGATTCTCCCTGATAGCTTTCCATGAAGAACTCCAAACACACTCCTTATTTCTTACTTAAATTATTTTATTAGGCTTTCCCACCAACTTTAATATTCTATACTTTCCATACAATTGTTCCTTTGTGGGAGGTGGGATTTCTCCTGGTATTCTTTCACTTTATGTTATATCTTCATTGTATTAGGAGCTTTTCTTGGTTTATGTCTTGTGTCTCTTAGATGGCTTTTCTTCAGGGATTTCCCTGTGAGAATCTTTTTCCCTTTCTGGTCTTTTGGCTGCTCTGATACTTTGTTATATTTCTTGCTCTTTTGAGGCAAAGAGGAAGAGCATAGCTTGGATACTGCCACTCAGTCATCTTTCTAAAAGGCTTTATACTTTGCCTTTAGAAAATGTGAAACAGGAAATCTATTCAACCTGACCCTTCAAGCATTGAAAAGAGATAGTCGGGGCAGCTAGGTGGTGAAGTGAATAGAGCACCAGCCCTGGAGTCAGGAAGACCTGAATTCAAATCCAGCCTCAGACACTTAACACTTACTATCCCTGTAACCTTGGGCAAGACATTTAACTCCAATTGCCCTGCCCTTCCCCCACCAAAAAGCAAAAATAAACAAATAAATAAATAAAATAAAATGAAATAAATAAAAATAAATGAAAAGAGATCATCCAGATTTTGGAATAATGGGTCTTGCCAAGTCATTGAGCTTGGTGGATGTGGGGTGGCAGTAGATGCAGACTACAATTAGATGATTCAGTTCAATGCAACAGGTCTTTATTAATTAAACACTATGGAGACCACTGTGCTTGGCACTAGGGGTGTGAGTAGGTCAGTAGGGAGGCAAAGATTAAATAGTAGATTGCATTTGCATAGTGCTTTCCTATTCCCACAGTAAACAATGGAGTAAGTAGGATAAGTATTATTTCTGCTTTTGTAGAGAAAATTAAGACGGAGAGAAATCAAGTGACTTGCCCAAAGATACTCGACTAGTAATACTAGGAATAATCGTGTTGTTTAGTTGTTGTTCAGCTTGTCCATGGGGTTTTCTTGGTAAAGATACTAGAGTAGTTTGCCATTTTCTTCTCCATGTATCTCCATTTTTCAGACAAGGAACTGAGGTAAGTAGGGGTTGCCCAGGGTCACACAGCTAGTAACTGTCTGGAGCCAGATTTTTTTTTTTAATTTTTTTGCTTTTTTGGGGGCGGGGAGGGGAGAAGGCAGGGCAATTGGGGTTAAGTAACTTGTGCAAGGTTACACAGCTAGTTTTAAGTGTCTGAAGCTGGATTTAAACTCAGGTCCTCCTGACTCCAGGCCTGGTGCTTTCCACTGTACCACCTAGCTGCCCCAGGAGCCAGATTTTAATTCAGATCTTCCTGACTCCAAGCCTGGTGCTTTCCACTGTACTACCTAGCTGCCCCAGGTATAATCTAGAACTATTGAAACCAGCTTTCCTGATTCCCAATGTTCTTTCTGAACCATGTTGCTTCTCAACAGTAATGAATAAGTCCCTGCCCTTATGAAACTTAGAATATAGCAGAGGAATACAGTATTTGTTGTTGAGTTGGTTCAGTTGTGTCTAAGTCTTCATGACCCCATTTGGGGTTTTCTTGGCGAAGATACTGGAGTGGTTTGCCTTTTCCTTCTCCAGCTCATTTTTCATAGGAGGAAATGGAGGCAAATGGGTTTAAATGACTTATCCAGGGTCACACACCTAGTAAGTGTCTAAGGCTAGATTTGAACTCAGGAAGAGGAGTCTTCCTGACTTCAAGACCAGTACTCTATCCACTATGCCACTCTCTTTTATTTATGAAATATATACATAAATGTAATATAAAATAGATAATGATCAATGTATAAGAGAAGGGAACAATCACTACTTTCTGGGAGTATCAGAGAAGGCTTTATGGAAAAGGGGTACTTGAGTTGTGTTTTTAAGGATGGATAGGATTTCAATAGGCAGAAAGAAGGCTGGAGCTATGGAGAATGGTCTAGGCAAAGCAGATAGAGTGATCAAAATGCATGGAGGATGATAATTCTGGATTTCTATAGAGGACAACAAGTAGTCCAGGTTGCTTACAGCAAGGATTAAATAGAGAGTATTATATCAAATAAGACTGGAAAGGTAGATTGGTACCAGATTGTAGAGGACCTTGAATGCCAGTCTAAGATAATAGATTTAAAACTGGAAAGAATCTTAGAGACCAGCCGGTCCAATCCTATTATTCAGAGATGAGAAAACTGAATTCCAAATGGGTTAAGATATTTATCTGAAATCCAACTTCCAATAGCCAACATAGTGGAGTAAAGCAGGAAATCACCTGAACTCTCCCCAAATTCATCTCCAGGGGCAGCTAGGTGGCACAGTGAATAGAGCACTGGCCCTGGAGTCAGGAGGACCTGAGTTCAAATCCAGCCTCAGACACTTAACACTTACTAGCTGTGTGACCTTGGGCAAGTCAACCCCAATTTCTTTGCCTTTCCCCCTCCATAAAGCATGTGGAGTTTTATTGGGATGGTAGTGGTAAGCAAAAAACCAAAGAGAGACCAAAGGGAGAGACCAAACACTGGAGAGTGCAAAGATAGAATCCCTAGGCCTTAGTGACCTAGGATGTGGAAGGTGAAAAGTCAAACAAATTCCAAGACAAAGTTCACCAGCTGTATCCTGAATGCAAGGCAACATTCAGTATCTACACAACTTTTTAAAATGTGTCTTTTTATCCCAGATTTAGTTTCTATTTCATTTGCCAGAGGCAAGGGATCTTTAGAAGGAAATAAGCGGCTTCCCTAGCAGATCTAAGCTTAGGAATAAAGAGAATAAACCTAATTGTTTCAGATGATTTTATGATCTGAAATCATAACTAACCTTTATATAATGCTTTAACATTCGCAGAGCACTTTACAGACATCCTCTCCTTTGAGCCTTTTAATCACATTCTGAGTTAGTTCCACCAGATATTATTATCTCTGGTTTTTTTTCCAATTGAGGGTCAAAAAAGTTGTGACTTGCTTATACTCACATAGCTAGGGAATGTCAGGCATGATTTGAATGCAGATATTCCTGATCATATTATACATTGCTTAACTCTTAATATAATTACTATGCAAAGAGAGGGCACCTAGACCCTTTTATTCTTTTTTTTTTAAGCAATTGGGGTTAAGTAACTTGCTCAAGGTTACATGACCAGCCATTATTTATGTGTGGGTGCTCATTTTCTGAGGCCAGATTTGATCCTGGGTCATCCCAACTCCAAGGCTGGCACTCTTACTCACTGCGCCACCTAGCCACCCCAAGACCCTTTTATTCTTGATAGGTGGACCAGGTTCGATCTTGGGGAAACTTCTCTTTAATTAAACAGTCATATGGCTTGTGTTTGCCTTGACATGGAAGTCACCTCTGGAAATATCTGAATTATTGGCTCATTTAAAAAAAAGTCTCCATTAAGGGTATTCAGGGTCCCTGTCCCAGGCAATAAGCACCTTGTAAGCTTTTGAACATAAAGTGTGTGTATATGTGTATATTGCTAAGTCCTGCTGTTTCTGCGTTCAAAAACATCCCTCATAAGCCCCTTTCTTTCCTCTGATACTGCACCTCCCCCCTCCCTTGCCTACCCCACGTCTTCCCTGCTTTTATCATTCCACACCTCGACTATTACAGAACTTTCTGGGGCCTCTTTGACTCATGGCCCTCCTCACTACTGTCCATCATCTCATTTGTCAAAGTGATCTTCCTGAAGTGCAGGTGTCATAATGTTACCTCTCCACTCCCATTAAATAAACTCTAGTGGCTCTTTATTACTTCCAGGATCAAGTAAAAAATCATGCGTCTTTTATTGCCCTTCAAAACTTGGCTCCTTCCTATCCTTCCAGTATTTTACACTCTAGTCCCTTAGCGCACACCCCACCCCCCCTTCCCATGCCCTCCCTTCCCTTCTTTCTGCAGAACACTCCAATACAATGACAGTGACCTCCTTGCTGGTCCTCTCCCAAGAGACTTCCGTATCCTGACCTTGGGCCTTTTTGTTGACTGTCCTCTGTGCCTGAATTTCTCTCTTGTCTCTACCTTCTGCTTTCTTTGTCTTCCTTCAGATCCTAGCTAAAAACTCACCTTCTTCAAAAAGCCTTTCCTAGTGCTCTTTAAAATTAGCATCTTCCCTCTGAGATCACCTCCCATTTACACTGTATACATTTTGCTTCTATAAAACTGTTTGCATGTAGCCTCTGCAATAAACTTCGAGCTCTTGAGAGTAGGAACTGGTTTTTTTGGTTTTATTGCTGTCCCTAGCACTTAGCACAGCTTTGGCATATGGCTTTTGTTGCTGAGTTGTTTCAGCTATGTCTACCCTCTGTGACCCCATTTGGGGTTTTCTTGGCAAAGATAATGGAGTAGTTTGCCATTTCTTTCTCCAGTTCACTTTACAGATTAGGAACCTGAGGCAAACAGGGCTAAGTGACTTGGACAGGGTCACACCTCTAGTAAGTGTCTAAGGCTGGATTTGAAGTCAGATCCTCCTGACTCTAGGGCCTGTGTTCTATCCCCTGCACATCTAGCTGTCCATGGTAGACCTTTAATAAATGCTTATTGACTACACACACACACGTAAAGAACAAAAATCGGACTTGTATCTGAATTCCAGTTAGCAATGGAACCTTTCTCAGGTTGTCTCTGTCCCAATATAAAATCATAACATTAATAGAAAAAGTCCCAGTAATGTAAATGGAGTTGAAAACTCTGGGGAGCTAGCCTCCACATTTCCCTCATGCTTACTTGCCTTGGGAATCTGACGCTTTTGCTTGCTCTAGCCTCAGTCTGCCCTGGCTGTACCCATCTGAGGTCTTGGTTTTGCAGCATCCAGACTCAGCCTGGTGCACCAGATGGTTTCAGCTCCCATCTCTGCTTTGGTCAGGTACCTTTAGCCCCTCAGCTGATCCTGCTCAGCTGTCTTCAAGTCTGGAATAGGTACTGGAACTCCCAAACGCCCTTGCTGTTCCCATGTTTAGATTACCTTCTTCACCTCAGCAACCTGATTGTTGTTACCTATGTAACCAAAGGTGAGTAACTTGAACTCCCTGAGTCTCAGTTTCCTCATCTGTAGAATGAAGGTGTTGGACTCCGTGACCTGTGAGATCCTCCTACCTCTAGATCTGTGATCCTAAGACCTCCTTGTGCTGCTTTGTCCACGGAGACTGTGGACAGTTCCCTCTATTCTCCCTTTGTTCCTTTCTTCCTCACTATCGTATGAGTAGGACTGGCTGTTGTTAGTTACACTGCACATCTCTGTTCTTGGTGCATTGGATACAGCAGCGCCCAGTCTAGAATCAGGAAGACCTGAATTCAGATCCGACCTTAGAGATTTACTCACTGTTTGCCTCAAATTCCTCATCTGTAAAATGGAGGTAAAATTGGACACCTGCTTTCCTAATGATGTATAGGACCCATTATCTCAATATGCATAATATGCTTTTTTAGTTTGATTCTTGGAGGCATTTGGGGTTAAGTGACTTGCTCAAGGTTACACAGCTAGTAAAAATCTGAGGCTGCATTTGAACTTGGGTCCTTTTGACTCCAAGGTCAGTGCTCTATTCAACTGCATTACTGAGTTGCCCCATAATATATTTTTTCCTTTTTTTTGGAGGGCAATTTAGGTTAAGTGACTTGCCCAAGGTCACATGGCTAGTTTGTGTGTTAAGTGTCTGTGGCTAGATTTGAACTCAGGTCCTCCTGACTCCAGGACAGTGCTCTATTCACTGCGCCACCTAGCCGCCTCTCGATAATATACTTTTTAAAAGATTTTATGGACTCTACAAAGATGTGTTAATTTTCCTTCAAGGTTAACATCACATTCACTTCACTAATCTCTTGGTTCAGAATTAAGTACAATTAAGCACCGACTTTCTCTGTCTTCTGAGAGATGCAGTTGTTCAGACAAACCGATCAGCTTCTCTGCTTATATCTAAATGAAACTCCTCAGACAGATTTTCCTTTACACTAGCTTAATCTTTCCTGTGTGCACATTTCCTATTTGTATTAGCAAAGCACTACATACGTTCTCCATCTTATCAAACAGTTTGCTCTTCCAGGGTTTCCTTCGAGCTGCGTCTCAAATCCCCCAACCTCCCTAATACTTGTGCTTTCCCTCCGGCGATGATCTCCGGTTTATCCTGAATATTTCATTTTTGTACATAGTTGTTTGCATGTTAGCACTTAGAACAATGCCTCACACATGGTGCACGTGTTAAATAAGTGCTTTCATAAAAATATTGCTTAAGTTCCCTTATTCTTTTCTTCCTTCCTCTCAATTGTAGTTTAAATAAGAGGGGTAAATGCCAGGCCAAACCTGTTCTTTTCATTCCTGTCAACAGGTACTCTGGCCCTAGCCGGGATCCCTTTCTTTTGTTATCTTAAGACATCATCTGGAACACCAAACATAGTTCTTCGATACTGTGCATGCATGTATATATATGCATACATGAGTCCACACAGTGCATATACGAATATATACACACATGTAATCTGCACATGTATGTCCATATAAGTGCACATGTATGAGTATGAATACATGTATTGTGGAATTCACTTGGTGTATATTATGCAAATGTATGTGTGCCACGCATTTATAATAAATGGATATATATGCATACTGTATACATTTACATATATAGCATGCATACACACATATACTTTTATGTACACATACACATATGTATATATGTATGTATATTTGTATCCATATCATTTTTTATCCAGAGACCCCAAAAGTTCATTTTCCTACCCAGAACTTTAAAAATTACTAAAGATAAATTTTGTATCTCATGAATCAGAGGTGGGTAATATTTTACAGATTTGGCAGATGTTGGAAGGTCATGTTGTGTCTCCTTGTGAACATCTCCCCATTTGGTTTCTTAAACAGAGAGACACCAGCCAACATGATATATTTCTTTTCCCTTATACTTTCTAGTTTTCCTTATTGTTCTGTGGACTAGAGATGTTGTCTCTTCATCACAGGGTCCACATTCATCCTTTATGGGAAGAGACTCGTCCTATCTTAGAATCCCAGTGACGGTCTGTGAGTTTTATTAAGTGCCTGCGGTATGCCAGATGCTATGCTAAGTACTGGAGATATTGAGAAAACAGTCTGTGCTCTCAAGTTCAGTCTAACATCAAAGCAGTTACATACAAACGACATATATACACACATGTACATACAAACTAACACATATATGTATACATGCTCATTTAGCAGAATCAGGAAAGGCTTTTTGCAGAAGGCGAGCTTTTAACTGGGTCTCGAAGGCAACTGGTGAAGCCAGGAAGTGGAGATAAAGAGGGAGAGAGTCACTGAAAATGCCAGAAGTTGAGGAATAATGTGTCTTGTGCAAGAAACAGCAAGGAGTTAATGAGACCACCAAGTGAAATGGTGTAGAGGGAGGAGAGAAGAGGAACTAGCACAGAGCCTTTGGAGATGCTTAAGGTCAGTGGTCATAACCTGAAAAGGAGATTGAAAAGGAGAGGTCAGACAGGTAGGAGGAAAACCAAGAGGCAGCAGTGGCATGGAATCCTGGAGAGAATGAGAATACTGAGGAAAATTTGGTGAGCCACAGATTTTTAAAACTATAAGACTGACAAAAGGCCATTAGATTTGGCAATTAAAAATTGCTTGGAAAGGACAGCCCTGGATGAATGATGAAGGCAGATGCAGAGGGGGAAAGGAAGTTGAGGCATTGATTGTAGACAGCCTTTTCAAGAAGTTTAGTCACAAAAAGGAGGAGATATATAGATTCATGGTTTCTTCTCCTTATTTCCTTTTTGCCATATTCTTTCACTTGCCAACTACTTGATACTGGTTTTGATTGCTTAATTCTTCAGCATATTTTTTCATTGCTTACTGTTTAATCTGACTTCACCAGGTTCTAGTGTTTTGTCTACATCATTACAGACATTATTTGCTTTGTTCTCATGGTTCTGCTTTCTACACTTTACATCAGTTCATAGAGTTCATATAGCATAGAAAGCTATGCTGATTTGAGTTCTCATAATCATAATATCTCATGACACAATAGTGTTCTGTTACATTCATATATCACAACTTATTTTGTTATTCTCCAGTTGATGAGTATATACTTTGTGACCAGTCATTTTACTATGAAAAAAGTTGCTATGAACATTTTGTTGTATATGAGATATTTCTTTCTGTCTGACTCTTGGGCTATATGCTTGGGAATGGGATCACTGGGTCAAAGGTATGAAAATGTGGTGACTTTTCTTATGTGAATATAAATTCTTTTTCAGAATAGTGGGACTGATTCACAGCTCCACCAGCAGTGTGACTTTTTACAGCCCTTACAAAGAGAACTATTTTTTTCTTTTATCATCTTTGCTAATATGATAGGTGTGAGGTTAAACTTCAGAATGGTTTTAATTCACATTTCTCTTGAATTATTTATAGCATTTTTTCACATGGTTGCTGAGAGTATACATGTTTTTAAAAAATTATATCTTTGACCACAACCTTTGGGGAATGGTTTTTAGTCATATATATATACATATTTTTTTTTAAAGCAATTGGGGTTAAGTAACTTGTTCAAGGTTACACAGCTAGTCATTATTTATGTGTGGGTGCTCATTTTCTGAGGCAGGATTTGATCCCGGGTCATCCCAACTCCGAGGCTGGCGCTCTTACTCACTGCGCCACCTAGCCGCCCCTTAGTCATATATTTTTGTCACTCTATTTATGGTTTATATATCAGACTTTTATGACAGATATTGGATACAAATATTTTCCATTGGCACTTTCTCTTTCTATTTCAGTTGCATTGATTTTGACTAATGCAAAAGTTTTCAGATTTTATATTATCCATATTGTCCATTTCTGTCTTTTGTGTTTGGTTAGGAATCTTTGGTTATGAATTTTTCCTAATCATATATCTGAAAGGCACATCTTTTGGTACTCTAACTTTTAAAATTATATAACCTATTACATTTAGCTGTAATACCCCTTTGCAGATTATTGTGGTAAATAGTATAAGCTTCTGGCTTAAACTTAATTTTTTACCAAACTATTTTACAGTTTTCTCAGTTTTTGTACATTAAGGAGACTTCCTAATAGTTCATTTGCTTTGAGAGGAGGGCAGTACTTTATAGGTATTATCTCATTTGATCCCAATAACAACCCTGTCAGGTAGGTGCTATTATTATTTCTATTTTGTAGGTAAGGAAACTAAAGCAAACAGAAGTTAAATGACTTGCCCAGGGTCACACAGCCAGCAAGTATCTGAGGCTAGAGGTGAACTCAGATATTCCTGACTCCGTGGCCAGCACTCTATTCCTCGTACTGCATCTTGGGCTTGTTGAACATTTACTTGAATGCTATGTTTATTAACTTCTAGGTCTTCTTTGGGGGCAGTTAGGTAGCACAGTAGATATAGTGCTGGGCCTGGAACTCATCTTGCTGAGGTAAAATCTGGCTTCAGACCCTTACTAGTTGTATGATCCTGGGTAAGTCACTTAACTGTCTCAGTTTCCTCATCTGTAAAAATGAGTTGGAGAAGGAAATTGCAAACCGCTCCAGTGTCTTTGCCAAGAAAACCCCGCTTGGGGTCATGAAGAGTCAGACATGACTAAAATGACAGAACAACAACAAAGGTCTTCTTTATTTAACCTAATCAACTGATCTGCTTTCCTATTTTTAATTTTTAGTTTTTCCTTTTTTTTTTTTTGAGGGTGGAAGGCAGGGCAATTGGGGTTAAATGACTTGCCAAAGGTCACACAACTAGTAAGTGTTAAGTGTCTGAAGCTGGATTTGAATTCAGGTCCTCTTGACTCCAGGGCTGGTGCTCTGTTCATTGCACCATCTAGCCACCCCCTTTCCTATTTTTTAAAACTAATACTAAATAGTTTTGAAGCTTACTGCTTTATAATAGTTTGAGATCTAGTAGTGTTGGTTTTCCTTTATTACTATTACATTATTTCCTTTGTAATTCCAGACACTTTGTTATTCCAGATCAATATATTATTTTGTTCAATTTAAGGAAGTAAACACCCTACTAAGTTGGTATTACATTGAAACTATAAATTAATTTAGGCAGTATAGTGGCTATATATCCAGTTGTTCAAGTCTTCCTTTATTTCTGTAAAGAGTGCATTTTAATTGTATTTATATAAAGTCTTAGTAACCTTTTTCTTTCTGGCTTCCTTCATGGATAATTTTTTCCATTCTTTCTAGTAATCCAGGGAATAGAAAGGCATTCTTCAAGTCTTTTCCCATCTTTCCAAAACAGATAAATCAGCTTATATTTAGCACACATCAGTGCCTCCAGTAAAAAGACAAAGAGCACAGATCCTTTTTTCTATACTTATTGGGTTTTAGTGAGAGCATATAGACTCAAGTCAAAGGGAATCATAGGATCATAGGTCCTGAGTCAAAGGGACATCAGATGAGGAAGCTAAAGGTTTCCAGTAGTTAAGTGATGTGCTCAATGTCATACAAGTAATAGGCAGGATTTGAACCCAAATCTTTGACTTTTGAGTTAGTGTTCTTTCCATTGGTACCATGCTTCTTTACCATGTGGAGTGTATCAAGAAATCATAGCAAAATAGATTTTGGAAGAATTTTCTTATTTTATTCATATACAAAGAAAATAGAAAATGGTAGTGTCTGAGATGACTGGAAGGATACTGAAGGCTTTTTAAGGATGAATTTTAGGATCTGGTAGAAGAATCAGTAATTTTGAGAATGTCAGTGAAGAGTAGAGAAAAAGAGGGTTGTTTTCCTCTTTAATGACAAAGACATACCTATGTAGAATATAAATAAATTGGTTCATCTAAAGGTACCCCCCCCAAAAAAAACCAAAGCCCTGCTAAGATTGAATAGAACCTGTAAAATAAATAATTTTTTCCAGAGTATAAATATTTTTTCTATGCCACACTGCACATTAGTGAGTGCTTTGCCTTGAAACTGAGGTTGTGTCAAATAGAAACTTTTCCTGAGGAATGTTGATTTCTTACCATCTGTTCCCTCTTTCTCTAAGTTAAAATATTTTCCTTAAGTTTTCTGTCTTATTTGATCCACTGTCCTCCTTTGTTGGTGAGATAGACATGTGTAGGCATGAAATATACCTCAATTAAATAATGTTAGTTATTTAGTAAGTTTTTCTAAGCCTCCAAACTTTTTGGATGAATTTTTTTATCTGGAAAACTATCTTAAATGGGAAGTAACCAACTCATTCTTGGAAGTTATTTTTTTTTAATAATATATGACAGAGAAGGGTGAGGAATATGAAAATCTCATTAATATTCACTCAGTCCAGTGTCTGCACCACTGATCAATGTTTGGACCATCCGTTGGATGACTGACTGAAACTGCTTAATGAATCTTTGCTTGGCAGGAACCAACTGCTGTTGTAGGGAAAACATGGCTGTTGTAGGGAAAACATGGCTGTTGTGGTGACTAGGTAGCTGAATCTCAACTGTTTCTAATAAACAAGAGGAATCCAAATCATCTGAAGGCAGCAAGCAAAGAGCAGTGTGAGGCAGCTTTGAGGGCTGGAAATGATTGATGAAGTGTGTTCTGGCTGACACCCAGATTCTATGGTTGGTGTGATGGAGTTAGCAAGTGATTGAGTGGGGAAACCAAGGGAGTGGGTCAGTGGTCGATGTGATTAGTAGAAAGGCAATCAGCCATCTGCTCAGAGGATAAGCAATGCACAATGGAGATATTAAATGGGGGAAAAAAGAGAAAAAAATTAGAGGTAATGCCAAAATGGTCCTTTAAAACTGCATAACTTGCACTATCTACATGCCTTTTTTCCTTTTCACTCCCTTGAAATAATCCTCATGGTTTATAGTCCCAGATTGGTTTTTTATCCAGGGATTAAAAAGTGAGTAGGCCTTACTAAGACCTAGAGAGAAAGGGGGAAGGTGAGAAGGGGGGGAGGGGAGAGCATGAGGTGAAGAGATTTCTGGAAAAGAGTTCTAGAAATTTCCCTAGATTCTTCTTAAAAGGCAATAGTTTTCTTTGGCAGTAACTGACCATAATGCTTAGCAGTTACTTATTGATGTTTCTCTTAAGAGCATAAAGCCATTCACACTTCACAAGCTCTCTTGACCTCAGGGCCATGCTATGAAATAGGCAGGATGATTTATCTAAAATCAGGGAGATAAATGGCTCCTCATCCTTGGGACTGGTAATAGAGCTCAATCGGGCAATTTATTAGAGAGACTCCATTGTATTTGGATTTTTTTTGTAGGACCTAATTGATGGAGCCTCACATGAAACAGGTGTTCCTCTTTAACTTTTTTATTCTTTTCCTTAACAAAAACAAGACATAATAGCTAAATTTAGAATTTAAGGGAAATCTCCAGTAATTTCCTCATTTGATTTTTGAATCAGGCCCCGCCTTTATAAACCTGGCAGCGGTGGCACAAGCTTTGTAAGTTTGCAGGGTGGCACTCTTCTAGCAGCAGCTGCTGGTGCTAACCGGTATGTTTGTGAGGAAGATGCAAAAGAGCCCTAATGATATTTGGCTTAATTTTTCCACTGTAGTTTTGTCTTAAGTAACAATACCAACCGTAATAATCATTAGCATTTTCATAGTGTTTTAAGGTTTGTTGTCTTATTTGATCCTCATAACAACCCTGTTAATTGCTATTATTATCACAATCATTTTATAAATAAGGAAACTGAGGCTGAGAGGTTTGCATGATTTACCCAGGGTCACCTGCCCAGCTAGCAAATGTCTGAGACAGGATGGTTTTTAAAAGATAAAGCAGGTTTTTGAACATAGCACTTTTTTAGCTTTTTTTTTCCTAATAGAGGAGGCAAAAAAAAAGAGGAGAAAAGAGAGAATTAGAATGCTGTATTTTGGTTTGGGGATGATTTACTTTATGGCTATATTTGTCCTCAGACTGATAATACTTTTATTTGGAAAGAACGGTTTCTTTCCAAGAAACTACAGGGCTTGAATGTACTTGGCTCTGATTGGCTCCATCAGCTGCTCGTATTAATATAGTATGGCTGAAATTACCCTGTTATGGGAACTGCTTGGTTTACTTACTCATACAGCTATGGATTGTTCTCTTCCCGTTCTGAATGATGTACTCTGTCTGCCCAAACACGGTTTTCCATAGCGATACTTGTTTTGGCAACTGCCTCCTTATTCTCAAATCACTTATCACTGTTTGGTCTGCAAAAGGTTTTCCCCTTACTGTACATTTGCAGTGTCTATTCACTTTCCTCCAAATAGGGGATTCAGTAGCTGAGTACTTAAGCGATCCCATTTGCAAGCTAATAAGGGCATATGAAACAAGTCCCCCAAAGACTTTACAGTGCCCTGTTGGCAGGGCACAGAATGGGCTCGGGAGTTTATCTTGTTTTGCCACAAAAGAAAATTGGAGCTGGAGGTGGGGAGTAAGAGAAGAGGAGGAGGAAGAGCAAAGAGTAGGAAGGAGTACTTGGTCCTGGGTGGCTGTCAGGGACAAAAGATCTTACCGTGAGTACAAAACACTGATTCCAGTTCGTTTCTAAGTGAAAAAAGCAAAGAACAGGAGAGTCGGGGTGGTTTCGGTAACCTTGTAGCTGCGGAATCATGCTTTTGTCTTTGGCTAAAGCGCAGACTCTTGGAGCCAGTTCGATGTTAGTTTCAAGTTAGTTTCATCTGCATCAGTTTCTCCTTCTTTGGAAGCTGTCAGAGTGATAGCAAACCCGCTCCTTGTCAGTAAGCAATCCATGGTATGTTTTCCTTGTTTCTCCAGAGCTGGAAAAGAGAGCTAACTATAGGGACTCCTCCCCAGGCTCCCCCCACCCCAATACAGCTTTTTAAAATTGTTAGTGCTTTAAGCTTTTCAGCTTTCACACTCCAAATGTTGCATCTTGCTGTGGCTTTGTAGAAAGAAAAGGATTTAATGGATGTTATTTTTAACAGCAGCTGGGATAAAGGTGGGTATTATCGCTAATACTGGAGAGGCAGCCTACGGATTCAAGCATTTGATAACAGAAGGGGGTCATTGGGTTCCTACAAGCTGATGAGCACTAACCCACCAGCTGCCTTACAGCCAGCGCTATAATTTGGCCTGCATCCTGCGTGAACTTGGGTTAATGCCATTGTTTTCTTGCGCAGAAGCCTTTTTATTTACCGGATGCTTCAGTTGCTTTGTGACTGGAGAGAAGTCATGCTGTAAGAAACTGGGCTGTCTGGATGGGAGAGTCTGTTGAACCTAGTACAGCTGATAGGCCAGGGCTGAATTTCCTACTCTGATCACATCAAAGAAGAGTAATTAACTTTCCCAGAAGGCATCTCAACTTGGTAATGACTGTAAAAAATATATATTATACATAAAGAATGGGTGTTGCTATGAACCTCCATACTCAGGAGCATCTTCTTTTAGTTGCAAAATGTTTCTTATCAAATGGGCACAGTTGAAAGTGAGAGTTTCAAAGTGACTGTGTATGCCATTTTTTGATTTGAGAAACTTGTACTGGGGATTTTGGTGTTGGTGCTGAAAATGTTTAATGAATGAACTTAATATTATTTCTGCTGTCTTATTGTTCAGCTGAAATAATACACATGGCATGAAGCTGTAAAGGTGTATAAAAGAGAAAGTTGAATAGAGAGCAGATGATTAAAGAGTATCCTTTTGGGCTTCACTACTTTTTGTCTTGGCTTTGGGTTTTATGTCTGCTTAGGTATGAAAAACTTTAAGCTCTGGTTAAGATTTTATTAGGATGAGTCTGATTTAATAGGTTGACCTAGGAGGATACTGATAAGTGATTCTTTCTGTCTACCCCCAGCATTCACTTACCTTTCATATATGTATGTGTAAGACCTTTATTGATCAAGTACTTAGTGGTTGATGCTCTATTTCTGGTGTCTTCATGTCCTTGTATTTTTTCACTTGTTACCTTCCTGGTAGAGAAAGGTGTCACAGGGCGGAGATTCTGTATCATTCTCACTATAATCCATTAATCTAATAGCACATGAGTATAGATTATTTAAATCACAGATTTAGAACTGGGAGAGACCTTAGTCCAACTCTACTTTACAGATGAGGAAAATGAGACCTAGAGAGGAGTGATTTGCCCAAGGTCACCCAGGTAGTTAGTGATAAAACCCCTTAGTTCCTATGACTCAGATGAATTGTGATGTTTGTAAAGTGCTTACCACAGTGCCTGGCACATAGTGGGTACTTAATAAATCCTTCTCTCTCCCCTTAATTCCAAATACAGTGGGTTTTCCCCACAGTGCCTGGCTTTTGATGAAGAATATGACTTTGCCCACTAACTTCTGCAAAATTTTTGTAATCTTGTTTCTCTAAATCGATAAAATGGGAAAATAATACTTATGATCCACTTAAAGTCATAGGATGAGCAGAGATTGATGAAATGATTTTAAAATCTCTGGATAAATCGCCTTATTAAATAAATGCTGCTATATTGTGAGTGCTGGCCACAGAATACTGGATTCAGTTGAAACTCTGAAGACTGAGCAAAAATATTATTAAAATAATTATTTGCTTTTTTTGGTGTATCTATAGTAAGTAGGGTGTGTGTCTTAGGGTAGACAGCCAGATTTAGGAGTAGGTATGCAATGCCTAAACACCATTGGGGCATTCTTCAATAAAGGGTTCTTAATAAATGTTTACTGGTTGATTAATTTGTTAGGTATTAGGATTTGTACTACCAAAGAGATGACATTGTGGACTATACTTGCTGGTTTTTTTAACTTTCTAAATGAAATTATATATCTTCTCATTCATAAATAACCAGATCCACTTATATTGGTTTCTAACATAATGGTAAAGGCTAAAATGTAATCAATAGGTTTTCACTCACTTGACACAAGAAGGCCATTCAATATTAGCTGAATATAAGGAGATAATAAGGTAGAGATGACTCACTTGAAAATACATTTATGTCATCATTCCTTTGCAATATCTCCTTCATACTGTTTATCTTTTTTTTTTTTTAAATAAGATCCTAGTAAACCAATGTTTGACATCCCAATATGTTGCTATGGGAATGGTGGTGTTGAAAGTTCACCTGTGAATGTTTTTGATCTTGAAGAAAAAAGTAAAACTCAAAGACTTATCAGAAGTACTAGAAAGAAAATTTTATCAATATTTGAAATTCCTGTAAGATAATAAAATGCCTGTAAGAAAAAAATCACTCTTCAGGTTTCTTTCAATTCAGATATCCTTTCCTGGTAGTTTTGCTTTAGCCCTTAGGGGAAGCTGCTTCTGTGTCTAGGGGTAGCAGTTTTGTTGGCCTTGTTATTCTCCACCCTGAGGCAGAGCACAACCCTTCTCCAACATAGATGGTCTTTGAGACCTGTAGGGGCCCAAATTCTGATCTCTTTCAGGATCAACCTAGTGATGGACTTCTCCAGACATAGTTAGGCTGGTCCTTGGACAGCAAACATACAGTGTAATGCTAAGTCCATATATACAACCTTCTAGGGCTTGTGCTTTTCTGGTGTAGAACCGAGACTTATCTCCACCCTAGAATGAAATGTCAAAGAAGGACCATAATGGAGGTCAGGACATACTTCAAGAGGGAATTGGTTAGGTTTCCTGATTTATTCAAAATCTTATCAGTGAAAGGCATTTTCATTTTTTAAATAAAAAAAATTGGTATTTTATTTTCCCCCAATTACATGTAAAAACAAATTTTTAACATTTGTTTTTAAAATTTTGAGTTCCAAATGCTTTCCTTCCATCCCTCCTTCCTCTTGTTCCTCATTAAGAAGGCAAGCCATTTGTTATAGGTTATACATGTGTAGTCATGCAAAACATATTTCCATATTAGTCATGTAAAAGAATTGTAATTAGTCTTGTAAAAGAAAACATAGACCCCAAAAAAATCCTCCCAAGAAAAGTAAAAAAAAAGTACACTTATATCTGTATTCAGATACCATCAGTTCTTTCTCTGGGGATAGCATTTTCATAATATATCCTTCAAAATTGTCTTGGATCATTGTATTTCGAGAATAGCTAAGTCACTCACAGTTGATCATCTTATAATATTGCTATTACTGTGTATAATATTCTCTTGGTTCTCCTCATTTCACTTTGCATCAGTTCATGTAAGTCTTTCCACATTTTTCTGAGAGGATTTAGCTCATCATTTCTTATAGCACAATAGTATTCTATCACAGTCATATACCATAGCTTGTTCAGCCATTCCCCAATTGATTCCCTCAATTTCCAATTCTTTACCACCAGAAAAAAGCTGCTGTACATATTTCTGTACATATAGGGCCTTTTCCTTTCTGTTTTTTTTTTTTAAATTTCTTTTGTAATACAGACCTAGTAAGTGGAAAGTATTTTGGCATCAAACACTATTCTATCTTTTTATTCTATTTTCGTTATGAAATAGTGAATGTTTTGGTGAGCTGCCCCTGAGCAATGAGTAGAATATCATATCTGAAACTGCTTTAATTTGTAAAGTAAGAAAAAAAGTGAGTTGGGGTGGGGTGGGGGAAGTGCATTGTCTTGGATAAGGAGAGTTTCTAATGAGTTCACAGATTTAGAGCTACAAGAGACCTTAAAAATCATCAACTGCAATTCCTGCCCCTCCATTTTACAGATGAAGTAACAGAAACACAAAGTATAGTTAAGCAATTTGACTGAGGAAATGGGATTAGAAACCAGGTCTTAACAGAATTCCAAACTCAGTGTCCTGACCTCTGCACTGTTACCTTCTTTTAGAACTGGAAACATGTATTTTTTTTTTAATAGAGGGCACTAAGGACTAGAATTTTGTATTAGAATTATAGCTATTTTCTTCAGAAAGAAATAGAACTTGGTTAGCTTGATCGATGCATATTTCCTTTTTTTAATGGAGTAGAAATCAGAAAGCCTCTTGAAAAAGAAAACCCAACAACTAGAAACTAATATTTTATTTTTGAGAATAAAACTTGGTATATTATTCCCTTTTTAAAGGTAAACTAAGGTCTACAATTACAAAGTAATTGGTGCCTAAAGAGGGAGAAAAGGAAATAAAAATATGTAACCAGTTACAAAGTTTAAGCAACTGGACCACCCTTCTTCTCTAACTAGTTAGCTTGTTTAGGATGATAGCTGAGTGTATAATATTAAAGTCATATGCTGAAACTTTTGTCTATCATGAAAAGAAATGAAAATTTACTTTTTTTCTATGTGCTTATACAATGAATTATGATTTCTTAATTTGTCAGTCTTATCTAACTCGTCTTATTCTTTCTTTCTACATTTTAGCTCTTTTGGAGAGGAGTATGGTTTAGATTTCTCCATGTTAACCATGAGTGTAACCCTGTCCCCCATGAGGTCACAGGATTTGGATCCCATGGCTACTGATGCTTCTCCGATGGTCATCAATATGACCCCTACAGTGGAGCAGGGTGAGGGAGAAGATGAAATGAAGGAAATGGATTCTGACCAACGATACGAGAAGCCGCCCCCACTCCATACAGGGGCAGACTGGAAGATTGTCCTCCACCTACCTGAAATTGAGACATGGCTCCGCATGACTTCAGAGAGGGTCAGGGATCTGACCTACTCAGTCCAGCAGGACTCTGAGAGCAAGCATGTGGATGTACATTTAGTGCAACTAAAAGTAAGTAGATTCTCTGGGTTGTATGTCTTCAGATCATTTGATATAATGTAAACTCCGTGAGGGTAAGAACTGTCTGATATTTATCTTTTGCCTTCAGTAATTAATACATCTCTAGGAGTATGTTAGACATTTAATAATTTGGTGATTGATCAATTGATTGAAGTCTGTAGAAGTTTTCAAGGTCACAAACCTTGCAAATTCTCCCTCCTCTCCTCTCCCTTTCCTTTTGGTTTCCATATTAACATGGTTGCAAGTGCTATAGATGATCATAACTGACCCTAAATGCTGATCACTGAGGAAGCTTTGAACTACTTTGTTTCTGGTATATGCTGGTTTGTAGCTCTCTAGTAAGCCTGGTAGCCCCAGATTCCTGGCGGTTCACCATATTGGAGCTGGACTTAGTTTGGCCACCATGTTGACTTTAGTCTTACTGTACCTCAGAATTCCCAAATTCAGTTGATCCACCGACTTCAGCTTCCTTTAATAGCAGATTATAAGCATGGGCTCCCATGCTCAATCCTATAAATCCTAGTGACAAAGACTCCAATGGGAAAAATAGAAGTCCAGGTGGTAAAAATAAATGGGTCTGATTTTACTTTCCTCTTAAGACCAGCCAGATGAAGATATGATTAAACATTTCTTGTTATTCATATGTGTGTGTGTGTGTGCGTGCGCACGTGTGTGCACAAGCGTGTACACACATGGGTGTGTATAGAGAGCTATTCTGGAGTAAAATTGAGATATTAAAGGTATATATGTAATTTCATGAAAATAAAACAAAATAATAACTTCTAAAAAGATGAAAAAATGTTTAATAGATAAAACATTAGTTTGAGCTTCTATTGTGTGCATATAAATATATACATAGGGTGCATTTGTTGAAGTTTCTCTCTTATTTTAAGGTAACTGACCTGGTGTAGATAGGGGCATGAGAATGCTTCAAATGAGTTTGTCGCCTCAGGTAATGATGTAAACATTTAACTTTAATTTTATCAATGATCTGAATAAAGGCCCAGATTACAAAGTTGTAAGATTTGCAGGGCACATAAAACTAGGAGGGTAAGATACCAAAGTGGATGTGGTCAAAATCCCAAAGATCTTTATAGGCTAGAACTGATGGGTTAAAGTTAAGTACTTTTACTCTTTCACCCCATATGGCAAAACTAGGATGAATTGATGAAAGTTTCAAAGAGGAAAATTTAGGTTTGATTTAAGAATAAACTTCATAGTTATGTGTATCCAAAAAAATTAAAAGAGGGGTGCCTAGGTGGCACAGTGAATAGAGCACTGACCCTTGAGTCAGGAAGACCTGAGCTCAAATCCAGACTCAGACACTTAACACAAAACTAGCCGTGTGACCTTGGACAAGTTACTTAACTCTAATTGCCCTACCTTCCCCCCTCCAAAAAGCACACACACACACACACACACACACACACACACACACACAAGTCTACCCAATGTGGTGAACTTTGAATAAACTTTGCTTTAAAAAAAAATTAAAAGAGCTATTTCAGGAAGTAGTAATTTCCCCATCATGGAAAAATCTATAAATAAAAGCTAATGGCCACTTTGGAGGGAATTTTTATTTAGATACAGGTCTGAGGTTCTTTTCAGCTCTGAGATTTTAGGACTCAAAGTAAAGGTTCTTTCATGCTAACCAGTTTAAGGTTTGACTACCTCAATATTCTCATTTGTTAAATTGTGATAATAATACCACCTATTTCCTAGGGCTGTTGAGAGAATAAAATGAGGTAATATTTGCAAAATACTTTGTGAATCCTAGAGCATATATAAATCATCATGATGATTTTTGTCATTATTTAACCTTGGTTTCTGGAATCTTTTTTTTTTTTTAATAATGCGAGAATGGCTAAAATGTAGGTTACTTTCCATAACTCTGATAACATAAAGTAAGATTTTTTTTATCTCATTCTGTTCAGTACAGGTTAGGATCCATGCTATAGGTCTATGGAGCTAGAATACCTAGACTAGGTATAACATTCCATTTTTAATGGAAAGCTCCTATAACTTCTATCTTCTACAATTTTAAAGGAAAGAATATAAAGATATAAAGGAGATGGAACAAAATGAGGTCGTGTGGGGGGGAGTTCCTTAGAACTTCTTCAATTATGTCTCCCCTTGAATAATGAAAGGGACATTAGAAGTCATTTATTTTAACATTTTATCCAAATAATGAAGCTTATTTATAAACATCCCAGAAAAGTATTTTTCCAAGCTCAATTTCAATATACTTAGTAACAGGGAACTCACTACCTGATCAGGCTGCCAATTTCATTTTTGTACTGCTTTAGTTGTGGGTAAATTTTTCCTTATGTTAAACCAAAATCTGCCTGCCTATATCTTGATGCAGATCTTAGTTCTTCCTTCTGAATTCCAAGCAAAACAAACCTAATTCCTTTCCCACATAATAACCCTATAAATATTTGAAGACTGGGTTATAAATATACCTTAAATCTTTTATTCTGTCACTTGAAATGCTAAAATCCGGGCTCTTTCTAGGAGGAAGCAATAGCTTAAGATCCCTGAGGGGGAAAAGAGGATATTATCAATAAGTGTTTATATAACATCTACTACATGCCAAGTGCTGCCTAAATTTTTTACAATTATTATCTCATTTAATTTTCCCAATTGCCCTGTGATGTAGGTGCCATTGTCTTCATTTTATAGTTGAGGAACCTGAGGCTGGAAGTTAAATGACTTGTCCAGGGTCACATAGACAATATGTGTCTGAAGCTGGATTTGAGCTCAAGTTTCCCTAACACGAGACCTAGAGCTATATCCACTGCACAACTCAGCTGCCTCTAAGCACATTTGGAGGCTCAGAAGGGAGGGGGAAATGAATCCTGAGAGGAGGGGTTTTCTATCAATAAATTTTACAATTTTGCTTAGGACTGGCTTTGGCCCAAATGAGAAGCAATCCCTGAAGGCTGGTATGAAAAACTCCTCAGTAATATATTGGAATGCAAGAGGCTTGAAAGGGAAGGCTTCCCATTCTATAGAAGCCTGAGGTTGTCTGCTGCAAACCTAAGGGGTAGGGAACCTGAGGCCTCAAGGCTACATGTGGCCCTCTAGGTCCTCAAGTGTGGCCCTTTGACAGACTCTAAATCAGTCAAAGGGCCGCACTTGTGGACCTAGAGGGTTACATGCAGCCTTGAGGCCACAAGTTCCCCACCCCTGCATCATCTTTAGTCTTACCTAAACTAGAATGCTGTACTTCTTTGGTCTGGAATTCAAAGAACCACCGTGAAATTACCTTTCCCTGAGCTTTTTTGGAATCTAATCACAGGTTACTCGAGATAACACTAGACCAATACAACCACTTTAGAAGACAGTTAACATTTCTTAGAATTAGTCACCTGGCTTTTAGGAATTGAACGGTAGGATCTAGATTGAACAGTTGCTCCCCTCATAGTTTTTAGTCATCTTTGTACATACGGTATTCAGTAATCCTCTAGGAAGACTAGGGTCCTTAAAGTAATACTCTGCTCTTTTTACGCTTTATTCTGTCATTATTGGTATATAATAAAGACTTAATAAATGCCTGTCAACATATTAGCAAGAAGGTCCCTCTGAAGGAAAGCAGGGGTACTTGTTCTCATGGAATATATTAAAAATTACATCTTTGAAAGTGTTCCTGCTAGGGGTAATCAGACATAATTTCTTTCTCTTCTGTATACTTTTGGACTCCCTATATTTTTCTGTTTTAACACAAGAGTTTGCATTTTAGTAACCAATTTCTTCTTTTACATAGTGGTTCTTTTGGGAGTAAACATAATAAGATGAATTAAAATATGCATTTAATGTTTTAAATTAAAGCTAAGTGTGACATATATTAATATTTAAAATGATGATCTCTGGTAAAATTTTGTGAGAATTTACAATACCAGCAATATTACAATACTGGCAATATGGATAGAAGTTACGTCATAAGCTACATTTTCATTGGACAAGCTCCTTTTAATTATATTCTATTAAAGAGACAATTTAATGTATTGTAGAAAGAAAACTAATTGGCATTATATTAGCAAATTGGAGAGAAATCAAGCCAAAGTACTTTTATGAAACAATATTTTGTGCCCTTTCTCAACACAAAGGACAGATTTATACACACACACACATATACATCATGGATAAAGACACAACAGAGGCTAATTGGCACAGCAGAGTATATTAATAGGCAGATTCATGAATTAAAGTTGTATAGTCATGAGTAATAATTTGTTAGGTTAAGTAAGACCTTAGGCCTTCATTATAAACGTCATCATCCATTGGTGGTTATTGATTGAGTCAATATGATTCTCTTAATGTGAAGAGTTAGATGGTTTTCATTCTTGTCCTTTTTCTTCCTCAAAGTCATTTTTTTTCTGGTACAAGCTGTTTGATTTTGCCTCATCTACAAAATGAGGAGGCTGGGCTTGGTAACCTGTGAAGTCTCAGGTTCTTAAATTCTAGTCACTGGTAGATCTGCCTGCCTCAAATCTCTCCATGCTCCAATCCCTTCTCCATTCAGCCACTAAAGTGATTTTCCTAAGGTACAGGTCTACTCAATAAACTCCAGTGGCTCCCTATTACCCCCAGAGGCAAATGCAGAATGTTGTTTGGCACTCAGAACCCTTCATAACCTAGCCCCTTAGAGCTTGGCAGTCTTCTCACACCTTACTTCCTAGTATCTACTATTCGATCCAGTGACACTGTCCTTCTGGTTGTTCCACCAACAAGAAACTCCATCTTTCTGCCCCAAGCATTTTCTCTGACTGTCCCCTATGCCTGGAATACTCTCCCTCTTCTGCTCTGACTACTGACTTCTCTGGATAAAACTCTGCCTCACTTAAATCCAATACACAAACAAGTCAAGACTTTACCCATTACTTCCCAAAGTCGTTGGTCATTTTTGAAAATGAAGGATGAACAACAACTGCTTGGCCTTCTTTATGTCCCAGCTAAAATCTTGCCTTCTATAGGAAACCTTCTCTAACCTTTCTTCATTGTAGTCTCTTCCCTTTTATGTATTTCTTTGCATGTTGTCTCTCTTCCCCACCCCCCTTAGACTGTAAGCTCCTTGAGAGCAGGGGTTGTCTTTTGCCGCTTTATGTATCCCCAGCATTTGGCACAGTACCTGGCACATAGTAAGCACTTAATAAATGTTTATTGTTTTTTTTTCTTTTTTGATTGATGTGACATTGAACAGGGCAGTTAAACCCGATACTTAGACTAGAGGAAAATAAATAGGATTGTAAGAAATTAATGTTCTAATCCTAAAGACATAATGTAATGACTTCAATGTCTGAAACAAATAATGATAGTCCTTTTTCTCAGCTTAACACCTTTTACTTTTTTTTTCTTCCCAGATTCCTAGTGTTCATTTAAAAATGAAATCATGCCATTACCTCACACATAGGTTTCAGTTTCTGGGGCCTTCCAAGTGACACTGTGGAGCCAAACTCACATAGCCAGCAGTTTCATATGGAAATGCCTCTTTTCAAGATAGAAAATTACTTACATAAACACTTAACTCTTCAAACTGAGGTATAAATAGAAGGATAATTTATAAATGTTTTCCCTGCTTAGAGCATTGGCCAACTTCGGTCTCTTGTCGTAATGCATATTTATATATGTTTTTACAATTGCTGGTATTTACAATACCAGCAATATGGCAATACTGGCAATATGGATAGAAGTATATGTTTAGCGATCTCAGAATTTTTTGATACCCTCTTTCTAACATGTTCTAGGAACATTAAGTATAAATCTCTAAGTGGAACTTCTGGGATTGAAAAAATTCTGACTCCTGTTTGTAGGGGTATAATGCTAAATGTTTAACAATTGGCTCTTCAGACGGGTGGGGTGGCATAGTGTATTCATGATGAACTTTTGAGTTTAATGTGCTTGTTAACAGTTTCTCCATCACTTTCTTAATTCTAGAAAATAAACAAAACAATAAATTAAGTGCTGACTTGTAGCTTTTCCTAATGTATAAATGCTCACATGGAAAATTTAACAATCAGCTTTCACCAGTCAGTATCAGCTGGCTCCAGACCCCTGGAGACATGTGATGGCAGTAAGGTTCACTTTACTTTTAGGGCACGGAATTTACCTGACATAGTTTTAAAGCTCAGATTATTGTTTTTAATGTGGAATCCGTGCCTGTCTGAATGTGATCAAAGTATTTAGAACTGGAAGGAACCTTAGCATCATCTCCAACCTTCTTATTTTACAAATAAGGAAACTGAGGTCCACAGTGGTCATGTGGCTTTTGTGCAAGATCATCCGGGTAGCCAGTGGCAGATAGAAGATTTGAATTTAGGTCTCTGACTCTGTTTTCAGCGTTTCTTTGATATCCTGCTGCCTCTTTTGCTAAGTGGTCCAATGGCTAGTTGTCTTTTTTACACTGAGTCCATAAATAATCTATCCCTAGTTAGTGACTTGCCCCGAGGGCTCCAGGGACCAGTGTTATCTTGGCCTAGTTTCTATATCTTCCCAGTTGATGTTTTTTCCTTATTAAAATTTTTCTTTATTAAAATTTTCTTACTAAAGTTAAATTTTGCCTAATTAAAATTTGTTCTCCAAAGCAAAGACATTGATGAAATTAAATTTTCTGATAGATCTTATGGTTTCACATAACCACCTTTGTGCAAACTTCTGAGGACATGGATATTAGAGAGTCAATTTTTTTAAAAAAGAAAAGTTAGTCTCAGAATGGAAATTTTTTTTAAAAAAAATTAAATGAATATTTTTGTGAATCTTTTCCTCCTACTTCCCCCCTTTTCCCTTCATTTTAAAAACTGGAAGTATCATACAAATACTTTTGTTTCTTTTTTGCCTAAATATATTTTTTGGTAAGAAATATGGCAGGCCATTGGGTCTTTTTTTTTCCAGAAAGTTATTTTTTTCATTCGACTCAGAAGCTTGCACCGTTCAAGGAAGCCATTCTAAACCTTAAAAGGTTTGGAGTGTAGCTCAAATCTTTGGACTGGGAGAAATGTGTTGTTTCTAAATGAGACATAGTGAATTCACTTCTTGATTTCTGTCTCAGTGAAGTTTGTTATTGTTCCTATTTTTAGAAATGTGGGAGGAAAATATAAACCTTCCTTGCTTTGTGGAAGAAAGGAGACAAACTTTAGAGGTTCTCATGGTAAATAATAACTCACATATCTCAATAAGCAAGCATTCATTAAACACCTACTGTGTATCCGTCATTAACCTCTCTGTGGTATATAGAGTAACATTTAATAATACTAGAAAGGCCTTGCTGTATAGGCTAGGCAAGTTTTACCCTAATAAGGTAATGAGAGTTCAGAATAGATAACCCATGCTAGTGAAGATGGAGATACTCCAGGCATAGTGGCCTACACCTGTAATCACAGCTACTGAAGGGGCTGAGCAATTGTAAACTGAAAAAGATAGAGAGACCCATTCTTTTTCTTTCTTTTTTTGCTTTTTGGAGGGCAATTTTTTGCTTTTTGGAGGTTAAATGACTTGCCCAAAGTCACATGGCTAGGTTTTTTTTGTATGTGTGTGTGTGTTAAATGTCTGAGGCCAGATTTGAACTCAGGTCCTCCTGATTCCAGGGCTGGTGCTCTATTCACTGCACCACCTAGACACCTTTAAAATATGGTGTTTTTTTGGAGGGCAATTGGGGAGACCCATCCTTTCATAAAAAAAAAAAAAGATTACATAGTATGGACAAGTGACATTTACATATAATCTAAAAACCTTCCTCAGTCTCACTTTGAAAATCCAGTTATCTTGGTTTTCTCCATTCCCACCAAAAAGATTGGTAATAACTTCCTTCCATGCTAAAAAAGCAGGTTCACAAAGCTATCCTTTATTCCTTGGTCTGGAAGTGATCTGTTTTTGTAACGATTTCAATGGACTCATATTTTGTTCCTACCTCTCTTTTGTTTATAAATACAAATTGTGTTGGGGCGGCTAGGTGAAGCAGTGAGTAGAGCACCGGCCCTGGAGTCAGAAGGACCTGAGTTCAGATCCGGCCTCAGACACTTAACCTACACAAACAAAAACCTAGCCGTGTGACCTTGGGCAAGTTACTTAACCCCAATTGCCCTAAAAGGGGCGGCTAGGTGGCGCAGTGAGTAAGAGCGCCGGCCTCGGAGTTGGGATGACCCGAGATCAAATCCGGCCTCAGAAAATGAGCACCCACACATAAATAATGACTAGCCGTGTAACCTTGAGCAAGTTACTTAACCCCAATTGCTTAAAAAAAAAATACAAATTGTGTTTATAAACATACTTTGTTCTAATACACACTGTATAATGTGAATTATAGTTCTTTCTCTACCTGTCTTGTACTTGATTGATTTTTCGTTAGGATCTTCTTCATAGATGTTTGAATTGAATTCAGTGGTCTGACTTGAGTTTTATCTTTCATCTTTATCCTATGGAGAAGAAATGAATCAACAACAAAAGGTCAAAAACCAGAGAGTGAGAAGAAACCAGCTCCCTAATAACATTAATTTTATATTCTTGGCATTGCAATCTTGAGAAATTAATCTCTTTTTTTTTTTCTTGCAGAACAATGAGCATCGAACCATAGGTGCTGGACAGAGTTGATTTTGCCAGCTTTTTCTTTGCTGGCTTAGGAAAGACCCACTTGCAAACCACCAGGCTTTTAGTAAAAAGTAACAGGGAGAGATTGAAGCGTTAAAGGATAATTGCTCGTAACTTGTCTGGCCTTCGTTCAGATTGTTGGGGCTGGCAGTATTTTCCGTGAAAAGGAAACTTTGCATATTAGGGATATCTGCCATGCTTCACATGGACAGATGGCAAAGAAGCATTGGAGTACAGGGAATTTCTTTAAACAGGTTCCCAACTTCCACAAAAGTGCACTCTAGTTACTCATCTGTGCAATGATATGTTGAACATTCAAAGAAATAATATTGCTGTCAAGGGAGGTAAATGCTTTTGGTAGAATCATAGAGACAAGGTTATGACTTCCCTTCTGTTTTCAATCATCTCATCTTCTCATAATTACCAAAAAACCCAAAACAAACAAACAACCCCCCCCCCCCAAACTACCCATTTCCCGTTTTGGCTGTGGTGCTCCCTTTTTTCTCCCTCCTTTCTCAGCCAAACTTTTTGAAAATGTGAGCTATGCCCGTTTCACCCATTTCCTCTTTATCCATTCCTTTCTTACCCCCCCATCTATTTTCCATCCCTATTGAAACTGCTTTTAAACATGTTCTTTTTGCCTAATCCGATGGATTTTTCTCTATCTTCATTTTTTAAAAAACTTTGTTGTGCCTGTGCCTGACTCTTGTGGGCACTTGCTTTATGAAACTCCTCTTGCTCTGTTTCTATGATGGTTTTCCTCTTGATTTCCTAAATGACCTTCTCCTGGCTTCTCTTTTGGTACATGTTCTTTCTCCTCTCCTTTTACTGGAGATGCCCCCAACATTCTGTCTTTGATCCTAATTTATCCTGTTGTTCTATGCTCTAAGCATATTTCCTCGGTGAGTTCATTAGTTCTCCACTGCCTCAACTCTTGACTCTATGTGGCTGACTTTCAAATCCATACCTCTACCACAGAGTTTTTACCTTATCAACCTGAAAGTTTGCTTAAAGGAGGCAAACAGGCTAGGTGATATATAAATCCATATTACTTATTCCCTTAAAGCTAGATGAAGCTAGCAAGCTTGTACGTACAAGAAGCCAAAACCTAAGTTCTGACTGCATGAACAAAAGGATGAGAAGGTTTAAATACATTTAAAGCTATCCCAACTCAGGGTCACATTTATGATTGCAAGAAAGGAATTTTCTTAATAAAATAAGAGAATTGATAAGGTGTCAATTGAATTTATGACCTAGAACATCTGTATTTTCTTTATCATTAACATGCCTTGACAAAGTATATGTCCACAAAATGTTAAGATAAGAAAAAGTTCCATTATTTGTGATAGTGTCTCAGGCTCAGGATCTCATTCTTGACAGAAGAAAGAATGCTCTTATGTCAGCCCCATCTGGGATTGTTGACATAGGAAGAGGTATTCTCTGATTTTACTCAAAGAACAAAGAAGCTGTTGGGTCCAGGCTCTTCTTCTGGTTGATTAGTTTGGGTCCTGGTCCTTATTGATGTTATTATATTGATATTAAATGATTATTGATTTGTGCTACAGCTTTTCCCCCTTATAGAGCACCTATTACTTTATAAAACACCTCTATTTGGAATTTATTGTTTAGTTGTGTCTGACTCTTCATGACTCCAGGGACCATACTGTCCATGGACTGTGAAATGTTCTTAGCAAAGATATTGGAGTGGTTTGCCATTTCTTTCTCCAGTAGATTAAGGCAAACAGAGGTTAAGTGACTTGGCCAGGGTCACATAGCTAGTAAGTGTCTGAGGACAGATTTGAACTCAGGTTTTCTGACTTCAGGTTCACAGCTTTATCCACTAAGCCATCTAACTGTCTCCCCCCCCCCCTCCACACTTGAAGTAGTAGGTGCTTAAGAAATGCTTGTTGGCATACTATCTAAAACCAGTGAAGTGATAATCTTGTTGCATTCTGCTCTGATTGAATTTATTGGGTTATGTTTAGTTCTTAGTATCATATTTTTAAAAGGACTTTAATAAGATAAGAGGATTTAAAGGAGGGCAACCATAATGGTGAATGATCTTAGATCATACAATGTGAAAGTCATTTGAAAGACTAGGGGACCTATGACCTGGAGAAGACAAGAATCTGCTCTGATCAGCATATATCCAGGTTCATGGCCCTGGGCAGGTCACAGAACCTCATTGAGCCTCAGTTACCCCATATGCAAAATAAGAGAGTGGGACTCCATGTCTTTTAAGGTCTCTTCTAGCTTTAAATGAGCTGGAACTATTCAATTCTAGGTGCTATTTAAAAAAAAAAAGTTATTGATAGGGACCATATGAGGACAAGCAGAATTGTAAAGCATCTTGAGATTACACAGTATGAAAATTGTTTGAAGGCACATTGGAGATGTTTAGCCTGGAGAAGAGACTTGTAAGAGACATGATAAGTATCTTAAAATATTTGAAGGGCTAGCATATGGAAGAAGAATTTCTTCTTGGCCCCAGAAGAGGAGAACTATGACTAATGATGTGAAGTTGCAAATACTGATTTCAGCTCAATGTAAGGAAACTTTTTCTAATAATTAAAGTCAACCAAAAGGAGAAATTTTGCCTCAGGAGAGAACAGAAGCTTTGAAGGAAAAGCTGAATGACACCCCCCCCCCTTTTTTTTGTATGAGGTAATGGGAATTCTTGGTCAGGTGCAGGTCAAACTCAGTGGTCTGTGTTGTGTCTAAACCTGCATGTAGAGCCACTATGTTTCCAAGCTAAACCTTAAATCCTCTGGATTCCAAGTTTCTTTCCACTAATCTGTTTTCCATCACAAAAGGCTTAATTTGTTTGACTGTGATTACATAGCAAACTAATGTTTTGACCGTGGATACATAATAGCTCTTCCTTCCATGTTTATTTGTCTCTCATCCCCCAATGCAATCCACCTTACAATATTTCATCCTCCTTCCTTGAATCTACCACCTTAAGTTCTCTTCCCTGTTCTTGACTATCATCATATTTACAGTCAATACCAAGTAATTTAGGTGAATTTCATTATCTAATTGTTTCATGAATATTAGGGGTGTCTTCTTAAGAGTAGATTTCAAGCTGCTCCAGGTCAAGAACCATACCATAACATTTTGCTTATCTGGGAATAAAGCTCATGTCAAAATGGAGCCTTCAAAAGGTATAGGAAGAGAACCTATATGTTCTAAAATATTTATAGCAGCCCTCTTTGTGGGGACGGAAACTGGAAATTGTGGGGATGCTTATCAATTGGGGAATGGCCAAACAAATTGTGGCATATGATTGCGATGGAATGCTAGTATGCTAAAAGAAATGATGAGCTCAGTGATCTTAGAAAAAACATGGATAGACTTGCATGAGATAAAGAGCAGTGAAATGAGCAGAACCAAGAGAACATTGTATACAGTAACAGAATAGTGTTATGAGAGCAACTTCAAGTGACTGTTATCTTGAGTATTATAAATACCCAAATTAACCACAAAGGGACACATGAAAGAAGGTGCTATCTGCATCCAGAGAAAAAACTGATAAACAGAAATATGCATAGAATGATTTTACATATTTGTGTCTAATGTTAGCCATCTGTGGTAGGGGAGAAAAAAATTAAAAATTTATATGATTGTTATATATTTAAAATGAATAGCAACTTGTATATAATAGATTTGCAGTTTCATGTGCAATCTTTTAAAAATTATATCATGTTATGGAAATGACTGTTTTATTCTATAAGTTAAAAATTAAGTAATTAAAAAAAAGATATAGGAAAAAGGGTTGGGTCAAATGGGGGAAGTGTCTGGAGTCCAAATCAGTCACCACAAAGTCTACAGGGAAATATCATGCGCTACCTTCCTAGGAGGGGCTTTTTGAAACTCAAGTTGTACATCTTTGAATGAATGTCTCAGTTATTCATCTGCTTAGTTATCTGGCTTTTCACCATATCAAATAATTTAGCACACATTAGAGACACCGTAGCATAGTGGATAGGGCATTGAAAATTGGTGTCAGGAACAGCTAAGTCCAAATCCTACCTTGATTCTTAATAGTTGTGTGGTTCTGGGCAGGTCACAGAACCTCCTTGAGCCTCAGTTTCCCCATTTGCAAAATAAAAAAGTGGGGCTCCATGTCATTTAAGGTCTCTTCCAGCTTTAAATAGATTATCCTATGAAATATGAAATCCTGTCTTAGGCACTAGAAATAAAAAAGACAAAAAAAGGGGGGAGGGAATAATATTGATCTTCTAGGACCTTTTCTTCTGTTAGGGAAATAAGGACAGTACATTAGGAAAAGGGGAGTGGGGTTAGAATGAGAAATGAGTGTTAGAAGAAAAAATAAAACAGGATCATGGATTCCAAGTTGAAAAGACCCTTGAAAAGAAAATGTTGTCCATATCCAGAGAAAGAATTGCAGAGTCTGAATGTAGATCGAAGCATACTATTTGCTCTCTCTCTGTTTTTTGCTTTGTCTTGTTTCTTCTTTCTCTTGGTTCATTCCATTGATTATAATTCTTCTTTACAACATGACTTATGTAAAAATGTTTAATATGAATGTATATGTAGAGTCTATATCAGGTTGTAAGACATCTTGGGGAGGGGGGACGGAAGGGAGAGGGAGAAAATTTAAAACTCAAAATCTTGTGCAACTGTATGTTGTAAACTAAAAATAATTTATTAAAAAAAAAAAAAAGACAAGAACCTTAGAGCTATCCAAACCTCCTTTTATGTATGAGGAACCTGCAATTTAGAGAGATTTTGGATTGCCCAAGGTCAAAGTGGTAGTGAGATACACTTGCAACCCTCAAAAGTGCTAACGGACAGCCTGACATCAAAGGTGGAGACAGGCGTGGCTAGGTGGTGCAGTGAATAGAGCACCCGCCCTGGAGTCAGGAGGGCCTGAGTTCAAATCTGACCTCAGACACTTAACACACAAACTAGCCATGTGACCTTGGGCAAGTCACTTAACCCCAATTGCCCAGCCTTCCCCCCTCCAAAAAAAAAAAAAGGTAGACACAAAGGTAAAAAGCAGACAGAACTAGAAAAATACAGCAATCTAGGACCATTTAGTGTAGTATAAAATATCCCTATGTGCTTCAGTAGCTTGTGAACATGTAACTGTAAGAGCTCATTACAGTGATTGATGTACACAATAATGATTCTTAGTCATCAAGAAGGTAAAATTAGGTTTAGTAGACTCTATTTTAAAAGGCAGGGAAGTATCTAATATAGTTTACAGGTCCAAATCCAGTGAGCTCTTATATAGTAGGTGCTTCATAAGCCTCTGTTAAGTTGAACTAAATTAAATAGGAAGAGGAGATACAAAAGTAACATTGGGTTTTCAAAAGTAAAATCGGGTTGAATGTAGTGAAATTTAATTGGCATAGATAAAAAGTTGAGAGAAATTATTATTGTGCTATTATATTAATAACCAATTATTAAATTGGGTTCTAGGCTTTTCTCCTCAATTTCCTCATTAAGAACAGCTCTTAAAGTCAGTCTCTGAAGGACAATTACTCTTGACCTGCAAGGAATGTGTTGAGTTCTACCCCCACCCAACTAGGAGATCTAACTTCTATTCAGACTATAAATAGAATTTAGCATGAGAGAGTACTTACCCTGAGGAAAGGAACCCTTGTCCTTGTACCCCTCCATTAGAGTTTAAGTGACCCTGCTCCTAAAAGAGAAAATCAACCAGAGCCATTTGAATGGAGATGGATTCACCTGTCCAGATTGCTGGAGATAGCTAAGTCTCATGATCGAGCCATGTTCTCAGAAAGAAGAGGTGAAGACTTTTAGCTTACCTCATCATTAATGCTCACCAATCAGGGTTGATTCTCACTTGTCAAGGTCATTTCCTTTCAGAAGGGTTACTTAAGATTTTCGGGGACTCCACTGGGTATCAGTTACTGAGAGAAACCACTGACCATTAATTCATTGATTGCTAGCCAGCCCAATTAATAAATTAATAATTACCCAGAAACTCTATCTTTCTGGATTCTAAATTTGTTTCAGTCTTATACTTAGGTGCACACACAGAAATGAGCTTCACCATCAATAAGTCTTTTTAAAGCATCTGCTATGGGCTGGACACTGCTAAGTGTCAGAGATACCAGGACAAAAATAAAACAGACCCTGCCCTCAAGGAGTTTATACTCTAGTGGAGGAAGTGTGGCTAGAAAGCAGTTCATCTGAAAAAAACCTAGGGATTTTAGGAATTTGCAAGCCAAAATGAGTCAACAATGTGATGTGACAGGAATCAACAAAAGGTGAGGTAATTTGGGAGTGCATGAAGACAAGTATAATGTCTAGAATGGGGGATAGGGAGTGAGGAAGAGTGATAGTTTTACCTTCTGCTCTGGTTCTACTACGTCTGAAATGTTATTCTCGGTTCTGGATATCACATTTTAGGAAGGGCACAAACAAGCTGGATAACATCCAGAGGGGAGGGTAGTTAGGATGGTGATAGCTACTCAGGTTTATGCCATGTGAAGACTGATTGAAGCCAGTGGAAATGTTTAGGTTTGAGAAGGGAGGTCCTAGGGAGAATTCATAGGATTTATAATCTAGCATGGAGAGCACATTTAATATGAAAATAGCTATGACATAAAAATTGGGCTCAGGTAGATAAAAGGAGTACAAAGAACCTTAAATGTTAGGCTAAGGAATTTTTTTTAAGTGATGCAGTAGTTTACAGTATGGTTCTGATTCTTCTCATCTTTATGGGGGAGGGCCAGTTTGCTACAAAGTGCAACATTATATAGTTTCCTTTAGATGCTTAGCCTAAATTTTGTTTACATCTTATTGATCCTTCCTCTGTTGATTTTTTTTCCTTTTGGACTCTGGGTACATAAAATCTCCCACTTTTTGATGTTGACACATCTCTAGTCCTCAACTGTGATCATGTCTCCCTAGGTTGCTGCTGAGACCAGCTGTGATTATTTAGAGAAGACGTTCTTTTGCCATTTAATCTTTCCTCATTAGTCAATCATGTTATACTTCCATTATTCATTGTTGTTTCTTTTTTCTTGGAATTTCTCCAAGTTGTCAACATCATTCTTCTATTGGGACACTCCAAACAGAATGCAGCCTTCGAATTAAATTCCTGTTTGATTAGGTGGGCAATATATCATGCCCCATAGGAATTGACTTGGCTCTTAACTTGGCAGGAATGTAGCGCTAGTGAGGAGACCTCTAACTAGGAATTCTTGCACCTGGGGCAGATTCGGTTGTGAGAAGATGTTGCAGACCAATGCTGACAAGGTTCATCCCTGGGCACTGTAGGTTCAAGACAGGGAAGCCTTGAGGTACTCGGAGTCCATCTGATAGTTAACAAAAAACTAAGGAAAGGATTTTCAATAGGGATAGTCAGCAGGGATGACACAATTCCCCTGCCTCTGAGCTGCGCATGGGAGTTTACCAGTCAAGTATCAGGTTGGAGCTCTTGCTCTTCATGCCTTTTTTTGTATTCAAGCGATGAGGAAGCAAAGTCGATGGCCCAAGCCTTTGGTTGCTTGAGCCAAGTAAATTGCAAGTATGTTTTCAGTACCTTTTAAGGAAAAGAACTAGCTTAGCCCACACCGTGTAGGAACTGTGGTATATATTGCTGTATTTAAGCCAGGCACAGGAAGGAAGGCCACCCCCAGCAAGACACTGGAAATCTGAAACAAAGCCATGGCTTTCCCATGCTAGTTGCAGTTTGGTAGTGGAGCAATTTTTAGTCCCACAAGGGACAGGATGGTCAATTGCTGTCACCTTTCTAGGGAAGGAGAAGGGCTAATTCTTTCTGGGAAGCTTATTTATGGAATATTTTTTGCAAAGAGATTTTTCCTTTTTTTCTCCTTTCTCCTTGCTTTTCTGAATCTCTAAATGACAACTTCAATTTTTGTAAAAAAAAAAAAAAGGAAATACATAAAATACCAAAATCTAATGAAATACAAAACCCAAATAGCTATTTGTCTGCAAAGTTGTTTTGAGAAGATCTCAGTCAGTGATCCAGACAATCTGACAGAAATTCAGACATGTGACTGTAAATGAGCATATTCTAGAATTTTTCAAAGGATAAGAACATCACATATTTTAGTATTAAAATTATTGTTTATGACACAGAGATATTGCTTCCAAACTCTTTGAGGAACAACCTATCACTGATTTGAGCTGCTAATTAAATTCTTGTCTCATGATTTTTATGACATTTCTACTGCCTAATTTTTTCTTTCATTTTTTTCCTCTTACATCCTTTCTCTGAATCTGGCTATAAACAGTCAAACTTTCCTATTGAATATTTCAAGACATTTTGTGGTTGTTCAGACATATGATTTTAACAGTGTAGAAGGTCTCCTAGTGAGAAACTCCCTTTACCGATGCTAATTAGCAATTTTTGACAACTTAAGAGTGTTAGGCAACTTGAACTGGGCCCTGGCTACATGAAGGCAATACTTTTATTCCTCACTAAAGGATTCTTTGTCTCACTTCCCACAGAAGCTCTTCTAACCCTTTTCTTCCCCCCACCCTGAAGTCCCCCTACCCCTTTAACTGAGGACCCTGTATCTCCTTTTTACCTAATTTTTTTACTGAAATTTTTTATTTTTTGAAAATTTCTACTTTTTACTGAAAAAAAAAATGGAACTCATTTAGGGGTAAGTTCACTCTATTCCCATTTTAGTAATTTAAAAAACCCCTGGGGTGACTAGGTGGCGCGGTGAATAGAGAACCAGCGCTGGAGTCAGGAGGACCTGAGTTCAAATTCAAACTCAGACCCTTAACTCTTACTAGCCATGTGACCTTAGGCAAGTCACTTAACCCCAATTGCCCTGCATTCCCCTCTCCCCTGCCCTCCCCCCAAATTTAAAACCCCCTTGATGTTACTTTTCACTCTCTCCTTTTTCCCCAGTTTCTTAAGTGATGATCCATCTTCCCAAGATCAACCCTTCTAAATGTACACTTGATTCCATTTACTTCTGACTTCTCAGTCATCTCCCCACCCCTTCCTTTCCCTCAAATCTTTGAACTTCTTTCTCTTTCAACTGGTTTTCCCTCCTGCCTTCAAATAGACTCAAATCTCCCCACCTTTAAAAAACTTTGACTAGACACACTAGACATCCCTCATGCTATCAACCTAGAACTCTCCTCCCCTTTTTAGCCAAACTCCTTCAAATAATGGCTCTGGAGGAGAAAGTGAGGCTGGTGACCTTGCACAGCCCTCCCTCACTCAAATGAAAGTCAGCTGCAAGTCATGTATGTCATCATGTCCCTGATGTCATGGTGCTCTTTGAGAACAAAGGGCAAATACAAATCCTTCTGTCACATTTGATGTTGTTGATTGCCTTTTTTTTTTTCAGTTCAATGAAAACTTTATTAAACATGTACTGTTTTCAGAGCATTTTGTTTGGTGACAAGAGAGATAAAACTTAGAAAGGTTATGAATTCTTTTCTTACGAAGCATAAAGTTAGTATGATCAATCTAATTGTAACCATATATCTTTTGAAAACCTTTCATTTAATATTTTCTTTTTTTTAAACAAATGCTTTATTAACTTCTGTTTTACATCATTCACTTCCACCAGATTTTGAGTTACAATTTTTTCCCCCGTTTTTCCCCTATCCACCCTCCCAGAATAGCAGTCCCACAAGATATCGCTTCCTCCAATCTGCTCTCTCCCATATCTTCTCCCATACCCTCTTCGACTTTTCCATTAGAGGAAGGTGAATCTTTGTGTCCCAATGCCTGCACATCTTATCTCCCCATTACAAGCAAAAGAGTATTAATAATAGTATTTATATATATTTGAAACATTTAATTTTAAGACCTCGAATTTCAGATCCATTCCCTTCCTTCCTTGTCACCCATTCCCTCTGGGAAGATAAGTAATTCAGTATATGTTGTACATGTCTAGCTATGCAAAACTTTACCATAGTAGATATATTGTACAAGGCTGCTTATAATGCCCTCCCACCCATCCCACCCCCCACCTGGTCCATTCCCTACTTGATCCTGTCCCTCTTCTATAGTGGGTACTTCCAACCTCCCCTCCCCCCAAGGATGCCCTCCCATCCATCATCCCCCCTCTCATCCCCCTTCCCCCTATTCTGCTGCAGGTTGAGATATCCCATTTAGTATGTATGTCATTCTCTCCCTGAACCAAATTCAATGAGAATGTGGTTTTGCCTTTTTGTCTTCCTATTCTTCCCCTCCCATGCAGCCACTTCCCCTTGCTTCTTCTACATGAGATGTTTACCCTACTCTGTCTCTCCCCATCTCCTCTTGCCACTTTCCTCTCTCATCTCATAATTTCACCCCTTGAGTATCATCCAGTCCCAACAAATTCAACCTATGCCCTCTATCCATATATAACTGTAAACATATATACACACATTCACATATGTATTCATATGGCCATACACCCTTCTTCCATTATTTTCATACTGAGAAAGGTTTCATCAGTCACAGTTATTGTTTTTCCATATAGGAATGTAAATAGCTCAACTTTGATAAGTTCCTTTTGATTTCTTTTCCCTGATTACCTTCTCAGGCATCTCTTGCTTCTTGTGTCTGGATGTCAAATTTTCTATTCAACTCTGGTTTTTTCCTCAAGAATGCTTGAAAGTCCTCTATTCCACTGAATGACCATATTTTCCCCTGAAACAAAATACTCAGTTTTGCTGGGTAGGTGACCCTTGGGTTCATTCCCAGTTCTTTTGCCCTCTGGAATATCATATTCCATGCCCTTCGATCCCTCAGTGTAGAAGCTGCCAGGTCCTGGGCTATTCTGATTGTGTTTCCACAATATTGAAATTGTTTCTTCCTGGCTGCTTGTAGTATTTTCTCCTTGATCTGGGGATTCTGGAACCTGGCTATAATATTCCTGGGAGTTTTCTTTTGGGGATCTTTTTCAGAAGGTGATCTGTGGATTCTTTCAACCTCTGTTTTGCCCTCTGGATCTAAAACATCAGGGCAATTTTCCTTTAGAATTTCTTGAAGGGTGATTTCTAGGTTCTTTCTTTGATCATGGCTTTCAGGTAGTCCAGTAATTTTTAAATTGTCTCTCCTGGATCTATTTTCCAGGTTAGTGGTTTTTCTAATGAGATATTTCACATTGCCTTCTATTTTTTCATTTGCTTGGATCTGTTTAATGGTATCTTGATTTCTCATAAAGTCATTGGCTTCCATTTGCTCCAGTCTAATTCTGAAGGAATTATTCTCTTCAGTGAGCTTTTGAAATTCTTTTTCCATCTGACAAATTTGGGCTTTTAAGCCATTCTTCTCCTCATTGGCTTTTTGGGCCTCTTTTGGCATTTAAGTTAGTCTATTTTTTAAGGTGTTATTTTCTTCAGTCAGGTTGTTGACTTGCTTTTCATGATTTTCTTGCATCATTCTCATTTCTCTTCCCAATTTTCCCTTCAATTCTCTCATTTGGCTTTCAAGATCCTTCTTAAGGTCCTCCATGTCCTGTAACCAGTTGATATTTTTCTTGGAAGCTTTTGGTGCAGGAGTTCTGACTTCATTGTATTCCTCCTGTTCCTTTGATCCTTTTTGTCCCCCAAATAAGAATCTAAAGTTTGACTGATGTGCTTGCTTTGCTTCCTTTGCTTGCTCATGTTGCCACTCAATTACTTGACTTTTGAGCTTTTTGCCACAGTAGAACTCTACTTCCAGAGAGGAGAGCTTTGTCCCAGATTGCTGGGGTTTTCTCAGCTGCTGGAGTTATTAGTTGACTGCCTCTACAGGCTCTGGCACCTGGTCACACACCCCAGAACCTCCACCCTAGACAGAGATCCAGATCCAACAGGTTAAAGCAAGAGCAATTACACCTCAGAATGGTTGCTTGGTCCCCCTAAGATCTGTGGGCCAGGAGCTTTGAAGCAGTCACATGTTGGTGCCTGCTGCATCTTAGCTGCTTCTCCCTCCCAGGGGCAGGGACTCCTGGAACTCCTGTTCCCAAAGTCCACACTGACCTTTTACTTTGCCTTTGGTATTATGGGTTGATAATTCTAGAGACTGCCATAGCTGCTGGTGATCCACTCTCCTGGAGTCCCTCCAGCCACAGCTGGTCCAGGCCACCCTGGAGCTAAAACCATGGGCTCATGGGGGACTGGGCTCTGCTCCCAGTGTGCTATGATGAACCCTTCCTGTCCTCCTTCTGGGCTGCCTTCAGCCGGAGATTTGTTTCTCTCTGTCTCTTTGTGGGTTCTGTAGCTCTAAAATTTGTTTAGAGTCATATTTTAGAGGCATTTGAGGTGGTTATGGGGGGAGTGCACAGTCTTCCTGCTTCTACATCACCATCTTGGCTCTGCCCTGATTGCCTTTTCTTTATGGATTCTCTGTGACACTACTCTCTCCTGATTCTCCTTCTATGAATCTTTTCTTTTCAGTCTACTTTGCTGACCCATCATCCTTGTCATGTTCCTTAACTGTATATATTCCATAAGGTCCTGTCTTAAGCCTTCTCTTCTTCCTCTCTCCAAGAGCTCTGTCTCCAGCACTAGTCTATTTCCTATGTTTCAGTACCACTTCACACAATTGCCTATTAGTCATTTCAAGCTGGATATCCCAGAAACATGTCTAAAACTGGGCTCTGTATATTTCTAGAATTCCTTTTTTCTCTCAATCTTTGATGCCTTCATCACCTCTCACTTAGATTATTACAACAGCCCAATTGTTTTCTCTGCCTCAGTTTCTCATCACTTTGGTACATCTTACACAGTTTTGCCAAGGTAATTTTCCTTAAGTATAGATATGACCATATGACCCCCTATTCAACCAACTCCAATGATTTCCTAATACAAACTCTTCTATTTACCTTTCAGAACCTCAGATAACCTGACTCCAGCATATCTTTCCAAGTGTCATTGGACATTATTCCCCCTCCTCCACTCTAGTAAATATTCCTTTCTAAAAACTATTTATGGTTGACTAGTTTGATTGATTCTCAACTGATAATCTTGGGAGAAATAACGGATGCCTCAGCTGACAGCATTAGGGAACTATCCACTGACCCCTCAGGATTACCTCTAGAATTCTGAAAAGGATACATGGGTAGTCTAGCTCTATGAATCCAACTCATCAATGAGAGTAGGAGGTGGGAAAAGGACCCTCAAAGCTTATGTGGGCTATATTAAGTGAATAAATAAAAAGTAGTTAAGTACAAGATAGTTTGGGAGGGACTACATTCACAGGAAAGGCTGATTGCAAAAGATTGTGCCTAAATTACTTTTTGAAGAAAGAAAAGGATTGTATGGTGCAGAGGTATGGAATTAATGCATTCAAGGCATGGGAAATAGAGGATTCAGTGAAAAGGGTCAGAAATAGGAGAAGGAATATTTTCATTGAGGAGCAGAGAGAAGGCCAGTTTGGATGAATAACAGAGTGGAGGAGGGGGAATAATGTCCTATTTCAATAATTTGAGCAGTAGATAAGTGCTGACAGTGTGACGTAGGGTAACAAAGGTGAGAATGAGAAATAAGGACCAAATAAGAAAGAAAAGGCTGAGGAAGAATGAACAAAAGTCACTATATGATTTAATCTGTATTAGAAATGTAATGAAGTATTATTTATCCTCTTCAATCATACAGTAGTCTAATAGAATTTAATTACAACATAATTCTGGGAAGACTATTGCATCAGAGCTGGTTATGTGTGACTCATGACCTTTCTGTCATGTTCACTGGACCATAGGGTAGTAATCTCTTTAATGTTGGGGAAACAATGCCAATGATAATCCCCCTTTTCTTAACTTGAGGAAGTGGGTAAAACCTTTTGTTGTGGATTTTCTTGGAAGTCAGCAGTAAGTGGCTGAGTTGGAAGGATAATAACTTCACTGAATAGCCCTGTGGGGTTGTGATAATTAAAATAACCCAAAGTTAAGTTGACTCATAGGGTGAGGAAAGTTTTAGCTAGTAGATACAGTTTGTATGCCCATCCTTATAAAGAAAATTACTTTTGGTACTTTGTTCGAATGGGAAGAAACCCTCCTCCAGCTGAGGGTGAGGCTGACAGTTTATAAATGAGGCTCTCTAAGAGAACATCTCACCTTTCCTAGGTTAGAAGGGATTATAATTCTCTCATTTAACCGTTTCCAGTTGTTATTTTTTTCTGAGCCTTCTGAGTAATTGCAGGAAAAAGAATGATTCATGTTTTCTAATGATCATTGGCTCTTGAATGTGGATATGTGTGATGATTGCTGTCCATGCCAAGAAAAAATGGTTGACTGTTCAACTTGTTTTCCCTTCTTTGATTAGTTTCTAGAGGTAAGGAGAATGATAAGGAGTAGCTTGGTCGCTTACATAAGGTAAAAGGATGAGGCCTTTGTTCTTGCCTTAAAGGGATCTGTTTTCCTGTGGATGGTATGCACATTCATCTTGGTTGCACATTGAGATGCCTTCCTTATGGAGTATTTTTTGGGTTGAGAATTTTTTGGTGCATTGACATTATATTGGAAATGATTGAGCTATGACTATTGGAAAGCTGAAGCCAGAACCTTGACCTACAGGAAGCTGGAAGAACTGAATGTGGACAAAGACCAGAGACTAGCTGGTCTTGGGTACCCAGGGAGGGTAACTGTGCTTCTCAGAACAGTCATCCCCCAGGGAACCTCTTCAACCCTAGAAATAGTAGTTGTGCAGAAGAGGCAGTGGCAGAGTGGGAGCTCCTGGGTATGTAACCATGTGGTTCAAGGAGAGGTGAGGACTACATGAGTGGGAATTCTCAGATCACTCTGTGAGTTTTTATATGAGCCCAGAGCTAAAGGAGCAGCAACAAGAGAATGAGCCACAGTAGTAGAATAACAAGCCTGGACTTTACACTTAGCTGGACAGATGCACAGTGATATCTGCGCATACATAGGTATAGACAAGTCTCCTGACTTCCCACAACACACATGCCTTCATGCACATAAACACGTACACATGCACAGCAGTAAGAGCCTACTTGACCAATGAAGGTTCTCATGCACAAAACAAACAACCAAAACCCGACTTTCTTACTACTTTGAGTTAGGTGAACTGAGTTTGGTGGGATTAGATTGTCAAGCAACCCCTAGTGCAAACTTTTGTCTGGGGAAGCCTCAGCCACAGGGCTGAGCTAGGTTCTTCTCAGAAAGTAGACTCCCTAGAGGGAGGGAAAGATGTTAGGACATTTTATGAATTCTTTTTTTTTAAACAAATGCTTTATTAACTTCTGTTTTACATCATTCATTTCCGCCAGATTTTGAGTTACAATCATTTCCCCCCCATTATTCCCCTACCCAACCTCCCAGAACAGTAATCCCACAAGATATCGCTTCCTCCAATCTGCTCTCTCCCATACCTTCTCCCATACCCCCATCGACTTTTCCATTAGAGGAAGGTGAGTCTTTGCATCCCAATGCCTGCACATCTTATCTCCCTATTACAAGCAAAAGAGTATTAATAATAGTATTTATATATATTTGAAACATTTAATGTTACGACCTCAAATTTCAGATCCATTTCCTTCCTCCCTTGTCACCCATTCCCTCTTGGGAGATAAGTAATTCAGTATATGTTGTACATGTCTAGCTATGCAAAACATTATCATAGTAGATATATTGTACAAGGTTGCTTATAATTCCCTCCCACTCATCCCACCCCCCACCTGGTCCATTCCCTACATGATCCTGTCCCTCTTCTATAGTGGGTACTTCCAACCTCCCCTCACCCCAAGGATGCCCTCCCATCCATCATCCCTCCTCTCATCCCCCTTCCCCCTATCCTGCTGCAGGTTGAGATATCCCATTTAGTATGTATGTCATTTTCTCCCTGAACCAAATTCAATGTGAATGTGGTTTTGCCTTTTTAGCCTTCCTTATTCTCCCCCCTTTGCAACCACTTCCCCTTGCTTCTTCTACATGGGATAGTTTACACTACCCTGTCTCTCCCCATCTCCTCTTGCCACTTTCCTCTCTCACCTCATAATTTCATCCCTTGAGTATTCTCCCTTCCCAACAAATTCAACCTATGCCCTCTATCCATATATAACTGTAACCATATACACACACATTCACATATGTATTCATATGACCACACCCCCTTCTTCCATTATTTTCATAGTGAGAAAGATATCATCAGTCACAGTTATTGCTTTTCCATATAGGAATGTAAATAGTTCAACTTTGATAAGTTCCTTTTGATTTCTTTTCCCTGATTACCTTCTCAGGCATCTCTTCCTTCTTGTGTCTGGATGTCAAATTTTCTATTCAATTCTGGTTTTTCCTCAAGAATGCTTGAAAGTCCTCTATTCCACTGAATGACCATATTTTCCCCTGAAACAAAATACTCAGTTTTGCTGGGTAGGTGACCCTTGGGTTCATTCCCAGTTCTTTTGCCCTCTGGAATATCATATTCCATGCCCTTCGATCCCTCAGTGTAGAAGCTGCCAGGTCCTGGGCTATTCTGATTGTGTTTCCACAATATTGAAATTGTTTCTTCCTGGCTGCTTGGAGTATTTTCTCCTTGATCTGGGGATTCTGGAACCTGGCTATAATATTCCTGGGAGTTTTCTTTTTGGGATCTTTTTCAGGAGGTGATCTGTGGATTCTTTCAACCTCTATTTTGCCCTCTGGATCTAAAACATCAGGGCAGTTTTCCTTGAGAATTTCTTGAAGGGTGATTTCTAGGTTCTTTCCTTGATCATGGCTTTCAGGTAGTCCAATAATTTTTAAATTGTCTCTCCTGGATCTATTTTCCAGGTCAGTGGTTTTTCCCATGAGATATTTCACATTGCCTTCTAATCTTTCATTTGTTTGTATCTGTTTAACAGCATCTTGATTTCTCATAAAGTCATTAGCTTCCATTTGCTCCAGTCTAACTCTGAAGGAATGAATCTCCTCAGTGAACTTTTGAGATTCTTTTTCCATCTGGCAAATTCGACTTTTAAGGCATTCTTCTCCTCAATGCCCTTTTGGGCCTCCTTTGCCATTTGAGCTAGTCTATTTTTTAAGGTGTTGTTTTCCTCAGTCAGGCTGTTGACCCTCATTTCATACTTTTCCTGCATCCTTCTCATTTCTTTTTCCAATTTTTCCTCCACTTCTCTTATTTGATTTTTAAAGTCCTTCTTAAGGTCCTCTATGGCCTGCAACCCACTCATGTTTTTCCCTGGGGCTTTTGGAGCAGGACTTCTGACCTCACAGTCCTTTTCCCGCTCTATGCCCCCAAAATAGGAGTCTAGGGTTGCATTTTCTGTTTCCTTTGCCTTGGCATGTTGCCACTTAATTGCTTGACTTTTGGGCTTGTTGCCACACTATGGCTTTAAGGCCAGATAGAGGAATTTTCGTCCCAAAGGTGTGGGGGGCAACTTCCGTTTCTGGCAAGCTGTAAACCCACCCACGACTTCCACCCTAGATCAAAATCCAGATCCAGGGAGGTTAAAGCAAGAGCGATTACCCCCCAAGACTGATCGCTGGATCTCCCTACAAATTTGCAGGCTGGGAGCGGGAGCTTCCTCTGAAAACTACAAAATGGCGTTTGTCCTCAGGGGCTTCTAGCCCCCAGGGGAGGGAGCCGACGCATTCCCTAATACCAGTCCCAAAGTCCATAGGACACTAATCTCTTACTTTGTCCCACGCAAGTCTATGTTGATAATTCTGGAGTCGCCACAGCTCCTGGTGTTCTGGGGTTCCTCCAGCTGGCTGCTGGCCCTGCCGCCCTGGGGCTAAAACCTCGGCTCATGTGGACCTGGGCTTGGCTCGGCTCCTGTGCTCTGCGCTCTGCCAGGTCCCAGACCGTTGCGCTGGTCCTTCCTGCAGGGCTGCTGGGCTGTCCTCAGCGGGAGTTTAGCTTCTCTGTGTCATTCTGTGGGTGCTGGGGCTCCAGAAGTTGTTCAGAGTCCCCTTTTACATCGTTTGGGGGGAATGTGGGGCAGAGTGGCTTGGATGAGCTGTTTCTACTCTGCCATCTTGGCTCCACCCCCCCCCCCATTTTATGAATTCTTGTAAGTTATTTGTGCTTTTTGCTTTCTTTCTATGGAATGAAATAAAGGTATACTTTCTCTCTTTCTGAATATAAATTATATATATATATATATATATATATATATACACACACACACACACACACATGCTCATGTGCATGCACTCCTACTTAAGTATGTGTACTTACACGTACATATGTTCATGTACGTACAGACATATACACATGTACAAACATATACACATACACACATGCATACACATGTAGTTTGAATACTTGTACAGGAGCCAGGGACTTCTTTACTGCATCTCTGGAGCCCTAGTTATAAGTAAAATTCTGAAATTCTCAGGAAAAACTGTGTGGATAAGAGAAAAAGAGCCACCAAACATTGAAACCAGGTTAACTGGACTCTTTTGACCTTTCTAGTCTTCTTAGGCATTACTCCCCTTTGCATAATCTACAGTCAAATGAAGTAGGCCACCTTGCTTTGTGCAAAGCACTCTGTGTCCCAACTCTATGCATTTTCACTGCCTGTCTGCCATACCTGGTGTGACCATCTTCCTCATCTCCTGACTTCCTTCAAGTTTCAGCTAAAATCTTTTGTAAGAAGCCTTTCTTGGTCTCTGTTAATACCTCCATTTTGTTCTATCAATATCTTGTTTGTACGCTGTTATGTGTCTCTTCCGTTAGATTTTGAGCAACTGGAAGGCAGGGACCTTTATTGCCTTTCTAGCACATAGTATAATGTTTAGTACTTGGTAAGCATAGCAGTTAATACTTATTGACATAAACTGACATACATGATGTAGTTGTATTATATAGCCCATGTTTTATATACAATCTAGAGAAAGAATAGAATGGGATCATTCAGGATGCCAAAGAAGTAGTTAGAAAATAAGAAGTACCAATGGAGGATAATGTTTTCAAGGCCTTTGAGCTTTCACCCACTTTGGTCCATCATTTCCGTGGAGCGCACTCCTTCCCTTGACTCTTCTTGTTACCTCCTACCACAGCACTCCAACACCCACCCCAAGGAACCCTGTCAAACAGGGATACCTTATAACCCTACTAGCCTTATGTCTTTTTCCCAAATAAATAAATGAAAAGATGGTCCGAAGTTCCATCTCAGCCTTAAGGGCCCCATGCCAGGGAGCCATTTGGTATCCCTAGAAGTATAGTGAGTTTTATAGACAAAAAAAAAAATAACATATCAGCCAGGTGGTAGAGAAGATGAACAGAATGAAAATACAGAACTGATTTTTTTATTGAAGCAATTTTTACAATTCATATATGTGTGTATATATACATACATACATATATATATATGTATGTATATATACATACATACAGCATCTAGGTGGCATGGTAGATTTCTAGAGTGCTAGGCCTGGAGTCAGGAAATTTTTATACCCTGGGCTAGTCACTTAACCCTGTTTGCCTCAGTTTCCTCATCTGTTAAATGAACTGGAAAAGGAAATGGCAAATTGCTCCAGTATCATTGGCATGAAAATCCCAAATGGGGTCATGAAGACTTGAAAACGACTGAAAAAGGACTAAACAATTCTCTCTCTCTCTCTCTCTCTCTCTTTCTCTCTCTGTCTCTCTCTCTTTTTCTCTCTCTCCCCCTTTCCCTCTCCTCCCTCCATCTCTTTCTCTCTCTTCCCTTTTCTCTGCTATTTTCTCTCTCTATATACACAAAAGCATATATATGTATATATACATATATATACATATATATTCAGTAAGAGACATAGCTTACTGTCTTTTTTGCTGTAACAAAGTTTAATCACTGGATACGAAGACCATTTATTAGGTGAAGTTGTGTTGTTCTTCCCCCTTGGCCCCTGTCCTCCAAATTTTAAATATAAAAATTCATTTGACTCTGAGCAGGCTTTACAATCTGGGTCAGAGTTCTCTGAAGGCAAGATGCATCTAGATTCTGAAATTAATGAACACATCCCTGGGCTTCTCCAGAGGAAAAAGAGCAAGGAGGGGGTACCCATTATGAATTCCAGTGTAGCTCAGACAATTAGATAGCTCTGAGATATAGAAGGTTATAAAATAAGTGGGCAGGAACTTTGACCAGAACAATGACATAGCAAAATACTTTTCTATTTTAAGATGAACCTCTGATTACTTTATCTTATATGGAAGTCTGCAGAGTATTTGCATACATGTTAATAACTGGGAGAAATTAAAGGAAGGTAGACCTGCTTTAACTTTTTAGGCTGAGAAGCAATTCTCTTCCAAAGAAAGGACATATGCAGATAAATGGAGTTTGCCTCAGAATGCAGGGAAATAGGAGCATTAGAAAACCTGCCACATTTGCAGAGCCACATTGTTGAGGCCTACATCTTCCTAGAATGATGGAGAAGTCATAGAGTTTTCTGGGGTTCTGGTTTCCTGGCTTGGCCATAGTGAAGTATCTGATTAGTTTCAGAAGCCACATTTGAACATCAATCTCCTTGCATCCAAGTCCCAGTATTCTGTCTCCTTCACCTCATTGCCTGTGCTCCACCTACAGCTCTCTGCCCCCATACCTTTGAGCAAAAATCATGGTTGCAGCAATGACTGGACTAGAATAGAATAATTACTTTGTCAGGTCCTGGAAAAACTCAACAGCAACAGCAGAAACAACAAAAAAACAAGAGCCAGAAAGGGCATCCTGTGATCTTCTCTGACAGCCTAATTAATTCTAGTCACAACTGGACTGCTACATTACTGAGATTTTGGGGAAAATTTCTTTGACTCATCTGACATTGAGGTTGGATCTTTATTACTCAGTAGTTATGAGACTTGCTATTATAACTTTACACCATAATTATAGGTTGGTTAATATATTGATATAGCTTTTTGAAATTATGGTAGAAGAAAGACTTAAAAAATGATATAGCAAGATCTTAGCCTGGTAGAGTGGAAAGTGTAGTAGTTTTGAGTTAGAGAACCTGGTTTCAAATCTGACCTCTGCTACTTAATTACCTTAATGATTTTTGGTAAGTCAGCAATTCAACAAGGATTTATTAAACACCTACTCTGTTCCAGACTGAGGATACAAAGAAAGGCAAAAAACCCAACCCAGCCCAACCTAAACACCTTCCTTGCTGTCCTGGACCTCACAGTCTAACGGGCTAAAGTCACATAAGTTCCCTGAGTCTAGTTCCCTTATCTGTAAAGTAAAAAGATTGGACTAGATGGCCTCTGGGATTTCTTCCAGTTCTAAATTTATGATCTTTCATTATTTTATGCATTTATTTTTCAAATGGGAAAGTCGTTCTTTAGCTACAAGGAAGTGGAAAGCCTGTTTTAAGGAGTTTGTCCCTAGGATTTACTATGGAAATCTATTTTTCATAAATATTTATCATGTTGTATTACCAGCACAATAGGATATCCTGAATGTTTTGCATTTTATGGTGATGAATTGGAAAAGCAAAACTATAGCCTCTCCATTTGTATTTTTGAAAATAGTACAGCAGTAACCATTGAGAAAGACATTGTGGGTCATATCAGTGGAGGGAGAGCAGCCCCTGAGTCTGGAAGAACTAGGCTCTGTGACATATTAGTTATATGACCATAGGCAAGTCACTTAACCTCTTGTTGCCCTAAATAATTTACTAAAATTGTATAATGGTTGCATTTTTAGAGGAAGATTTCTTTAGGGAAATACACAGTACTGATCAAATCCCAGTTATAATAACTATTCACAAATAACAGAAAAGTAAAATTTCTGCATAATAGTTGTAAAAAAAGAAGTATTTATGACCAAAACTGGACTTAATACCTTTCCCCACCTAAACTGTCCTTTCTTCTTAACTTCTTTATTGTCAAGGGTACCACCATCCTCCCAGTCATCCAGACTTGAAACCTAGCTATCTTTGGCTCCTCATTCTTTCTGACTGCCCCCCCCCATCTATTCTTCTGATAAGTTTTATCAATCTCACCTTTGAAATATCTTTCCTGTTATAGCACCAATGTAATATTCACAGCACCCATGATCACTATAAATATACCTGCATGGTGCTCAGTCACAAAATATAACAGACTCTCCATATAGAAGAAAGAAGGGAAACATTTATTCACATACCCAAAAACTGAATCCCAAAACCAGTAAGCCAATTCCATCACATTAGCAAGGAAGTTAATAAGCTACAACAGCACAGAGAGTCACAGCATCCTTCCCACAAACCAACATAAAACCAGTATGTGCTCACAAGCCTATCTGCCCCCTTGGAAGCTTGCTCTCTTCCCAACTGTCTAGCTGGCTCTGACTCCCATCTTCCTGTGGGCTCTGCTCCACCCTTCAGCAAACTTCTCCCACCACAGGCTCCATGTGATTACATTTAGCCTACTGGGGGCAGAGTTCATTTACAAAGCAGGAAAGTTCTTCAAATTCCCTTAGGCTTATTAAGGGCCAGGGAAGATTTAGCAGAGTACCTGACTCCTTTTTTGTAGTTGTTGCTTAGTTGTTTTTCAGTCACGTCTCACTCTTGATGACCCCTTTTGGGGGTTTTCCTGTCAAAGATACTGGAATGGTTTGCCATTTCCTTATCCAGCTCATTTTATAGGTGAAGAAACTGAGGCAAACCTGGTTAAGTGACTTGCTTAGGATCACATAGCTACTAAGTGTCTAAGTCCAGATTTGAACTTGAGTCTTCCTGCCTCCAAGCCCAGTGCTATATCCACTGGTCAATTTAGCCTCCTCTTAGTAGGTACCTGATAAATGCTTGTTGACTAAAAGTTCATACTATAAGGAGGTCGTTTGCAAGAAAATAAATCAGTTTTTAAATTAAAGGCTTTGTAATTATTTTACATTAGATTTTTACAGATGAGCACCAGATACTTAAAAATTCATATGCCTATGTGTTTAAATACATATCCATCATTATCATCATCAAAAAAAGTATGGACCAAATGGATCATACGTGACTGCTATGGAGATGCTTAATCTTCGCCCTTTAGTTATATCTTTTAATAGAGTTAGATATTGTCCATAACGTGTATGTGAATTACATATCATACTTGCATGTATGCATACATACATATATTCACTTTAATGAGAGTGAATGAAAAGTCATAGATTCATAATATATTAGAGTCAGAAAAGACCCTGAAGATCATTTAATTTACCAATTTATTCTAAAGACGAGAAAACAGCCCCAGATTGTTGAGGTGACTTTTTTAAGGTTACCCAGTGACTTATTGGTAGAGTTGAGATTTGAACCAAAGTCTCCTTTCTCCTTAGTCCAGTGTTTTTTCTGCTACCACCCTGTGATAAGCCTGAAGAACTAAAAAGACCCCAAGCTTCTCTCCTCTGATAATTTGGTTTTACATTTTCTACCGTTCTGAGTGTTTGTACATTTGCATTATTGTTGTTCAGTCATTACAGTCATTTCTAATTCTTTGTGAACCCATTTGGGGTTTTTTTGGGCAGAGATACTGGAGTGGTTTGCTATTTCCTTCTCCAGCTCATTTTACAAATAAGGAAACTGAGCAAACAGGGTTCAGTAACTTGTCCAGGGTGATACTGTTAGTAAGTGTTTTGAGATCAAATTAGAACTCAGGTCTTCCTGACTCCAGGCCCAGCCCTCTAACCACTGTGCCACTTAGCTGCTCCATGCATTTACATGGAAAAGACGAAAGAATTCTATTCAAACTGCTGTAATTCTTTCCCCAGCATGAAGGTAACCCCCAAGCCATATCTTCAGACCTGAGGTAAGCAGTTTGATTGCTCTTATTTAGATTATTCAACTACTGTCTTCCAGAGTGATAAGTAGGGTGCAGTGACTAGAACTTTATACCAAGCAACAGGTCCTGAAGGTACTGAACGGAAGCAACTGAATTTAGCTCCCTTGTTAGAAAGAATAATTAGTAAAAACAGGAAGCTACCAAGCGGCATGCTTTCTCTCTCCCCTCTAAGAGTATATATGCATATAAGATGAGTTTCTCCTTGGCTGTACCTTAGTCTCTCCTGGGCAATAGTCTTCTCAAAAGAAACCTCATAATGTCCCAGGGTCTCTTTCCATGGCTACTTAGGTATCTGGATTCCATGGCTACTGGTATCTGGATTCCATGGCTACTGGAGTCTTGATTGGTTCACAACTAGATAATGTCTGGGGATCTCTAATCCTACAAATACTGCTATTCTAGAGTTTATTTCTTCTTACCCTCCTAGAGAATCTGTTTTTAAAAAGTTGATTTGGGGGAATGTTTTGTGCCCAGCAACATATTTTTTGTGAGGCTTGTTCTGGTAACCATACTTGCTAATTACGATTCTGTCATCTTTTGATTCTGGTAGCATGTCAATTGGCAAGACTTTTATCGTATAGAATTAAAAGTTAATACAGAAACATAAAATTAATCTCAGATCAATAAATAGAGGCCCAGTGAGACTATATAATTTGGTAATCTAAGACCTAGAGATGGATCTCAGGGGCAATCTAGTCCAACCCCTAATTTTTTAAAATAAATAAGGGAAACTGAGGTGCAGGAAACTTAAGTGACTTTCCCATAGCATCAAGGGAGGGATTTGCTAGAGCCAGTGCTATTTCTACTATGTTACACTGCCTCCCTTGGACTTGTCCAAAATCATACAGTAAATTAAGCATAGTTTTGATTATTACTTAGAAAAAGTAACTAAAAGCAAATTCTTAGGTTTTTTTGTTCCCAGAGATGAGAGCAAGAAGCTCATTATTTCTGCCCCCTTTCCTCTCCTGCCAAAAAGCTACCACTAATTTATTTTTTATTTTTTATTCTTCTGCTAATGAGACCACCATTTCGCTTGTCACTGAGGTTCCAAACTTGAAAGTTACTTTTGTCTCTTTATTCTCCCTGGCCTTACTATATCCAATTAGTTGTCACTTTCTTCCAGTACTTGCTTTGAACTTGCTTTCCCATTTATACCTTCATTTTGATTCTCACTGCTATGACTGCAGTTCTTACCTAATCACCCAGCCTGGTCTGAAGAGACCTCTATATCACTGCCTTGCTAATCTTCACAAAAATATTTTCATCATATCATGACCTTACTCTTAACCTTTGATGGTTCCTTGCTGCCTTGTAGATTAAAGTCTAAGCTTCCTGGTTTGGCATCCAACTTCCTTTAAATTCTGGTGCCAATCTACCTTGCAATATATTCTTATAGGACTTTACCTTGCAAGGTGGTCTATCTTCTAACTCTAGGCATTTTCACTGGCTGTCCCCCATGCCTGGAATTCTCTTCCTTTTCATTCTCCCTCCTTTTTCACCTTCTATGAAAAGACTTTCCCTAGTCTCCTTTATGCTAGTGCCTTAACTCGGTTGATCATGTTTAACTTATCCTGTATATATCTTGTTTTTATGTAGTTGTTTACATGCTGTCTCCTCCATTAGACTGTGAGTTCCTTGAGAGCAGGGATTGTCTCTTGCCTTTCTTTGACTTCTAAAACCAATTTGTCCCCTGTTCCCAACAAGGCTTTGGTTGATAACAATGGAAGGACTTTTCATGTTGATGAAACCACAGATGTAACAAAGTATTTCTTCCTAATGATTTTGCTGGAGGAGTTTCAGCAAACTGAACATTACAGGAAGAATCTAGAGAATAAAGGACAAAAATTGACATTTCATTACTGAAGGGTGAGAGGAGTAAAAACAGTTTGTGTACCTTCAGATACGTAATTGGAAGGTACACAATTAGATGTTACATAATGAGAAGGTACAGTCATCAATTGCAGTTGAATAAAACAGAAAGCTGGGACCAGTATAAATCTCTAAGTCCTCATTAGTTCAATTTATTTTTCTGAAATTTCCTTTAATTACATTTTCATGTTTGAGAAATTACAGAATTATAAAGCTTGTTTAGAACATCTTTTCAGTTTCCCATGGAAAATATGTTTCCTTTGTCAAAATGAGAGCCTGCATAGAAATACGCCCTCTCATCTATAACAAGTTATAATTCTTTTGGATAAGTTTAAAGAGGAGGAAAAACAGTGTTTGAAAGGTAACCATTCACAACACATACATAAAATTACACTGTGATTTTTTGGAAGTGCTGAGAGAGCAAAAGTGGAGAGACCTAAGTTATGAAACTGTAAAGTGAAAGTCAAGAGTACCTCCCTTCATGAATGCTTTGGGAAAGCATTACAAACACTCCAGTATACACTCCATTTTATACTGAAAAATAAACTAAAGATACATCATAAAAATGCCCAGAGAGCTACTTTTGTTTTAATTTGCCTAATAGAAAATGCTTCCATACAACTTCTGTTTATTCTCTCAGTTATAATTCAGCATTTCAGATGACATGTAATTGCATTGGCATGGGTACTCAGTCATTTAGACTGCCCAGATTAATAAGCATGTATTAAACCCCTACTAAGAGCAAGAGGACAGTAGTTGGCTCAGTGGATAGAGTGTGCCTCCTGAAGTCAGGAAGACCTGAGTTCAAATTTGGCCTCAGATGCTTGCTATCTGTGTCACCCTGGGCAAGTGACTTAACCCTGTTTGCCTCAGTTTCCTCATCTGTAAAATGAGTTGGAATAGGAAATGGCAAACCACTCCAGTATCTGTACCAAGAAAACCCCAAAATGGGGGCATGAAGAGTCTTAACACGACTGAAACAACTGACCAGCAGCAGTGGTGCCCAGACCCTATGTTGAGGTGCTGGAGATACAAAGACAAAAATAAAATAACCTCCTGCCTTTGAGAGCTTATATTCTTTTTACAGAGAAAACATACATACAGAGAGTTAAATATGAAGTATTGCCCAAAAAAGAAGACAAATAAGGTGTGTGGAGGAAGTGTTAGTAAATGGGAAAGATCTCAGGTAAGAGGTGATAGTTAAGTTGAGCTTTGTAGGAAACTAGGATTCTAAGAGACAGGAATGAGAATGGAGCAGGTTCCAGTCATGGAGAGGCATGGGGAGGAGGGGAGGACAGACCAGTCATTGCAACAACATGGAGCTGGGGGATGGAATGTTCTGCTTGAGGGGTAGTGAGAAGACTGGTTTGGCAGGAATGTCAAGCATGTAAAGAGGGGGTAATAGAGAATAAGCCTGGAAAGGTAGGTTGGAGCTGGGTTGTAAAGGGTTTTAGAAGGCAAAGAGAAGAGTTTTGTACTTGAGCCTAGAGATAAGGAGTTTATTGAGTAGGGAAGTCACACAGCTAATTCTGGGCTGTAAGGAATGTCATTTTGTTGGCTATGTAGAGAATGGATTGGTAAGGAGAGAGATTTGAGGCAGGGAGTCTAGTTAGGAGGCCAAATGAGAAGCTATGATACCTGTATTTCAATATGATCAGTTTATTTTGTAATCGTACATAGTTTATTCCATGCACTTAAAAGGATTATTCTGAGAGGAGACTCAGTTTCACCAAACTGCCAGAGGGGTCATCCATGACACACAGGTTACAAACATGCTCTGAGACACAACATGACATATCTAGGATTGTGTTTTATCTATTCTCTGTGTATATGGTATGTACTTATTTCTTTACTTGTTATCTTCCCCATCAGAACAACAATTCTGCCCCCAATGCCTGTTTTTGTGTCTCATCACTTATCACAGTCCCTGGCCTAAGGATTGTTGATGGACTATGATGGACCATGGTCTTTTTTTTTTTTTTTTTTAAAGAGAGTTCCTCTGATGACCCAGATGAGATTGCAACAAAAATGATCTCAACAGACTCTGGGGAGATGGAGGAACCAATTTCCCTTCTTCACCAGTTTCTGTGAAAAGCTGAATTTCACCTCTCCTTAGCAGAAAACTGATAGCAGACCCCTTCCTTCTTCACCTTCCTTCCTTCTCCACCCCCCCCAACACACCTTTCTTCCTGAATATTGTACAGTTTTGCTACCCTCCCCCATTTCTTGAAGGTCGATAAATATTAAAACTTAAAAGAACCAGCATCAGCATGAAATAGCAGGGTGGGTGTGACACGAATATTGCATCTCTTTATCAATAATATTTTATTCTTAAAATGGAATACAGGAAGATCTCAGCTAAGGAGAATAGCTAACTAGAATTTACATAGTTCTTTAACGTTTATAACACACTCAACAGATATTCTCTCACTTTATTCTCATGCTATCCCTGGGAGGTGGGTGCTATTAATATCCCCATTTTATAGATGAGGAAACTAAGGCAGGTAGAGGTGAAAGGATTTGTTCAGGATCACTCAGCTAGTAAGCATCTGATGTCAGATTTGAACTCAGGTCTTTCTGACTCCAGGTCCATCTATAGAATGACTTAACTGCCTTACATAGAGCAGAAATGAGGAGTCAGAAATGGAGCATTCCGGTGAACTTAGTTTTCTCATTTACTAAGCTCTAAATAGAAGACCATTTGTGTTTCAACCTCTCACCTGTGGTTTTAAGCAGCTGTAGCATGTCCAGTGACCACACCCCAGTAAAACCATTTTGACAGACTGGCTAAACCAGATTGAGTGTAACCGAAGGGTCTCAAACTCATTGGTGAGTTGGAAGGATGTCTACCCCAAGCATGTGAAGACTTCCCCTGTTGGAATACGCAGATGAGAACAGTTTGTTCCAGTGGCCACAAAGGCAGCTAACGTAGGCATTGTAGAGTGCTTAGAGCTTGGTCAGACATCACAGACCCCAAGGTCATCCACGGCATGTGGGACTATCACCAGCTGTCTTGACTTTTGTCCTGTCATTGGACTTCAGTGTTTCTGGAGGAGAGTAAAGCTAAAGTGCAACTCCTCCTCACTTAATTCTCATTTGCTAGCAATTCAGACATCACCCTTGTGATGTCATTGGTCCTCTTTGAAAAGGAAGGATGGATATTAGCAAACTGGGATGAGTTGTTTTCATTATTATTAATATTTTGCCTTGTAAAGTATAGTATATTGAATACAATTGAATTTTCCTTTGATAGTCAAGGATCTTGCAATGCCTAAAGTTACCATCATATTCAACTATATATTACAGAAGATTTTAGAGATAGATGGTATAGGAGATTGGTCATAATCTGCACTGACTTTAGGATATATACTGAAAGTTCCTTTTTTTTTTGACTAATTCCCTTATCTCAGTTTGCTTTTCTGTGCTCTGCATCTCTTCAAAATATAAGGGGAGGAGGGCAAAGAGTATATAATTAATTGAATATTCTGTTTGGTTGTTTTCTGGTTAGGGAAGATTTTACTATAATTTGATTACTCTAAACCTTGGGGAAATTTTTATACTTAATAAGGCTCCTTCCATCTGCTGTAATGTCATTTTAATCAGGCTCAGTTAGTCTAGTTTTACCTTACTCTCAGAATGTCTTGAGTACATTAATCCAGGCTCATACATTATTTGACATTTTGATGTTGCAGTAAATTGGCTGTCTCCAAGAACAAATGTTTGCATTAGATTTGCAAACTAGATGGGAGAGGAGCAATAGCTGCTAGGAGACCAGTATCCTTCCTGCCACAGAAGGCTGGTAAAAAAAACCCAACTAACCTTTAGTCTCTCCTATTTCCTGTCCCCTGATTATATATAGGATAATATATAAATAAAAAAAATTATTCCATAGTTTATGTTCATCTCTTTCTGAC